>CM060944.1:588429328-589019328 GCA_030765085.1 Allium cepa | reverse complement strand
CATATATATTCACATACTTACATATTTATATATATATATATATCTACATATATCTACATATTCACTATTTAATATAAACATATATACATATACATATGCTTATATATATACTTTTATCATATCTACATGTACATATACATATTTTTAGATATACATTTTTTTTCATATTTATAGATATTTATATTTTTCATATGCATTATTTTTACAACATATACCAGTATATATATAGACACACAAACATAGTCAAAAGTTTGAAATTTTTCCACTATGAAGTTTATATATTCAAGTATATATATTTATTTACACATACAATATTTTTATAAACATATATACAGACTTATATAAATTTTTAAACATCAAAATGGAGCTTGTATATATTTGTATATAGATATTTAGATATTTTATCACGAGTTTGAAATGGTGGAGTTTATATACATATATCTATAAAATTTATCATATCCAGAAAGTTATATTTTAAAATTAAATATAGTTTGATCAATTTATAGATTCAAATACTTTAGATATCAGAAAATTTATTTATTCGACTTATGAAAATTAATATTTCAATATTTAAATTTAGTTAATCATTTTTTTTCATATAGAATTTTTGTTATTTAAAATTTTATCTAAATTTATATCAATAAATTACATTAATAAATCATTAAATCTTTTTTTCCATTTTAATTCAAAAATTATATTAAATTTAATAATTTGAAAATAGTTAAAATTGTGGATCGTTACATACTTAGTCATATATTTATGTTGAATCATTCGTAGTTAATTTGATTTTTTATTTCTAAGTTGCAATATCTAATTTTTTGTAAGTTTAAAATTTTATTTATATTATTAATTTATAAAAAACATATTTCTAAAGTAGCTTATTTGTTAGATCCTATTTTTAAGTAATATGAAGACTTGGTAATACTTATAGAAGAAAATTTGAATCTGCAAAGGAAGCTTAAATGTCAGATCCTATGCTTAAGTTATAATAAATCTTAGTAATATCTGTAGAGAGAAATTTTTGGTATTTCACGCTAACATCAAAAAGAGTGTGGTACCAAATGTATTACGACCTTTAATAAATAAATACATATAGGGGCAAATCCGGAAGTTCGCGGCCGGACCAAAAGTTTGCGTCAAACCAACTATTAGAAAAGATATATATATATATATAGTTTACATAACTTATTATATGATTATATGATTTATAAACTTAAATATTATACTAGTTGTAAAAGTTAGAAAGTTGAGAGGTGAAATTGATGATTCTCGCTTATATTTTCAATTTTATTTTTATAAAAATTGATAGATAGAGTTCCTTTACATTTTTACATTTAAAAATTAATTCTTTGCTTAAAAGATTTCATTTTGTAAATGCAAAAACTAAATAAATAGTTTAATTAATTTAACATATTTATCTTTTAGTTCAGCCGTTGATATTATAAACGAACGGTTATAATTAAACAAATATATATACACATATATTAATGATCAAGAGTTGATTTAATTAGCATCAAAGAGAATTAACTTGTAACATCCTGCCTTTTCGTACGCTTTAAATCGACGATAAACCACACACGTCAGACTTAAACCATACAGAAGGGCGGATTGTTATGGGGTAAATAAGAAAAAGCAGAGGAAGAAAAAAAGCAATATAGAATCTTGCAGCGGAATGATAACATATAATAATCAAATATACAGTTCATAAAACTGTTTACAAAATATTTGATTATATTTATACAACACATATCAGAGTTACACATACCAAAGAAAACAACTAATAATGCAGCGGAACAAATGTGATGCAGTGGACTAATATAATATATAATAGTACTAAAATCTTCGTCTTCGTCCTCCAGAAGTAAGGTCTTCAAATCCTTAAATTCTCAGGCTGACCCAAACGAATTGAAAAGACAAAACAATAAAGTCAGAACTAAAATATCGTATGTGAGTTAAATCAACAGAAATAAATATGTGTGCAGTAACTTAAGAGATGCTCGGGATTCACATCTCCTAAGGATCCGTTAAACTATTTACTATGTAGTAATATTTCGCTATTATAATAATGTCTATAGTAAAATAAACTTACTTTTAAATAGCGTTAAGGAGTGACCCAATATTCCCCTTAACACGTAAAAGTCTCAGTAGTCCATCCAATATCATAGTCCCTCCTGATCGGGAAGCCACAAGAGGATACCATACGGGCTACGGGAGAAAACCAAACTCGTACAAGGCGCGCTAGGGTAGGTGGCAGGCACAACTATGCAATGCCAGGGTAGATATACCAATTACGCTTCCGGGTCGGTGGTAATGCGTAGCAGCTACTACCGCCCACCTCGACCCACACCCCCATATCAAAAATCAAAAGTGGTCACCGAATCAATCCAAAGTTAGAGTATAATATCGAAGGGATGTGTCTGATAAAAGGGTCTACCTTCTTAACCCGTCAATCACTCCTGTTTTTAGCCACCTTATGCCAACTCACGGGAGTCAGGTCCACGTATTTACCTCAAAGGAAACGTCGCCACCATCCTACTTCATTCTGGAATCTCCACCGCGTACACGGTTGTTAAAGTGGTTTTCGGAGTTGCCAGAGAGTATGACAACTTCCGATCCCGGCCTCTTCAACAACCAAACGTTATTATAACACCACGGTCTTTTCAAAATATTTTATACTTTTAAAACCAGAATTTAATATCCATTTCAAAACCATATAAATACGATATCATTTTCGTTTAAAAATCAGTATAATATTATTTATAAAACCCAAATCAATATAATATCATTTTTTTATATCAAATATATTATTTTCAACAATCATAGCACTTTCAAATTTATACTTCGAAACCAGACATTTGAAATATAACCTTTCAAAACATAATACTTCGAATTTCATAGCTTTAAAACCATAACTTTCAAAACTTAAATAGTTTGAATATTCAAACAGTATATAAACTAAAATAGTTTGAAATTACTTTATAAAGTAAAATAATTTCCACGACTTTACAATCTTATTCACTTTAATTTAAATCTAAATTTATAAGATTTCAACTCACTTTTAGTTTCAATAAACCACTTCAATTTCAATATATTTCAAACATTGAGTATTAAAAAAATTTCAAAACTAAGGTTGGAAATTAATATTCAACAATTCAATGTCCTCTTATTTAGTTTTGAAATATTTGCATAATAAATCCATAACCATTTAAATAAAACTCAAATTATCAATAACCAAATATTTCCTTCAATTTACTTATACTAGAAATATTCATTTAATTCATCTTGAATGAAAATCCAGTTATAAATATCATACCTTTTAAAATTTCAAGTTTAATACGTTTACATCAACTTATGGAGTTAAATTCTTATATACTTTTCAATTTCAAATAAATTTCCAATTTACCTTCAAATCTTAATTTATTTTAAATCATTACAACCTTTATATTAAAGCGTGATTTAAATACTTAACCATATTTTATTTCTATAAAAAAACTCCATTATTTAACTTATTATTATTAAACAAATTTATAAATAGCTTAAATACATGAATTTAGGTATATATGAAATATTTTTATATAATATAAAAAAGAATCCATATTTATTAAATCGTATAATTCTATACATAACCATAGAAATCATTTCCAAAATATCTATATATATACCGACGGTGTCTGTATAAAATTTTCTATCCTATGGTCAAGTGATACGGATATTTATCATTTCAATCCATAATTTAAAAATAACAATACGGTTATATATCATTTCAAACCGCAATCCTGAATGAAATAAAGTGCATAACAAATTGCAGTTTAAAACAATATAAAATACAACATCCATTCATCCAATATCAATCATCAGCCATTTATTACAATCATCATCCAATTTAAACAATAACATCAATATAGAGCATATAATAAATAACAGGTAATTACTGACGGTTTATATTCAATAATAAATTAAAGAATCTATCTAACTGGCAGTTTATATGCAATAATAAATTGAATAACAATTTAGTTCAGTAAATTAAATTTAGCTGAGATGATGATTAAAAATACGCCAAACACTCATAAATAAATTTCTGATCACATCCTAAATCATAACAAACATAAGAAATTTTAGAAGTTGTGAGTGGATTAAAACACTCAACTTTTGAATTTAAATTGAATTTAAATTCAATTTGAACCCAAAAATCAAACAGCCTCAGAATTTTTCCAAACCAGTGCCAAAAAGTCCGAAATTCCAATACAAACCTACCGGAGAAAATCGCGCGTGAAACAGACCTCGTATGTAGAAGTTATTCGGGTTAGAACATTGGAAAATAAAAATAAAAATAAATAGAATAACAATAATTAATACACGTCATCATCACTGAACTCACGTATCTCATCCCCAACCCTTCGTTCTGCCTCACGTTCGAACACATCTGGCCACCGCTTCGTGCGATCGCACCACCTCCTGCCACGCGCCGCGGCCCCATGACGTCACCCATGCCCCCGTCGAACACCCCGCGCATCACGACTCACACGCGACCCCACCATGGTTCGCCTAAAAGCCCACAGCCGCCGCACCCATATAAAACCCTAATGAATTATTCTGGCCGATCCAACCGTTGAAACACGACACCAATTGCTCCGATGAACTACGCAGAGTACTCTCCACGCCCTGGTACCCTTGATTCAAAAATCAGACGAAGATGATCGAACCACGATGAACGGCCGTGGCTTCTTTACTCGATTCCGGTAAGCATATCAATCCAGATCGGAAAACGAATCACAGAATTGAAATGCGCTCTTCGAGAGCTTTTCGACGATATAAAATATGATATAGTTTGTGGAGTTTGAAATTTTGGTTTTGGATTTGGTAGTGAAAATTTGTTTGTCTGCCATTGAGGAGGAGAGAGAGTGGAATTATACGTACAGACAAATGAGATATAGAAGTAGGCCAGCGTTTATAACAGGGTATTTATAGACAAGGTTGAAAAAGAATAGATGGACCCGATTTATAAACACGCTGAACGATGAATGGGCCGAAAAGCCCGTTCTGATTCCGGAACAAGGATCGCCCCGTATATCAAAATAGATGTTTTCAAATATTTTAAACGCAATGAAAAAGGTTTCAAGTCCAAATTCCATCGTATGACTAAGTTATGCTAAAATCAATATTTTTCAAATTGATTTCAATTTCATTGATTTCAAGGCGTTTCGAGTCCGTACGATCAAATGACAAGTCCGATCGCTACGAAACTTGAAATCCTACAATAATTCACCGTTACGGATCCGATGAAACTGATTTCGTCGAAATCCGAGTCAGTGGCCAAAATGGCTATTTTACATTAATTAATTAAATTAATAAATTAAATCAAATTTCAAATTTCTACTCTATAATTTACAAATTTCATCATTTTTAAATTTCTAAATCATTTACACTAATTTAGCCAAATTTAAATGTCAATTTAGAGTTGATTAATTTATCAATTTCAGTATTAACCTCAATTTCATTTAATTCAAAATTATAAATTTAATTTCCAATAATTCTATTTAATTTACTTCCATTCTATTATTTAATTCATTATTGTCAACGGATGAAATTAATATTGGATTCAAAATCTATTACACTAAATATTCTCACATTCCATCTTAAATTCAAATAACGTAATATTTAAATATTTAATTTTAATTATCTACAATTAATTAAATTATTATAAATTAAATTCAGTAAATTGATAAGTCTTGTTATCCATTCTTTTAATCCAACAAATGGTCATAATAGGAAAAGAATTAACACTATTTCCAATTATTCTCTTAATTACGCTAACATAAGATTTGATTAAATATATTTCACTTATTACCAGTTTTAATTTAATAGACTAAATAAATGATAAATTTATAATACTTGTTACCATTAACTTTAAATTACAATTATAAGTTAATAAGTTATTGCTAACAAGCAAATGTTAAAATTGAGTACATAACACTGTTCTTATCCAATTGTCATAAGTTCTATACTAATTCGTCAATTAGTTCAATATCTACACTTGTTTCCTTATATTTAATTCACAGTCAAGTATAACATATTTTGATTAATTGGCATTTCATTCAATCCATTAATTATTAACTTTAATTAGCATTGATTCTATCAAATTGCAATTTATTACATATTATTTCATCAATTAATATAACTTTTGAATTTATTTCCCAATTTACTAATTTCAATCAATTATAACCTTACCATTTGTTTCCATAAATTGGTATTGCATTGAAATTTTTATTTATTAGCTTACATCAACATTATTACCTTTAATTGCAAATTGATTACCAATTTATTACTTTATACATCCATTACATTTCTATGGAATTTATACTTTCACACTTTCCGTTATTATATTAATTGTCATTAAAGAAATGTTTGTTATTGGTCACTAATGATTACAACTCATATCACACTAATCCTATTCAATTCCCAGTTATTACGCAGATTTATATTAATAAATCAACATTTATATTTGTTACTTACATTCAACGTATAACCAAGTTATACTATTTTACATTATTTCATTTATTGCATTTTCATTCAAATAGTTAATAATTAACTTTGGTTAACCTTGTTACTTTTCATTTAAGTTATTATCTCCATATTAATTAACAAATTTTTCATTCTTTCAATATTAAATTACCAAAACTTTATCAAATTAACAAATTTAAATCATTGAAATTTACGGGTCGTTACACTCTCCCCCACTCAAAACTTTTCGTCCTCGAAAAGAAAAAGGGAGGGAAAGAAAGAATTAAGAAAATGATATATCTTATTTAAAATATTAAATCTGTAAAAATTCATTTACAAAATCAAATAATTTAAACAAAATATATAAATTTATAACTCTTAAATCATTTTATATTCAAGTAAATAAGGTTTGGAAAACACTTTATTTTTCAAAAATTTCTATGTCCAAACTTTATCGAAAATTTTGGCAGAGTCTCCTTTGTACGGAGAGGCTCAGGAGAAAATATAATATCAAATATAACAATATACAACATATATTTTCCAAAATAATATATCCCAACACGGGAATAACAATATAATAGCGCTATAAAACCGTAATCCGTAAACGTACCTATTGGTCGGGCAATTCCGTTTAATTATGAAACCAAAAGTAGTAGCAATTGCTTCCATAACCTGTATTTCACTTATATAATCCAAAAAGGTTAACAATTATATAAAATGAAATATTTAAAGTGGTTTCAACCATAAACAGACAAATCAATACAAATATCGAACACTTGCAACAAGGCATACAACCATCATATAGAATCACCACAAACCAATCAAGGCATATAACCATCATATAGAATCACCACAAACCAATCATTCATTCATATCAAACAAAACAAATAGTTGTTCGGGTTCAAAACTTCAAATTGTACAGATTGAAAAATAAACTACTAAGCGCACCATTTACTCAACAGTCTCGGATGAAGCTAAATAGATTATTCATACATCCAAACAATTTTAAAGTATCTTTACCCAACGAACCATAAACCAAAACAACAACAATTCCAAACAACAAATCCAATTTACTTATTATTAATTTCATTTCATACATTTGTTGCTTGATTTCCATTTTATCCGTATAATGATTTATCCTTTATATTAACATTTATTTCTTATGGAATTTTATTTATTTTCATTTATTCATATCATGTAAATTTTCTTTTTATGGTATTACATTCATTTATTTATATTATCCATATTAAATCAAATTTCTTAGCATGTATGTTCTTTAACATAAGTTTGTAGTCATTTATTTATAATTTTCATCCTTTCTACTTAAGTTAATAATTACTTACTTACAGTACCTGCCTTCTATTATATTTAATTAGTAGTATTTCAATTATACTTAAGTTTATAACAACTACAACACCAAATTCTTATTTATTAAAGAATTTCATTAATTACTTTCATTACCTCAAGTTTATTACTTGCAAAATATCTATTACATTTTCTTATTAACATTTCAACTTTTTATATCTAGTAAGTTATATATATATGCTTAAAGAATGTAAATTGAAAATTACACAAGTTTACCTTATTTCATTTTAATTAACTTGATGTTAAATAATCATATCTTTTGTTTTTATAGTTTACGTATTTCAACTTTTCGGAATTTTATTTATCACCTAGCATTAAATCTCTTATTTTAACTAAAGGTTCCAATTATTAATTAGTTACAATCCATTTCACTACAATAACTGAAACTATTACTCAATGGAAACGTAAGAACTAAATACCGGGTTAAATCTCAAATCATTTTAAAATAATAGATTGTAACGACCCGATATTTTCAACCATTCGCATCCATTATAAGTGTATAGGTAGACACTCATGCCGGAATTGAATTGCTCAAAATACCGCGTTGTAATTAAAAATTTGGCAAGTCTCAAAATATACAGTAAATAAAAATCACAGATCACAAACACAGAGTAATAATAATGCAGCGGAAGTAAAAGAGATAGTAGTTCATGAAGCTACTAAAAAAAAATATAATATACATCAGAGTTAAATGACATACAACAGAAGAGTAACAAGATACATCACTGAAACACTTGATACTGAAACAAAATAGAAGGCTGGATCTTCAAGGAAAGCTCCAACTCCGAAGGTGAATCTTGAATGCTAACTCAATCAATCTGACCTGAGCGCAAAGCAAAACACAAAACCCTCGAGTCAGGACATAAATACTTATAAACTGTAAATCAACTCAAGTGAACACTAACAAAATGCATCAGTAACTTAAAAGATGCTTGGGACCGCCCATCCTCTAAGGATCCGTTAAACAATTTACTATGTAGTCATATACGCTATATACGGTAGTGTCAAATCAGTAAAGTATAATCATATAGAAAATAGCGTTAAGGGGATGGTGAACCTTAACGCGGTCGGATCTTTAAAACCAAAATCGTAGTGGGCTCGATATAAGGATATGACACGGCACGCAAGGAAATGCCAGGGTGGATACACCGTTTGCACTCCCGGACCGGTGGTGACGGTAAGCCAGCAGCTTCCGCCCACCTCGAACCATACCCCCGAATCAAAGTGGCGCCACCGAATCGAATCACAAACGTAATAGAATAGTTTCCGATGGAGCATGCTCGATGAAAGGGTGCGACCCTTTGTGTAGCCCGGTATAGCTCCTGTTTTAGTCATATATGCCAACTCACGGGAGTTGGGTCCACGTAACATACCTCGAGAACGTCGCCACCATCCTACTTCATTCTGGAATCTCCACCGCGTACACAGTTGTTAAAGTGGTTTTCGGTATTGTCCGGCTATAAGACAATATCCGATCCCGGTCTCTTTAACAACCAATCGTTATTATAACCCATGGATATTTATTTCAAATAATTTATACTTTCAAGACCAAAATATCATACTCATTTCAAAACAATATCACAATTGTATCATTTCCATTTCAAAAATAATTCAATATTATATCATTCAAATAAAACCCAAATTTTCAAATCATTGAATATTTCTTTAAATTTATTAAACTTGAAATATTTCTTTAAATTATCATAGCATTTTGGAAATGTTACCTTAAGGAATCATAGCATTTTTGGAATGTACTACTTTCCACTTTACATTGTATATAATCAAAGTATTGATAAGCTTAAAATTTTAACATGTCAATTTATCATAGCATCATAGTTAAATAAACTTTCTTACTGTAATATACAATTTAAACCGAAATTCTTATGTTAAGTTAAAAGCACCTTATTAACTTACATTATTATTACAATAAAGAAACTTTATTATTTTAATCATTTAAAGTATGCCATTCACATAAATTAAAACTTGCTTATCAAATGTACGTTATCAACTTACATTTTATTATTACAGTAAGTAACATTTATCGTTTTAATCAATTTAAAATACACCATTACGTTGATTAAAATCTACGTGTCAAATGTACGTTTTAAATTTTATATTCCTATTACAATAATGAACATTTATTAATTTAAATCAATACCACACTACTTAAAACTTTACACGTTTCTTTCATTAATTAAAAACTTATACGTTCTTGCATTAATTAAAACTTCCATGTTCTCTCATTAATTAGGACTTTACACGTTTCTTTCATTAATTAAAAACTTATACGTTTCTTTCATAAATTAAAACCTATACGTTTCTTTCATAAATTAAAACTTATACGTTTCTTTCATAAATTAAAACCTATACGTTTCAGATTTATATTACCATTTCACAAATTTAACTAAACTTTCAGTTTATTTAATAAATTTAACATCTTTAGTTAAAACTCAAATTTCACATTTTCAAGTCAAGTTATATTTTAAAATTTCATTTTCAACAGTCATTTATTCAACCACTTAAATTTATAGAAAATCAATAATTCTTTAATAAATCACTTAAATTCAAATATAAATCAATTTATCGTATTTACCATTTTCCAAATAAAATTAAAGTCCATTTTATTCATGTAACTTAAATATCATTTTTAGTCAAAATTCCAAATTTCAAACATAAGTTATATTTCAAAAATCCAGTTAATCCATTCATAAATTACATTTTTAACACATAGAAAAGTCATAATTTATTTATTTTAAAACCTTTCAAAATCTATTTAAATCAAATTTCATAATTTTATATTTTTAAAATACTTAAAATATTCAAAGCACTTTATAGAATAACCACGGGTCTGTATATAGTTTTCTAACCTAGGTCAAGTGATACAGATATGTATCATTTCAATCCGCAGTTTAAAAGGTAAAAATACGGGTTCTATCATTTCAAACCCGCAATCCCAAGTTTAAATAATAAATAAAATAACTCAGGCCTATCATTTCAGCCCATAATGATTTTTATCCTAACAGGGAACTTGCAGTGTGATCATATACAGAAATAATATAAACAATGTCAATATCACAATATACAGTCATGTATCAGATGTCAGTGAAAATTAACAGTTTTAACATGGTAATAACATGGTAATAACACGACATAGCATATCATATGATCATCATTAACTTGCATAAACATTTTACATTACTAAACATTTGTCATCAATCCACTTTTCATAAGTATATATGTCAGAGTGAGAAAGACTCACCTTTTTCAAAGCTAGAGACCAAAACAACATACAAGCACGACTCCAAAGGCACGACAAGCACAATTTCACGACTTTTGATTTGAGTTGAAAGATAGCCAAGATATGATTTTGTATCAACAACCCAAAGCAAAACAATGAAAGGAGAACAAATGAAATAAAACAAGAGTGAAAAGAAGAAAGAAAGAAAAAAAAAGAGAAAAAAAATGAAAGGAAAAGCATGCGCCGGTTCACCTTCAGGAGATGCTTACGAAATTTTGATGGAAGCAAAATGAATAATTTATAGTATGGAACTTTTGAACGTGAAATATATATTAACATTTGCTCACTAATTTATGTAGAGGGCAGGCAAGAGAAAAATGCTTGAACGGTAGAGGCAATTAAGGCATTCAATTCTATCCAATAGGTGGAAACGTATGGGAGGCAAGAGGGAAAGAAATAATTCACACACGGAAATGATTTAAGGCAAGATTTGAGCAAGATTTTGGATTCTCAAAAGAGAATATACGGCTGAAAACTTTGCATTGTTAACGCAAAAAAAAAAATCAAATAGATAACGAAAAGGCAAGAGCAACAATTAAATATATGCCCAAAGTAACGTACAAATTATTTTGTTTCTCTTATTAAATAACGTACAAATTATTTTGTTTCTCTTATTAAATAAATTTAAAATACTAACGTTTCTATTAGGAAATAAACCATCACTTTAAACCAAAATTTAATAGCTATTGTACCATAATTAATAACATTTGATTTAGCTTCATCCAATTGATTGTTAAATATAAAGTTAAGAAACAGATGTAAACATATGTAAAAGAAATGTAAAGTTTATTTCCCGTTTCACACTAATTATTACTAACTTTTTTTTTTAAAAGTATACAACAAATTTGACCAAAACAAAAGTGAAACAAATGTTACACAATTGTATACAGTTCAAGATGAAAAATTTGCCTTTAGAATTTCTATTAAAGTTACACTTTTTATCCAAATCAAATTTTCAGACATTGTTTATTTTTATTTAGACAAATGATCAGAAATCATTTCAAGAAAATTTCCAAAATTAGATTTTTAAGAAAACAAAAGCCCAAGTCTTTAAATAAATGAAAAAAATTAAAATTTAGGGAAAACAAGTAGAAAAGTAAGAAAAAGAAAGGGAAGCCATTACCAGACCTTTGAAGCCGTGAGAAACAAATGAAAATGATCTTCTTTTTTTTCACGTGAAAACCTAATGAGATGACGGCTACATTAGGGTTTTACACGACTAAGGCAATTAATTAAGGAGTTTAAGGAAATGAAGGGTTTGGGCAAATAAAAGGGCTTACGTTTCAAAGTGATTTACAATCTTCCATATTCTTTTCCTTTTAAAACTTTACATAAACAAAATTTCAAGAGAAAATACTTTACAAACCGAAATCAATTAGAAATATGAGGTAACAAATAGTATAATTTGAAAAAAAAAAAATAATGAAGAAAATGCCTTAAAAATACCAAACAGTGTTCTAAAATTGTGCATAAATCACTGTTAGTCTTGGAAAATTATACATTTCATTATAAAATTATTATGAAGTGGAAAGGAATGTTTTCATGTGAAAATGAGGTAAGAAATGCACAGCTACAATAAAAAAAGGAACGGTCAAAGGAAATTAAATCTATTAATTGGAAAAGAAACGGAAGAAGAAACGTTAAAACGGTTTTACGTTTCTTTGCTTTCAAACCTTTTAAACTTCCTATATATATATTCATATACATCTAAATAACTGAAAATAATTAAAATCTCAGTTAAAATTCGAAAATATAATAGATAAACAAAATATTAATAATTAAATATTAAGTAGATATGATTAAAATAAGAAAAATAGCACAGAAAATGAAAATTTGACTTAAGAATTAATACACTTTGGAAAAATTTACTTTAATTTAAATATATGTAAAATTAATAAAATAAAGTAAAACACAGCAAATAAAAGTGAGTGCATAAAATAAATAAATAAATTTTAATTATATATAATTAAATTAAGAAAATGGCTTAAAATTGTAGACTAGGCTTTTAAAATTAGAAATAAATTCAAATGAACTTTAGAAAAATTATATTATCATTTTAAAATACTTAAAAGTCAAAATATACATTATATAACATATTATCACATATTAAAATAAAATAAAACAAAGAAGAAGTAATTTATACAATTTAAAATAGTCATTGTTAAATAACCCTATATACGCACAATATTGTAAAGGGTATAACTTTCACAATTTACATCCAATTTCAACGAAACGAAAAGTGGTGTTCTTATAATTTTATGTACTTTCATAATAAAAGAAAAAATTTAAATTTTTAAACTTTTAAAATTTTAAGTTGAAAGTCACAGTTTGACTATTTTGACCAAAATCAGCATTTCAGGCAAATATTCAACTTACAAAATTTTGTAATTATAACTCATATAAAAATCAAGATTATATTTAAATAATAAATTTAATCATTTCAAATAAGTAAAATAAGTTTTTTTTTAAATCAAAATCATACATTAAAAATAATTAAAATATACAATAAAATAATTACAAAATATAGGGTTGTTACACTCTCCCCCACTCAAAACTTTTCGTCCCCGAAAAGGAATGAGGTATGGAAGGGCACAGAAAAGATAGAGTGAAATAGGATTAAGATAAGATGACAAGAAGATTGAAGTTATACCTGATAACTGTTGTTATAGGTATGTTTTACAAGGTGGAGATTATCAAAGATTATAGAAAGATTTCTAAACAGAAAGATCATAGAAAGATGCATATACCAGTCTATAGCAAGATGAGGACGATAAGAACAACCAAAAGATAGTTTGAAAAACAAAATAAGAAAATGAATTTGAAAGCATGGAGATTTCAACTTAAATAGAAAATAAACTTTTACACAAGTTACATAAATCTTAACTATCTCAAATTTCATTATCTTATTATCCAATCATCTTAAATTAACAAAAAAATTTTTTAAACCATGAGTTAGAAAAATAATCATTTATTACACTCACAATGTATTTAATATATTTTATTCTTCTTTATTCCTAATAAAATTAAATTCATTCCTCTCAATATATTTATCACTCATGTTCAATATACTTACACTTATTATAACTGCTTTCTTTTATTCTTAGTTCTTTTAACATCATTTTATTGTAAGTTATTCAATTACCCTTTATTATATTTACCTCTGTTAATCATTTTATAATTAAAATTTAAGTGTATAACATTTATTATAACCACTCAAATTTTATTTATAAAATCTTTTTATATTGTATATTACCCAATTACATTGTTAACTTCTGAAATTAAGGTAAGTTATATTGGAATGAAATTGTGTCATACAAAAAAACTTTCCAATTCAATTATCTCAAGCTTAATCATTTATCCAAATTTTTTTGATTTTCTTTTTATAATTGAAATTATTGTTAAAAATAAAATTTAAGAATTAAATTTCCGATTTCTTCAAACCATTTAGAGATAAGTAATAATATATATAATATGTCAAATCAAATTTCAATCATATATCTATATATATTATAAATTAGGTCATATTTTAGAAATTCAAATCAATTTAATTTTCAAAACAAAGTTGTAGCAAGACTACAGAATAGTCTCTTCACTCCGAAACTCGAAAATGAACGTCGATGATGCTGCAGTCATCACCGGAATTATTTTCCAGCGACAAAGAGAAGAGTACTAATTTTAAACTTAAAAATTCTTTGGAAACAAATTTCTATTTGAAAATATTTTAAATATTATATTTCTTTAAACTTTTAAACAAAAGGTTTGGAACCATCGGAAATTAAATTCTCAAATTTCTTTTTCTAAATTCATTTAAGTTCCCATATAAATTTATAAACAATTATTTATAAATTCATTTATAGAATAATAAATGATAAATCAAGTATTATCATTTCAAATTATCAATTTGAATCATTTTATTAAGTTCCATAAATATATATATCAAAATTTTATTTCATTAACCAAAACAAAATTTAAAATAATATCGTGTCAGTTTGTTCTGTCAAAGTGTTTTAGAAATCCTATCGATAGCGTTGATCAGACGAATCGATCGGAAACCCAAATCAACATCAACAACTCCAACAACACAATATAAAAAAAATATAGATTGACAAATACAATTCAAAATGTTTGAAAATATGTTGGAAACAAAAGACAAGATGATTAAATACAGAGTAGGGAGGTGGATAAGCTAAAATAAATCACGGGCAACCTTAATCGGGTCAACCGTGACTTAAAGTATAAGATCGTAGTGGATTTTCTGGGGTAAATCTACGTCTGATCTCAAGAGTTAGAGTTTGGGATAATAGGAGATACTAGCATCTAAACCGAGGATATAAAATCTTTGGTGAATCGATGCTGTTGTAATGGAGTTTCACCCCTCTTACAAGAAAATTTTTGAGATTGGCGGGACCGCCAATTCACTATAAAGATCATTCGAAGTGGAGTTGTGGGATACTCCAGAATCAAATGAAGATGAATAGCGGGGAATAAGAATGGACTTTGGAACCGCAGGGAACGTTCCAAAATTCAAAGGAATCGAGTCAAAAGGGAAGAGATTCAAACTCGAATGAAAGTGATTCTGTAAATACATTCACTCTATATGCTGAGTTTTGCCTAGAGCAACCTGGCTCTGATACCAACTGTAACGACCCGATATTTTCAACCATTCGCATCCATTATAAGTGTATAGGTAGACACTCATGCCGGAATTGAATTGCTCAAAATACCGCGTTGTAACTAAAAATTTGGCAAGTCTCAGAATATACAGTAAATAAAAATCACAGATCACAGACACAGAGTAATAATAATGCAGCGGAAGTAAAAGAGATAGTAGTTCATGAAGCTACTAAAAAAAATATAAGATACATCAGAGTTAAATGAGATACAACAGAAGAGTAACAAGATACATCACTGAAACACTGGATACTGAAACAAAATAGAAGGCTGGATCTTCAAGGAAAGCTCCAACTCCGAAGGTGAATCTTGAATGCTAACTCAATCAATCTGACCCGAGCGTAAAGCAAAACACAAAACCCTCGAGTCAGGACATAAATACTTATAAACTGTAAATTAACTCAAGTGAACACTAACAAAATGCATCAGTAACTTAAAGGATGCTTGGGACCGCCCATTCTCTAAGGATCCGTTAAACTATTTACTATGTAGTAATATACGCTATATACGGTAGTGTCTAATCAGTAAAGTATAATCATATAGAAAATAGCGTTAAGGGGATGGTGAACCTTAACGCGGTCGGATCTTTAAAACCAAAATCCTAGTGGGCTCGATATAAGGATATGACACGGCACGCAAGGAAATGCCAGGGTGGATACACCGTTTGCACTCCCGGACCGGTGGTGACGGCAAGCCAGCAGCTTCCGCCCACCTCGAACAATACCCCCGAATCAAAGTGGCGCCACCGAATCGAATCACAAAAGTAATAGAATAGTTTCCGATGGAGCATGCTCGATGAAAGGGTGCGACCCTTTGTGTAGCCCGGTATAGCTCCTGTTTTAGTCATATATGCAAACTCACGGGAGTTGGGTCCACGTAACATATCTCGAGAACGTCGCCACCATCCTACTTCATTCTGGAATCTCCACCGCGTACACAGTTGTTAAAGTGGTTTTCGGTATTGTCCGGCTATAAGACAATATCCGATCCTGGTCTCTTTAACAACCAATCGTTATTATAACCCATGGATATTTATTTCAAATAATTTATACTTTCAAGACCAAAATATCATACTCATTTCAAAACAATATCACAATTGTATCATTTCCATTTCAAAAATAATTCAATATTATATCATTCAAATAAAACCCAAATTTTCAAATCATTGAATATTTCTTTAAATTTATTAAACTTGAAATATTCCTTTAAATTATCATAGCATTTTGGAAATGTTACCTTAAGGAATCATAGCATTTTTGGAATGTACTACTTTCCACTTTACATTGTATATAATCAAAGTATTGATAAGCTTAAAATTTTAACATGTCAATTTATCATAGCCTCATAGTTAAATAAACTTTCTTACTGTAATATACAATTTAAACCGAAATTCTTATGTTAAGTTAAAAGCATCTTATTAACTTACATTATTATTACAATAAAGAAACTTTATTATTTTAATCATTTAAAGTATGTCATTCACATAAATTAAAACTTGCTTATCAAATGTACGTTATCAACTTACATTTTATTATTACAGTAAGTAACATTTATCATTTTAATCAATTTAAAATACACCATTACATTGATTAAAATCTACGTGTCAAATGTACGTTTTAAATTTTATATTCCTATTACAATAATGAACATTTATTAATTTAAATCAACACCACACTACTTAAAACTTTACACGTTTCTTTCATTAATTAAAAACTTATACGTTCTTGCATTAATTAAAACTTCCATGTTCTCTCATTAATTAGGACTTTACACGTTTCTTTCATTAATTAAAAACTTATACATTTCTTTCATAAATTAAAACCTATACGTTTCTTTCATAAATTAAAACCTATACGTTTCTTTCATAAATTAAAACCTATACGTTTCAGATTTATTTTACCATTTCACAAATTTAACTAAACTTCCAGTTTATTTAATTAATTTAACATCTTTAGTTAAAACTCAAATTTCACATTTTCAAGTCAAGTTATATTTTAAAATTTCATTTTCAACAGTCATTTATTCAACCACTTAAATTTATAGAAAATCAATAATTCTTTAATAAATCACTTAAATTCAAATATAAATCAATTTATCGTATTTACCATTTTCCAAATAAAATTAAAGTCCATTTTATTCATGTAACTTAAATATCATTTTTAGTCAAAATTCCAAATTTCAAACATAAGTTATATTTCAAAAATCCAGTTAATCCATTCATAAATTACATTTTTAACACATAGAAAAGTCATAATTTATTTATTTTAAAACCTTTCAAAATCTATTTAAATCAAATTTCATAATTTTATATTTTTAAAATACTTAAAATATTCAAAGCACTTTATAGAATAACCATGGGTCTGTATATAGTTTTCTAACCTAGGTCAAGTGATACAGATATGTATCATTTCAATTCGCAATTTAAAAGGTAAAAATCCGGGTTCTATCATTTCAAACCCGCAATCCCAAGTTTAAATAATAAATAAAATAACTCAGGCCTATCATTTCAGCCCATAATGATTTTTATCCTAACAGGGAACTTGCAGTGTGATCATATACAGAAATAATATAAACAATGTCAATATCACAATATACAGTCATGTATCAGATGTCAGTGAAAATTAACAGTTTTAACATGGTAATAACACGGCATAGCATATCATATGATCATCATTAACTTGCATAAACATTTTACATTACTAAACACTTGTCATCAATCCACTTTTCATAAGTATATATGTCAGAGTGAGAAAGACTCACCTTTTTCAAAGCTAGAGACCAAAACAACATACAAGCACGACTCCAAAGGCACGACAAGCATAATTTCACGACTTTTGATTTGAGTTGAAAGATAGCCAAGATATGATTTTGTATCAACAACCCAAAGCAAAACAATGAAAGGAGAACAAATGAAATAAAACAAGAGTGAAAAGAAGAAAGAAAGAAAAAAAAAGAGAAAAAAAATGAAAGGAAAAGCATGCGCCGGTTCACCTTCAGGAGATGCTTACGAAATTTTGATGGAAGCAAAATGAATAATTTATAGTATGGAACTTTTGAACGTGAAATATATATTAACATTTGCTCACTAATTTATGTAGAGGGCAGGCAAGAGAAAAATGCTTGAACGGTAGAGGCAATTAAGGCATTCAATTCTATCCAATATGTGGAAACGTATGGGAGGCAAGAGGGAAAGAAATAATTCACACACGGAAATGATTTAAGGCAAGATTTGAGCAAGATTTTGGATTCTCAAAAGAGAATATACGGCTGAAAACTTTGCATTGTTAACGCAAAAAAAAAAAAATCAAATAGATAACGAAAAGGCAAGAGCAACAATTAAATATATGCCCAAAGTAACGTACAAATTATTTTGTTTCTCTTATTAAATAACGTACAAATTATTTTTTTTCTCTTATTAAATAAATTTAAAATACTAACGTTTCTATTAGGAAATAAACCATCACTTTAAACCAAAATTTAATAGCTATTGTACCATAATTAATAACATTTGATTTAGCTTCATTCAATTGATTGTTAAATATAAAGTTAAGAAACAGATGTAAACATATGTAAAAGAAATGTAAAGTTTATTTCCCGTTTCACACTAATTATTACTAACTTTTTTTTTTTAAAAGTATACAACAAATTTGACCAAAACAAAAGTGAAACAAATGTTACACAATTGTATACAGTTCAAGATGAAAAATTTGCCTTTAGAATTTCTATTAAAGTTACACTTTTTATCCAAATCAAATTTTCAGACATTGTTTATTTTTATTTAGACAAATGATCAGAAATCATTTCAAGAAAATTTCCAAAATTAGATTTTTAAGAAAACAAAAGCCCAAGTCTTTAAATAAATGAAAAAAAATAAAATTTAGGGAAAACAAGTAGAAAAGTAAGAAAAAGAAAGGGAAGCCATTACCAGATCTTTGAAGCCGTGAGAAACAAATGAAAATGATCTTCTTTTTTTTCACGTGAAAACCTAATGAGATGACGGCTACATTAGGGTTTTACACGGCTAAGGCAATTAATTAAGGAGTTTAAGAAAATGAAGGGTTTGGGCAAATAAAAGGGCTTACGTTTCAAAGTGATTTACAATCTTCCATATTCTTTTCCTTTTAAAACTTTACATAAACAAAATTTCAAGAGAAAATACTTTACAAACCGAAATCAATTAGAAATATGAGGTAACAAATAGTATAATTTGAAAAAAATATAAAATAATGAAGAAAATGCCTTAAAAATACCAAACAGTGTTCTAAAATTGTGCATAAATCACTGTTAGTCTTGGAAAATTATACATTTCATTATAAAATTATTATGAAGTGGAAAAAAATGTTTTCATGTGAAAATGAGGTAAGAAATGCACAGCTACAATAAAGAAAGGAACGGTCAAAGGAAATTAAATCTATTAATTGGAAAAGAAACGGAAGAAGAAACGTTAAAACGGTTTTACGTTTCTTTGCTTTCAAACCTTTTAAACCTCCTAATATATATTCATATACATCTAAATAACTGAAAATAATTAAAATCTCAGTTAAAATTCGAAAATATAACAGATAAACAAAATATTAATAATTAAATATTAAGTAGATATGATTAAAATAAGAAAAATAGCACAGAAAATGAAAACTTGACTTAAGAATTAGAAATAACTTCCATACACTTTGGAAAAATTTACTTTAATTTAAATATATGTAAAATGAATAAAATAAAGTAAAACACAGCAAATAAAAGTGAGTGCATAAAATAAATAAATAAATTTTAATTATATATAATTAAATTAAGAAAATGGCTTAAATTGTAGACTAGGCTTTTAAAATTAGAAATAAATTCAAATGAACTTTAGAAAAATTATATTATCATTTTAAAATACTTAAAAGTCAAAATATACATTATATAACATATTATCACATATTAAAATAAAATAAAATAAGAGAAGAAGTAATTTATACAATTTAAAATAGTCATTGTTAAATAACCCTATATACGCACAATATTGTAAAGGGTATAACTTTCACAATTTACATCCAATTTCAACGAAACGAAAAGTGGTGTTCTTATAATTTTATGTACTTTCATAATAAAAGAAAAAATTTAAATTTTTAAACTTTTAAAATTTTAAGTTGAAAGTCACAGTTTGACTATTTTGACCAAAATCAACATTTCAGGCAAATATTCAACTTACAAAATTTTGGAATTATAACTCATATAAAAATCAAGATTATATTTAAATAATAAATTTAATCATTTCAAATAAGTAAAATAAGTTTTTTTTTTAAATCAAAATCTTACATTAAAAATAATTAAAATATACAATAAAATAATTACAAAATATAGGGTTGTTACATAGATAAACGTATATATATATCTAATTATATCTGAAACAATTTAAAATTTATATTTGTTTATCAAAATAAATCTGCAGTAAACTACTACAGTGGCATTCCCAATTCGAAACTCGAAAATGAATGTCGATGATGCGTGCACTCATCACCGAAATTATTTTCCAACGACAGAGAAGGGAGTACAGAACTTATTCCTTTTTAAATTTCTTAAAAACGATTCTTTCAAATTATATTAAAATATTTATATCAGAAAATACTTCTAAATAATATTATTATTATATTCCAAAATCATTCGAAAGAAATTTTCAAAACCCCGGGACTTAAGTTCTAAATTCCCAAATTCTTCATTATTTTATTTTCGATCTCATTTCAACTATTATTTATAAATTTTATAACCTAACAACCAATATATTGCAACCAAATATATATCCTATTTATAAAAATTTATTTTATATATAGAAAATATAATAGGCAAAATTATTTCACTCACCCATATAAAAAAATATATGGTGTCGGTCTGTCCTATTAAGTGTTTAGAAATCCCTATTGATGTCATAGCATCTCATGCATCAACCAGAATTTATAAATACAAAACGGAACAAATTAACGCAATATTAAAATCTTTTTTTATAACACTAACAAATACGCTCTCTCATATATATATACATTCAACGACTCATCATAGGGTATCACTACAATAAAGAGTCGGACCCCACAAAGCTAAGGTTTATCGCTAAACCAAAGCTCTGATACCAGATGTAACATCCCGCCTTTTCGTACGCTTTAAATCGACGATAAACCACACACGTCAGACTTAAACCATACAGAAGGGTGGATTGTTACGGGGTAAATAAGAAAAAGCAGAGGAAGGAAAAACAATATAGAATCTTGCAGCGGAACGAAAAAATATAGCAATCAAATATACAGTTCATGAAGCTGTTTACAAAATATTTGATTATATTTATACAGTACATATCGGAGTTACACATACCAGAGAAAACAACTAATAATGCAGCGGAAAAAATGTGATGCAGTGGACTAATATAATATATAATAGTACTAAAATCTTCGTCTTCATCCTCTAGAAGTAAGGTCTTCAAATCCTGAAATGCTCAAGCTGACCCGAGCGAATTGAAAAGACAAAACACTCGAGTCAGAACTAAAATATCTTATGTGAGTTAAATCAACAGAAATAAATATGAGTGCAGTAACTTAAGAGATGCTCGGGATTCACATCTCCTAAGGATCCATTAAACTATTTACTATGTAGTAATATTTCGCTATTATAATAATGTCTATAGTAAAATAAACTTACTTTTAAATAGCGTTAAGGAGTGACCCAATATTCCCCTTAACACGTAATAGTCCCAGTAGTCCATCCAATATCATAGTCCCTCCTGTTCGGGATGCCACCAGAGGATACCACAGGGGCAACGGGAGAAAACCAAACTCGTACAAGGCGCTCTAGGGTAGGTGACACGGCACAACTAGGAAATGCCAGGGTAGATATACCAATTACGCTTCCGGGTCGGTGGTAACGCGTAGAAGCTACTACCTCCCACCTCGAGCCACACCCACATATCAAAAATCAAAAGTGGCCACCGAATCAATCCAAAGTCAGAGTATAATATCGAAGGGATGTGTCTGATTAAAGGGGCTACCTTCTTAACCCGTCAGTCGCTCCGGTTTTAGCCACGTTATGCGAAATCATGGGAGTCGGGTGCACGTATTTACCTCTAAGGAAACGTCGCCACCATCCTACTTCATTCTGGAATCTCCACCGCGTACGCGGTTGTTAAAGTGGTTTTCGGAGTTGGCAGAGAGTATGATAACTTCTGATCCCGGTCTCTTCAACAACCAAACGTTATTATAACACTGCAGTCTTTTCAAAATAGTTTATACTTTTAAAACCAGAATTTAATATCCATTTCAAAACCATATAAATACGATATCATTTTCATTTAAAAATCAATATGATATTATTTATAAAACCCAAATCAATATAATATCATTTTTTTATATCAAATATATTCTTTTCATAAATCATAGCACTTTCAAATTTATATACTTCGAAACCAAACATTTGAAATATAACTTTTCAAAACATAATACTTCGAATTTCATAGCTTTAAAACCATAACTTCCAAACTTGAATGGTTTGGATATTCAAACAGTATATAAACTAAAATAGCTTGAAATTACTTTATAAAGTAAAATAATTTCCACGACTTTACAATTTTATTCACTTTAATTTAAATCTAAATTCATATGATTTCAACTCACTTTGAGTTTCAATAAACCACTTCAATTTCAATATATTTCAAACTCTGAGTATTAAAAAAAAATTCAAAACTAAGGTTGGAAATTACTATTCAACAATTCAATGTCCTCTTATTTAGTTTTGAAATATTTGCATAATAAATCCATAATCATTTAAATAAAACTCAAATTACCAATAACCAAATATTTCCTTCAATTTATTTATACTAGAAACATTCATTTAATTCATCTTGAATGAAAATCGAGTTATAAATGTCATACCTTTTAAAATTTCAAGTTTAATACGTTTACATCAACTTATGGAGTTAAATTCTTAAATACTTCTCAATTTCAAATAAATTTCCAATTTACCGTCGAATCTTAATTTATTTTAAATCATTATAACCTTTATATTAAAGTATGATTTAAATACTTAACCATATTTTATTTCTATAAAAAAAAATCAAACTCCATTATTTAACTTATTGTTATTAAACAAATTTAGACATATCTTAAATACATGAATTTATCTATATATAAAATATTTTTATATAATATAAAATATTTTTATATAATATAAAAAAGAATCCATATTTATTAAATCGTATAATTCTATCCATAACTATAGAAATCATTTTCAAAATATATATATATATATATAAAGACACACACACACCGACGGTGTCTGTACAAAATTTTCTATCCTATGGTCAAGTGATACGAATATTTATCATTTCAATCCGTAATTTAAAAATAAAAATACGGTTATATATCATTTCAAACCGCAATCCCGAATGAAATAAAAGGCATAACAAATTGCAGTTTAAAACAATATAAAATACAACATCTATTCATCCAATATCAATCATCTGCCATTTATTACAATCATCATTCAATCTAAACAATAACATCGATATAGAGCATATAATAAATAACAGGTAATTACTGACAGTTTATATTCAGTAATAAATTAAACAATCTATCTAACTGGCAGTTTATATGCAATAATAAATTAAATAGCAATTAAATTTAGTAAATTAAATTTAACTGAGATGATGATTAAAAATACGCCAAACAGTCATAAATAAATTTCTAATCACATCCTAAATCAACTTAACAAACATAAGAAATTTTAGAAGTTGTGAGTGGGTTAAAACACTCACCTTTTGAATTTAAATTCAATTTGAACCCAAAAATCAAACAGCCTCAGAATTTTCCCAAACCAGCGCCAAAAAGTTCGAAATTCCAATACGAACGTAGCGGAGAAAATCGCGCGTGAAACGGATCCCGCATGTAGAAGTTATTCGGGTTAGAACATTTGAAAATGAAAATAAAAATTAATAGAATAACAATAATTAATACACGTCATTATCACTGAACTCACGTACCTCATCCCCCAACCCTTCGTTCTGCCTCACGTTCGAACACATCTGGCCACCGCCCTTCGCGCGATCGCACCAGCTCCTGCCACGCGCCGCGGCCCCCATACGTCACCCACGCCCCCGCCGAACACTCCGCGCATTGCGACTCGCACGGGGCCCCACCATGGTTCGCCTAAAAGCCCACAGCCGCCGCACCCATATAAAACCCTAATGAATTATTCTGGCCGATACAACCATTGAAACACGAAACCAATTGCTCCGATGAACTACGCAGAGTACTCTCCACGCCCTCGTACCCTCGATTCAAAAATCAGACGAAGATGATCGAACCACGATGAACGGCCGTGGCTTTTTTACTCGATTCCGGCCACATATCAATCCAGATCAGAAAACGAATCACATAATTGAAATGCGCTCTTCGAGAGCTTTTCAACGATATAAAATATGATATACTTTGTGGAGTTTGAAATTTTGGCTTTGGATTTGATTTGCAATTGGATTTGGTAGTGAAAATTTGTTTGTCTGCCATTAAGGAGGAGAGATAGTTGAATTATACATACAGACAAATGAGAAATAGAAGTAGGCTAGGGTTTATAGTAGGGTATTTATAGACAAGGTTGAAAATGGACTCGATTTATAAACGCGTTGAACGATGAATGGCCCGAAAAGCCCGTTCTGACTCTGGAACGAAATTGGATCAACCCGTATATCAAAATAGATGTTTTAAAATATTTTAAAAGCAATGAAAAAGGTTTCAAGTCCAAATTACATCGTATGACGAAGTTATGCTAAAATCAATATTTTTCAAATTGATTTCAACTGATTTCAATTGATTTCAATTTCATTGATTCCAAGGCGTTTCGAGTCTGTACGATAAAAGGACAAGTCCGCTCGCTACAAAACTTGAATTCCTACAATAATTCACCGTTACGGATCCGATGAAACTGGTTTCGTCGAAATCCAAGTCAGTGGCTAAAATAGCTATTTTTACATTAATTAATTAAATTAATAAATTAACAAATTAAATCAAATTTGAAATTTCAACTCTATAATTAACAAATTTCATCATTTTTAAATTTCTAAATCATTTACACTAATTTAGCCAAATTTAAATGTAAATTTAGAGTTGATTAATTTATCAATTTCAGTATTAACCTCAATTTCATTTAATTCAAAATTATAAATTTAATATCCAATAATTCTATTTAATTTACTTTCCATTCTATTATTCAATTCATTATTGTCAACGAATGAAATTAATATTGGATTCAAAATCTATTACATTAAATATTCTCACATTCCATCTTAAATTCAAATAACGTAATATTTAAATATTTAATTTCAATTATCTGCAATTAATTAAATTATTATAAATTAAATTCAGTAAATTGATAAGTCTTGTTATCCATTCTTTCAATCCAACAAATAGTCATAATAGGAAAAGAATTAACACTATTTCCAATTATTCTCTTAATTTACGCTAACATAAGATTTGATTAAATATATTTCACTGATTACCAGTTTTAATTTTATACACTAAATAACTGGTAAATTTATAATACTTGGTATCATTAACTTTAAATTACAATTATAAGTTAATAAGTTATTGCTAACAAACAAATGTTAAAATTGATTACATAACACTGTTCTTATCCAATTGTCATAAATTTTATACTAATTCGTCAATTAGTTCAATATCTACACTTGTTTCCTTATATTCAATTCATAGTCAAGTATAACATATTTTGATTAATTGGCATTTCATTCAATCCATTAATTATTAACTTTAATTAGCATTGATTCTATCAAATTGCAATTGATTGCATATTATTTCATCAATTAATATAACTTTCGAATTTATTTCCCAATTCACTAATTCAATCAATTATAACCTTACCATTTGTTTCCATAAATTGGTATTCCATTGAAATTTTTATTTATTAGCTTACATCAACATTATTACCTTTAATTGCAAATTGATTACCAATTTATTACTTTATACATCCATTACGTTTCTATGGAATTTATACTTTCACACTTTCTGTTATTATATTAATTATCATTAAAGAAATGTTAGTTATTGGTCACTAATGATTATACCAACTCATATCACACTAATCCTATTCAATTCCCATTTATTACGCAGATTTATATTAATAAATCAACATTTACATTTGTTACTTACATTCAACTTATAACCAAGTTATACTATTTTACATTATTTCATTTATTTCATTTTCATTCAAATAGTTAATAATTAACTTTGGTTAACCTTGTTACTTTTCATTAAGTTATTATCTCCTTATTAATTAACAAATTTTTCATTCTTTCAATATTAAATTTCCAAAATTTTATCAAATTAACAAATTTAAATCTTTGAAATTTATAGGTCGTTACATAACTTGAGTTGTAACATATAATGAATTCACCAATTTATAAGTTGAAATAAAATCAAAAGGATATAAATTGGAATTAATTCGAATTAACTGTAAATTGTTTAAGTTGTATCAATCCAAATTCTCATCTCTTCTTAATTCAAGCATTTTTTTTCCACGGTTTGGCCACTTAATTTTTACTTATTCACCATTATCCCACTCTTGAATAAATTCACCAATTAATGTTTAAATGTTACCATCCTTAAATCTTTTCTACTACCTGTCAAAATTAATGTCAATCTCATCCATGTTGTTGTATCATCATCGTCGATTCTTTTATATGTATATAAAGTTTAATAAATTAATTTCAATTATTTTACATCTTATCACAATTTTTTCCTTTTCTTATTCAGTCTCAATCCAAATGCTCATATATGCTTAATTCTAGCATATTTTTTTTTTCATATTTTGGCCCTCGATTTCTATCCTTTTTAACTCTCTTCCATTATAAATAATGTGGTGATAACAATTGGAACCACTAATATTTGTTTTGTGAACTAATTTATTTCTAAAAGAGTTTATGTACTTTCCTTGCCAACCTAAACTTACTTTTTGTAAAATTTGATGTTATATATCTCAATCAATGGTGTTATAATAGACCACTAAATATTCATAAGCAAAACAGTTTTTTCCCCATTTATACGCATGGCTACTACTAAGTATTTAGGAACCTTACACAATAATGAGGTCTCTAAGGGGCCGTTCATAGCCAAATAATGGCCCATTAAAGTTGGGGATGCTTCTGACATGTCAGACGTGTCGAAAGCCCCAAAGGTATTACCTCCTTCCTCAGCTCCATTGAGGGAAATGCTGGGGAAGATACGTTGGCGTTCGACGGGTCCGACGCAAACGTATTAATCACCCAGACCAATTAAAACATTCTCCTTCCCCTCTTCTCATTCATCTCACTCGTCTCCTCCCTTTTCCTCTCTACTTTCATATCTTCTCCTATACTAGCAATGGTTAATTTAAAAACAGATTCTGACTACAAAGATGTGCAGGATTTAGTCATTATATCTGTGTATCTACACAGAAGAAGGAACGATATCAGCCGATTTCACAAGTCAAACTATATCGGTTTAATGTGGTTGGACGACTTATTAAATGGGAATCGAGAACGTTGCCAACGAAAATTTTCGAATTAAAAGTCTATGTTTTCTCTCGTTCTGTGATGGGCTGTAAAATTATGGTATGGCTTCCACGGAAGAAATTAGTATTAGAGAAGTGGTTGCTATATTCATATACATCATAGCTGCAGATTTCTCAAATCAACAAATGAGCAAAAGATTATAAAGGTCAGGTAGCACCATTTCAATTTGTTTTCATGCTGTTTTAGAAGCCGTACAATTAGTTGCTAAAGATATTATCAAGCTAGATGATCTTCTCATTTGATTCATAGTTCACTTATGTTATGCCTGGTTATGAAGGTATTGCGCATAACAATAGAAATTTTAATGCAGTTATAAATGATATTGTAACGACCCGTATTTTTACGGATCGAAAGATCGTAAAACTGTCGACATTAAGTCGTTGATGTTGTTAAGTCGTTTAGAGTATGAGTCGATCAAAGTTTAAGTCGTGTTAAGTTATCTCGTGTGGTGCTTAGGTCGTATGAGAGTTAGGTTGAGTGGAGCGACCTATAGAAATAACAACTTAAGAATGTTGGGCGAGTTAAGGAAGTTAGCGGGTTAGAAGGCCACGGGTTAATGAGTTAAAAGCAAGCGACTTAAAGGTTCAGGCGACCTAAGGGGTTAGGTCGAGTAGTGGTTTAGGTCGTAGTGGCGACCTAATGGGATAAGTGGGTTAGTGGTGGTTGACGACCTATAGATTCGAGCGACTCATAGGTAGTGACCGACTTAGTGGATAAGCGACCTAAGGGTTTGGTCGACCTAAGTAGGTTAACGGCTTAAGGTAGGAAGGTCGTTCGTGCGACTTAGTATAGTTGGGTCGTATTGGGGCTTAGGTCGTATAGGGAATGGAGCGACCTAAGATTTAGCTGGGTTGTAGTTTAGGTCGGCCGAGCGACCTATAGGGGTTAGCGAGTTAGTGGGTTATCGGCTTAGGAGTAAGCGACCTAGTAGATGTAACGACCTAAGAGAGCGAGCGACCTAAGGGGTGTAGCGACCTAATAGTAGGCGACCTAAGGAGGTGTTAGGTCGATAAGTCGCGACGTTGATAAGTCGCTAGGTCGGAGATAGTGTTAGGTTGTTAGGTCGCGTAGCTGTGTTGAGGGATAGGTCGTAACTCGCGTACGAGTTAGGTCGCGCGTGTTTTAGGGCCGTTGGATCAGTTAGGTCGTAGGACCTGTTAAGTCGTAAGTCGTTGAAGCTTATGCTTAGTGTTAAGTCGTATGCCGCATGCTCTAGGTCTTAGGTCGTTGAGGTTATGGGTCGTGAGTCTTAGGTCGGGGGCGACTCATGGGATAGGTCGGCGGCGACTTAAGGGGCGGACGAACTAAGGTTTCAGCCTATAAATAGAGGGCTTTGGTTCACTTTTTGACACCGGATTTTGAAGCAACGAAGTGCTGCCATTTTGAGAGCTCGACTACAACATTTCTCCACTTCTTTTCTCCACTCTAATCTAGTGCTTAAATCCATCCAAGATTGAAGATCAAGGTTGAAGAACCAAGATCCAAAGTTGAAGATCTACATTCTTCAAAGGGAGATTTCATCGATTGAAGCGAGATTTTGCCGGATCAAGCTTAGTTCTTCGCTGTCCAGATCTGAAGTTGTTATCTTTTGAGGTGTTTAGGTGATTCGGTGAGTGGTAGTTATCTCTCATACGGACCCAAAGGAGTATATTGGATCGGTGGCTTGTTTGTGTGATAAAGATAGTGATTTCATGCATTTTCCTTAAGTCTGCATGTAGATCCATTGTCTATGAAGTTTTGGATACCCATTTTGCTACATGTTAACTTATATAAGTTTATTCATCAAGTTGTAGAGACATTTGCCTATTATTCATGCTTGTTGGATTTGGACACTTTAATTACCAAATTGCCATTTTCTTGTATAATTTCTTATTAGATCTTGTTTGAATGTTTGAATGCTTGGGTTTATGATTGATTTGATTGTTTCAAATTAGCTCGTAGTTGATTTGGAAAAGTTGGTCGAAGACGATTCAAAAGCTAAGAGGAAAGGCTCTTGAATGGTGAAAGCTGCTTGTGGCATCTGAAGCGGATGATGAAGCTCATATGGATAGATTCGATAATGATGGACTTTGCTATGATTAGAGGAAGCAAAGCATGATGTTGAGATGATGGACTTTGCTATGATGCGATGGAGCAAAGCATGATGCGAGAGCTTGGTTTAATCCAGACGGGATCATCCTAAGTATGTTGATAACTCGAGGGATGGATCGAGTTGGTTGATAATGGATTGCTCGAGAGGTAGCTTGGGCTAGTATGAGAATAGTCGTCGAGGAGGATGACTAGGAGGCTTGGATTTCATCGTTGTTGAAGGTTCTAGTAAACTCAAAGCAAGAGTACATGGGACGCCCAAACGACTACAGGTAGGTGGTCGGGACACCCAAAAGACTACAGGCAGGTGGTCGAGTACTCTGGGCAGAGTAGGTAAGTCCTAGGCACGGGTCACGATGACGTGCAGAGTTTGTCTAGAACCGGGGTTACCATTAGCCCTTGACTTACGGCTGAAAGAATGTGCCGATCATTCAATTAACGGTGGTTTCGAAGCAATGATAACAGTGATAGCCAGAGTCATGGATGTTTGGTTGTATCGTCATTCGGACTCAAGAGCGATGTTTTCTGGGTGCTTATCTGATCTTGGGTTAGGCCTTGGGGGTTTGTATTTGGAAAACACCGACCTTGACCCGAGTGACAATTGATTTACCTTGAATGCCTGATTTGCTATGCTTAGTGTGTCTGGGGGCTATCACTGTAGGAAGAGGTGGAGTGGGATGGTTGGGTTCCTATTCCTTTTTATCCTTTATGCTCTTTTGGTATGTTAGTAGTTAATTTACCGTTCACTAAGACTGTTGTCTGACTCAAGGTTTTATGTTTAACTCTTATTACCTTGGGCTGTTCATCCATGTTGGGATGGGCAGACTAGGTAGTAGGTGACAGGTGCTGTTCTTAGTGACCAACGCTGCTGATGACGAAGACGAGCTGAAGGCTTTTGCATATTGTTTTCTTACTATATGTACTGGATGTTCCGCTGTTTGTTGATACTCTGAGTGATATGTAGTGAGGCTTGATTGTATTGACTGTTCAGATTGATGTAATAAACTACTATGAAGCTTATATGATATGATTCTGTTCTGTGGAGCTTCACTATATATATATTTGTCTATTGTATTTTATCCATGCGCTGTGAGAAATACGGTAGACTCTTCTGTTTTACCTTACCCTGACTATCGTCCATGGCTGCCTGGCACACCTTTCAGCGCACCATTTCCCTGTTTTAGTGCGGGAGTCATGGGCGGTCGTCTCAGATATAAACACTAACTTCCCTCACGCGTCACCTGGACAGTATTAAGTAGTTGATTCAGGATATTCACTTTAACCTGATTATTTACCACCTTATCGAAATATTAGATATAATATTCCTCATTTTCATGAAATCGCAAAGTAACCAAAATCAACCAATGAAAATTACAATTTATATCATTCGAGTTTACGTATGAAAATTGAGAGAACCTTTGAAATATAAAAAAAAAGTTTGTAGGAGAACTATGCCAAAGAGAGCGAATAAAGATGTATTGCAACACGTAGGCGATGAAATATTAATAATTCGAAATACCATAAGAGATGAAATTGTTGCAGCAGGGCTGCATTGAAACATTGTATCATTTTATCTGTACTTACAAGTATTATATAATTAATTTGTGGTTATTTCAATTTTTGTACTGTTACTTTATTTTTAATTATATGTATATTACACAACAAATCAAATAATTAGTTAACAATCAATCGACCAAATTAAAATCACATTGTAAATACTCCGCTGAAACACACCACTCAGATTCTCCACTCGCAGCGCACAAACGCATTCTCTGTTCACTCAACTTTCCTGCTCAAATGCCTCACTCAAATTCCTCATTATCGTTCGTCGAGAACGCACCCTAAGATTTTTCTTTTTTAAATGTTGTTTCATATTATGTTGCATTAAATTTTTTATAGTTTGGATATGTCTATAAATGATTATGGATATGTCAATAAGTGATTATAGAATGGAAATTTTATCATTCCTAATATTTGTAGGTAATTTTAAATGGAAAGGGTCGTATGAAATAACATTATTATGCCACCAATAAAAGGAATTAACTTAAATAAATTAAGTGTTACCTATTCAATTTTAATTTAAAACAGCTGAATAATCGATTATAAGTATTACATTTAACTATTTTTCATTAAGATTATATGAATGAGGTAATTCATCGCATTTTATTTCCTTTTAATGTTAATTTATTAGAAAAGTATCGTGTGATAAATATTTTGTGTGTATTAAAAGTTCCAACTTTATAAGAGAACATGTAAGTAAATTTCATGGAAGATTTTTTATTGTAAAAAATAATATCCCAAAGTAGTGTAGGGATTCAGTATATATTCATAGCGATTATCATGCTTTTCTCTAAAAAAGATTAGCAAACAATAATGATGTGCACGTAAATATGCATATTTTTACCACCATATTTATTCTTTTTAAATTAAATAAATGATCATATTGGGTATTTTAACTTGTTTAAACCAAAATTCATATTATTTGAAATTGTCACATATTCATCTTCATCCAGGGGCAAAATGGTCATTTTTGTGCATATATTAATTTGAGAAAATTTAATTGGAAATTTTTATATTATTTTGTAGGAAATTACACTCAATTACAAGTGGGTTCATGAAGGAATATGCATGCACAAAATGAATACAGAGGAATGAAGATGGAAATAATTCAAAGTGAAGAACATGGAGGAACCTATCTACCCACTACCTTAATGTACAAATTAAAGGCTAATGCACATGCTAAAAGACATTTAAAGCTTCATGTACATTTAAGTGGGAGATTATTAAAGCTAATGATAACTTGGCCACCACACTTCCTCCAAGGGCATTTTGGGTACTCCCCAAAAATATGCATTAGGGTTTCTAACTTGTATAAATACCCCTTATGTTTCATGTAGCCATCTTCCTCTTAGTTAGTTAGTTTTAGTTTAGAAAATAAATCAAAACTCTCTTTCTTTCCATGGCTACTTAGCCATTTTATTTAATGTAATTTTTTTTTCTTTCATGCAATGTTAATTCTCTTTTATTTACATGCTTCTTCTCTTCTTATGTAATAGTGTAGATTTACCTTTATACAATTAGATTAGTTGTCTTTTCCATTAGCTTTCATTTTTCTTTCTTTTTGCTTTCATGTTGCTTTCTACATTTGTTAATTTGATAACAAATATGAGAGCTTAATCCCTACAATTTAGGGGTAATGAAGCTCTCTAGTATGTAGATGCAACATTTTGATGTTTATACTCTCTTTTTGTGCTTTAATGGAAACATTTGAAGTGGTTTAATGATGTTGTTTAGCTTTGAATTTGATAGTCTATGTTGTTCATAACAAATAGGCTATGCTTAAACAAACATAACACAAATTGCCTCTTCATCTAAATATGATTATGGCAAAGAAGTGAATGTTGAAATTGAAATTTGATAGCCTATATTTCTAAACAATAGTTAATAGGCTATGCTTAAAATAGATTTTGCTTTCAACTTTGTTGTCATATTTTATGAGATTTAAAAGTGTATTAGTGGTTGTGTTATAGTTTGATGGTTTATATTGAGCTAATTAATAGCACAAATATACCATACTTATGGTAAGCACATCAACTAATTCACTAATGACAAGAAAAGAGAGATCATAACTTCATTTTGTTGATTTATGTGATCTAGAGAGTGGAAATTGCCTCTAAATTGTCTTAACACTCTCATATTTTTATCATTTTCTTTTGCTAGTTTTTGTTAGTTTCTTACATTTCTAACTATTCACTCTCGACTTCGGTATAATTTGATTGAATAGAATTTTAAAATCATCAATTCCCTGTGGATCGACCCGTATTCGCCACGTGCTACATTCGTACACCGTGCGCTTGCAGTTATTTTTATTTCAAAATTCGTTCGACGGTTTTCTAAACCGATAGAATTTCCGTCTACTAACAAGTTTTTGGCGCCGTTGTCGGGGATTTACTTTGATTTTATTTTTCTATTCTTCGGATTATTTTTGTGTGATTTTATTTGTGTTTTATTTTGTATGTTTGTTTGCATTAAAAAAAAAATTGTTGTGTGTTTCTTTTGTGAATTTTGCTTCCATTTTGCTTTGTTAGCTTATTGCCTTTTCTATTTCCATTTTTACATTCCAATTGAAAAAAAAAACTCAATTTCAAAAGAAAAAAAAGTTTCATTTCATTTGCAATTTACATTTCAGATATTTACATTTACAAGTTTCTGAAACTATAGACACACACACACTGTGCATTCCTGCACATACACAGTGCACACTGCCTCTGTCCTCCTTCATTCTCTGTTTTCCTGTTCTCTTATTGTCTTGCCTCTGTTTGCCTATACCTATTTCTGTGTACTGACCAATTCCCTCTTCATCCCCAAACTATCACAACATCACCAATAACAGCTGCAGTCCCCTGTCGACCCCCTCCCTTTCTTGCCTTCACTGACCAGAAACACTGCTATTATGAATAAACTCTGCTGACCAAAACCACAGTGTCAACAACAGTGCACATTTCACCTTTCTAACCATAAACTTCACACATTTCCCTACATACTTCAAAATCTGCTACTTCCATCATCCATTACAACTGAGACTCTCCAAAATCTGCTTGCATCATAGCAGTTCTTCCTCACAATTCAAACAACTGCACAGTGCCTTCCACAAACAACCCATTACCATCATCAAACATCATCTCACAGATTCCCCACATAACTGCTACTGTTTGCCTGCCATCGCATCCCCTACCATATATCATCTCTAACTAACCGCCTTCATCACTCAACATCATCCCCTGCCCACCGATTACAAACCATCCAACCACTGTCTTCCCACTCACCTTGTTATAACAGACCATCAACTACCCCACAACAACTCCACAAACTCAACCATCAAACCTGACCAAACCATCAAACAACCCAATCACCGAAATCCCACTGCGAGCCAACCACCTCCACCACTACAAATTCCACTGTTCTACACTTCAAAGCAAGTCACGACCGCCTCTGCAATCTCCAATTCGACAGCCGCCAGCAGACCTCGACTTTAACCCAAATCTGCATCCAAAAACTCTTCAACCATCCTCCTAGTCATCAACCAGCCAATCCACATTCGCCTTGCAGCCATCAGTCCCTCTGCCATCAGTATACACACACATCAAAATCCCTGTGCTTCTTCTTTTCAAAAAAAAGAAAGAAAAAAAAACAACAATCCTTACCATAGTTCCTTGCCACCATTCCTCCTCAACTTACCCACAAAATCCCACTGCGTGCCTCGACTACAGTGAACTGCCGACCCTTGCTAATCCAACTCAGGCCTCAATTCACCTCCACGCCAACAGCATCGACCACCTAAGTTTCACTGTTAACTACCACAACCACTGCCGAGAAGACAACCAGAGCAACCCATACTCGAATTCCATCTAACATCCCACCGAAACCACGAACAAATAATCGACCTCCCATCATTCCTCCACCAAAATCATCACTTCGAAGACCAACCACTACGCCATCCCTAATTCGACCACACGACACCGCTCCCATCCATCCCTGCAAATCTGACTGCACTCGATTGCCTCGCCGAAGAAGGCGACTTCCAGTAGTCGCCTCCAATTCAATAATCCCCGAAGCATCATCGATAATCCCCTTCGTAGCCTCGCAATCGAACATTTGACCTCCATTCCAAAATCGCAAAACAACCAAGATTTCATCTTCATCCTTGGTTGCGGAATTGTAGTTGTTTGAATCTTGAATTTCGAATTGTGAATTACGGTTTCGATTGGGGAAATTGAGCGTTTTGGATTAAAAAAAAATTCTGTGAATTGTGGCATGTTTGTTCGAATAAAATAAGAAGTTGAGAAGTGAGATAGGCGGGTATAACTAGCATTGGGCAGGCCTGTTTAAGGAGTTAATTTTTTATTTATTTTGTTTTAGTGTTCTATTCTCAAAAAAAAAATGAATTTGTTTTGGTTTTATTTCGTTTCCTTTTGAGTTTGTGTATGTCATTTTTTTTTGAGTTTTGAGTTTTGAGTTGTGTGTTTTGCTTTGAGTTGTGAGTTTGTATGATGTGTTCTCGCATTAAAAAAAAGGAGTTTCTCAATTTGTCTTGGTTACTTTGTTTTAGTTTTGTCTTTAAAAAAAATTTCAATCTTAAAACTTGTTTTGTTTTGTGTTAATGTGTTTGTCTTATCCAAAAAAAAAAAAAAAATTTTAATGTAAAACCCTACTTTTAAGTTTCCTTTCAAAAAAAAAAGTTGTATATATCTTGCTTTATTTCAGGTTGCCAAAGCAGAATTACAGAAAGAGCAGAGGTGCTTGTTAAATAAATTTCTTGATTTGAAGTGCTTGCCAAAAAAAAAATAACTGCTTGCTTGCTTATAAAATTTTATGTTTTAGTTGTCTTGCATTGTTGTTTGCTTGCATTTTAAGAGAGAAAAAATTTTAAAAATTCAAAATCAAAAGCAAAAACAAAATTTCATTCTAGTTGCATTGTTAATACACGTTTTATTTCAGCTTTGCATTTCATCTTAGAATTTGATTAAATAATAACTCACTTAATTGTAAATTGGCAGTTGTCTTCTTTGAACAATTTAATTTCTTGGTGTCTAGGCTACGGCAGAGTAATAACCATTTATAAATATTACGGTGATTCGTAAATATTATAGTGGTTGTTCCTCTGAAGGTACTTAAACCTTCGGCTGCATTGCTACGGTGATTCGTGGTGCACCGATAACCCCTGCCCGTTACCTGGCTGAGAAATATTTTTGTTGATTTAAGACAGTGTGTGACTATACAATTTTGTGTTAACTTAGGATAAATCATTTGTAATTAACCCTGGCATTCATTTAGTTGCATTAGTTCATGCATATTTTAAAAAAAAACAAAAAAATTCAAAATCCAAAACTAAAAAAATTGTAAATATTCCTTTTTCTTTGAAATTTTTAAATCCTTTTCTTTGAAATTTCAAAAAAAATCCAAAAAAATTTTAGAAAAACCAAAATTCAACAAAAAAAAATTGAAAAATAAAAACAAAACAAAAATCGATTTTCCATTCTGAAAAATAAATTCTATTTGTAAATATTTTTCCTTTATAAAAAAAAACCAAAAACATTCTTGAAAATGTCCGAATTTTCATATTCACTTGAATTTTATAATAGTTGTGAAAATCAATATAATCCATATGATTTCACTCCGAATTCATATGGATATTTTAACGACAACTATTCTTTAAACAATTCGAATTTTGAACAACAAAGTTTTCAAAACGATGACCAACCCTCGAATCTCGAAAATAGCATTTCATCTCTACTTGAAATCTCTATACAACAAAATCAAATAATAAATGAGTTGTGTAATTCATATTTGTGCGATAACTCGAATCAAAGTTTTCAAAATAATCAAATTTTGAATTCACTTCAAAATTCGAACGATTTCGAGTATAACCCATGCCAATTCAATTTTGAACTCCAAAATGAATTTCAAAATCAAAACGAAAATGTGATCCACTTTTCAAATAATTTTGGCAATGGGAATAATCTCGACAATAATGCGAATGAAAAATTTGGTTATCAACAAATTCAAAATGAAAATTTTCAAATTAGTAATCATGAATTTGATTTTGTTGAACAAATGGAAAAAGATAACGGGGATTTATTATTTGAAAAATACAAAACTTTTCATGAAAATCATAATCAAATCTCAACTTGCGAAGAATCAAATAATAATCTACCGTTTGTCGAAATTGACAATTCTTGTTCTCAACAAGTCCAAATCGAAAATTTTCAAGTTAATAATTATAAATTGGATTTTGTTGAGCAAATGAATGACATGTACAATGAGCACATGGATTTGGTGTTCGAAACATATTTGAATCAACGTGATAAACATACTCAAATTCCAACATGTGACAAGTCAAGTGATAATCCACCTTTTACCCAAATCGATGATTTTCAAATAACAACTTTCGAAATTGAAAACGAAAATCTTAACGAAGTTGTTGAAAACATGGTAATTGAGTTGGATTTCAATTCTTTTGAGGGTATGGAACCAAATTTAAAATTCGATGTTCCTTTTCTCGATTTCGAAAATTTGAATACAACAACTTTGGATTTTGAACTTGAGATATGTAATAAAGTTGTTGATAATCCAACAAAGGAAGAAGAATTTAATGAACATGAATTTTTTGGACTTTTGGATGACGAGTTGTTAAATTCCGACGGGGAAGATGAAAATCACCATCTTGATTTTGAAATCAATAACTCTGAAAATGTTTTCAATAATAAACTTGAATTTCAATTTGGTGAAAATAAATGTGAATTTCAATCAATTGTTTTATCAACCCCAAAAATCATCGAAAACAAAACAACTCGTTCAATTTTTAATAAAACAAAATTCGTTTTTCCAAATCGGCAATCAACTTCGAAATCTTTTACGATTTGGTTTTTCGTGCTTAAGCTGTGTCTCATACATTTGACAAGACAAATGAATCGATCTTTAGAAGACCGTTTCATTTACTTTTTGACTGTATACTTTCTCATCTCTTGTAAATAATAATCTTTCATGTAAATATTAGATTTTTATTTTATTTTTCTCCTTCCACTTGGGTTGACTGTGGGGACACAGTCAAAATCAAGTGTGGGGGGAGACTCATCTTCTACTTGATTTTTCAAGATTAATTTTTCATTTTTCTTCCAAAAACTCAAAAAAAAAAATCCCAAAAACAAATTTTCTTTTGATTTATTTTTAAAAGAAACACTATAAGATAAATATATGCCTTTGGTTTATTAAATTGAAGTTTTTGAAAATTTATTGGTCTTAACAAAAATAAAAATGAAGTTTGATTACAAATAATAATGGTTTAATTAGTATATAGGAAGATTCATACATGTTAATTATGAAGTACATCCTAATTGAAAATCTTTGTTTTAAAAAGTGGTTGATTTAAAGTAAAGGATATAACATTTTTTTTGTCTTCTAAGTTAAATGGTGCTAAGATGATTTTGCAAAACTCCCACTCAAAAAAATATAAAAATAAAAAATAATAACATCCAAGTATTCACTCTCATTTAAAAGTCCTCACGGTTATGCATGGGTGATTGCTTGGAATTTTTAATTATGTGCTTTCATACTCATTTAAAAGTCCTCACGGTTATGATGTACGGAACACATGTAAAAAAAAGACTTAATAAAAACCACCTACGGTCGATAGTGTATGCATGAAAGTGTGTGCACTCGCCATGCTCTGTACTCCCCTCACATAAGCCCGAAAGGCAGTGCATGGGTGGTATATCTGGCCTCAGTTTACCTGAGCTAGGTGTGTAATTTTTCTTGCAAATAATGAGAGAGCAAGCAATTGAAATCCTAGCACTATTTTTACTTATTTGATTTGATTTGTTATTGAAAAGAAATAAAAATACCACTTTGATAATCAACTAAGGATCCATTTTATAATTACACTTTGTTATCAACCGAAATAACAAGTTAAACTATTGTCTATTTGTTATGATAACTTGATTTTTGTTGGAAATTTTGACGAGTAAATGACATAAATTTTCAAGATAATAACCAAAACCTATATTTAACTTATTCATGTCAATTTAAAAATAAATCCTTCATTTGTAAATATTTTCAAAAATTTGCATTCATCTCTTTGTAAATAAATCTTGCATTTTGTAAATATTTTCATCATGCATTTGGATTTTGTGGGTAGTATCCGCTGAAAACCCTCACGAGACAACACTCGTCCTACTGGGGACACCCAGAGGTTTAACGGCTTATTGCATACGCTCAATGCAATCGTGCTCCCTACGAAAACGGATTTACCTTAGTTTTAGTTTATTCGAGGACGAATAAAAAGATAAGTGTGGGGGTATTTGATGTGCACGTAAATGTGCATATTTTTACCACCATATTTATTCTTTTTAAATTAAATAAATGATCATATTGGGTATTTTAACTTGTTTAAACCAAAATTCATATTATTTGAAATTGTCACATATTCATCTTCATCCAGGGGCAAAATGGTCATTTTTGTGCATATATTAATTTGAGAAAATTTAATTGGAAATTTTTATATTATTTTGTAGGAAATTACACTCAATTACAAGTGAGTTCATGAAGGAATATGCATGCACAAAATGAATACAGAGGAATGAAGATGGAAATAATTCAAAGTGAAGAACATGGAGGACCCCATCTACCCACTACCTTAATGTACAAATTAAAGGCTAATGCACATGCTAAAAGACATTTAAAGCTTCATGTACATTTAAGTGCGAGATTATTAAAGCTAATGATAACTTGGCCACCACACTTCCTCCAAGGGCATTTTGGGTACTCCCTAAAAATATGCATTAGGGTTTCTAACTTGTATAAATACCCCTTATGTTACATGTAGCCATCTTCCTCTTAGTTAGTTAGTTTTAGTTTAGAAAATAAATCAAAACTCTCTTTCTTTCCATGGCTACTTAGTCATTTTATTTCATGTAATTTTCTTTTCTTTTATCCAATGTTAATTCTCTTTTATTTACATGCTTCTTCTCTTCTTATGTAATAGTGTAGATTTGCCTTTATGCAATTAGATTAGTTGTCTTTTCCATTAGCTTTCATTTTCCTTTCTTTTTGCTTTCATGTTGCTTTCTACATTTGTTGATTTGATAACAAATATGAGAGCTTAATCCCTACAATTTAGGGGTAATGAAGCTCTCTAGTATGTAGATGCAACATTTTGATGTTTATACTCTCTTTTTGTGCTTTAATGGAAACACTTGAGGTAGTTTAATGATGTTGTTTAGCTTTGAATTTGATAGTCTATGTTGTTCATAGCAAATAGGCTATGCTTAAACAAACATAACACAAATTGCCTCTTCATCTAAATATGATTATGGCAAAGAAGTGAATGTTGAAATTGAAATTTGATAGCCTATATTTTTAAACAATAGTTAATAGGCTATGCTTAAAATAGATTTTTCTTTCAACTTTGTTGTCATATTTTATGAGATTTAAAAGTGTATTAGTGGTTGTGTTATAGTTTGATGGTTTATATTGAGCTAATTAATAGCACAAATATACCATACTTATGATAAGCACATCAACTAATTCACTAATGACAAGAAAAGAGAGATGATAACTTCATTTTGTTGATTTATGTGATCTAGAGAGTGGAAATTGCCTCTAAATTGTCTTAACACTCTTATATTTTTATCATTTTCTTTTGCTAGTTTTTGTTAGTTTCTTACATTTCTAACTATTCACTCTCGACTTCGGTATAATTTGATTGAATAGAATTTTAAAATCATCAATTCCCTGTGGATCGACCCGTATTCGCCACGTGCTACATTCGTATACCGTGCGCTTGCGATTATTTTTATTTCAAAATTGTTCGACGGTTTTCTAAACCGATAGAATTTCCGTCGACTAACAAATAACATAACCAAGAATATATATGTGTATAGATAATTTTATTCAATTGTCATATCATAACCATATCAGGTTAATATTTTTACGCTTTGAATATAACACTAAAGACAACATTATAAAATAGGATCACAATTTTTGTCTTAAACATATAATAGTCCTACTTGATTATAAGTAATACATTTAGTGTTATGATGTCATGCAAAGAGTATAAAGCAGTGAATGTTGATTACATGAAAAAAGGACGAGAAGAAAGTGGGAAATTGTTAAAAATACGACTCAAATTTATCGGCATATACAAAAAAGGAAACAAATCAATTAGTTTAATTAATTCATTGGTCCAACATACAATAAGAGAAAACTAGATACATACACTTCTAGAAGGAGATAGATATATACATTAAATCAAAGGCAAATGAAAACTGGGAAAAATGAAAATGTTTCAAAATTTGTACGAAATTGATTGTCTGATTTCCTACTTAGTTTCATTTCTTCTCAAGATTCGGCTTCATTCTGCTTCTATTTAAAGAGATCACAAACTATTGGAAAAGCATCTCATTCATCTCAAACAATAGTTCCTTTTAATACTCTTCTGTAGATTTGTAATAAAGATAAGATTTCTCTACTTTAAGTAATCTATACCATTTTATAATCTCTCCACCCTAAATTAGTGGAGTAATAAAGTTGTTGTTTCTTTATGAACATAAGATACAAATTCGAACCACGTTAAATCTTCTGTGTCTTTTTTTTCTATTACTTAATCTTGTGTCACAGCATAATTGATATTGAATTTTTATTGGTGTTTAATCGAAAAAAAACTAGATCCTAAATTAATCGCTTTCACATATTAGTGATAAATCATTCCCCACATTTTCACCACAGTTTGGTATTGGAGCCTGTGTTTTTATTCTATTCGGGCATTAATGGTGAATTCTAGAAAACCTATTGGTGGATCTAGTGTTAATTACGGTGTTACACGTTTTGATGGAAAGAGAGGTTATGGAACTTAGAAGATAAAAATAAAGGCAATGTGAAAGAAGGAGAAGACCTGTAAGATTGTTTCTGCGTTTGAGAAATTGAAGGACATTGAAGTGAATGTTCTGGAAGAAATAAAAAAAGAAGCACTTATAACAATCCAGTTGAGTCTTCCAAATGAAGTTCCTATAAAGTTTTCCCAGAAGAAGATGACGAAGTAATTATGAGATGCATTATCCGATGCATATCAAAAAAAGTCTCAAAAATCCGATTATTCTTCAGCAACGGCTCTATTGTTTAAGATGAAGCCTAGAGCCGATCTTATGGAGCGCGGTGATGATCTTACTACCTTGGTTATGAAACTTTAGGCGGCATATGTTGAGATTAAAGATGAGGCTCAAACAGTAATCCTCTTGTATTATTTGCCTAAGGAGTATACTATTTTTGTTAACTTCATGATATATAGTCAAGTAAGATTAGTCTGTCAGACGTTAAGGTTGGTCCTCATAATGAGGTGTTGAGAGATAGTGTAAGTGTACGTGCGGTACTAAGGATCGTGTAATATAATATATAAATGCGGAAACTAATAATAGAAATAAAATAAAAATTAAAGTAAGCACACCAGGAATTTTTATACTGGTTCGAACTTCCCGTTCTACGTCCAGTCCCAGAATATCCTCTAGATTTAGACTAAATCCCTCACTTAACCCGGAGGAATAGGTACACCACACCTGAGCAGCCGAACAGGAATTTTTTCGCCTCAACAGCCGAAGAGGACTTCAACTTAATACAAATAATTTGTTGACGAGTGTGTTCTGAATAACATGGATTATCTTTTGATAGTACAATTTTCCTATAATCAAATCCTCAAGAATATGTAGTGTGTGTGAAGATTTAGAAGGAGGATAATCTCGTAGAATTGAAGTATATAAATTAATTCAGAGATTCTAGCGATATTGAATGAGAATGAATGCTTTTATTTGAAGAAATAAACAGAGAATAGATTTCAGAATTATAAACAAGAAATTGGTGATTGTAGGAATGAATTAGACATGTTTATATAGTTGTAGAATAGTTACAATCTTTCATGAAGAGTTTCAATCAAAGGTTGTGACCATATCTCTTGGATTGAAGGTGATTCCTCTTCACGAACGATCGCAACTCTTCAGAAAAATAGCCGTTATTTCCAGGTCGGTTGACTGAAAATTTTGGCCGGTCGGCTGAGTTTAAAATCGTGCAGAAAACAGAGCATATCTGTGCACTAACAATAGGTTCAGTCAGCCGAAAATTTTGGCCGGTCGACCGACCTGATGTTATGTGCACAGATCATATTTTTTCAAGTATAAAACAATATACAACTATTTGTATGTTTGTGTGACTACTTGAGGAATGATTTTAACAATATTCTAAGACTCAATATAATAAAATATTAATATTAATCTCTGGATTGTAGTCTTATCTCCTTTGTAGTGCACAATATACTTTTATTCACTTTTTGTCGCCTTTGTATAGTATTCTCTTTGTAGTTCGTCTCATGATCTCTGAAGCTTGTGTCATGAATCAAAAACCCATGAATCAACATTCTCCCCCTTTTTGATTGATGACAATACTTATGTGACGAAGTAGTATATATTGTAATTCTCCCCCTGAATATATGGCGACTTTTCTGCAAAAACTTGTTAGCTTCCATTTATTTCTCCCCCTTTGTCATCGACAAAAAGGAATACTTATGATGCATAAAATGTAAAAAAAAATACGAAATCATGTATCAAATTTAGGAACATAGAGTTAAACTTGCATACCGAAAACAAATAATGTAAATGATACATTACGTAACACAGCATAAAATAGAAATATTGTTCACAATAAAAACAGAATAGAAATAATCCAACAAGATCATTCCTCATCGTCGTTGGTATCCCAAAATTCTGGACGATTATTTTCATCAGGAGGAGCTTGTTCTTTACCACGACCCTGAGTATGAGAAGTATGAGTTCCTGATGTACCTGAACTTGTATTTTCCGAAGTTGACCAAGAAAAATTAGGTGCTGGTCTTTTTCCAGAAGCAAGATGAGAGGCACCGGCTTCAGAAGTGCATGATAACGCATCCCAAAGATTAACAAAGAAGCCTTTGATTTTCTTGAATCTTCCGTCTATTTTCCATAGACGGGCATCTAAAACTAATAGATTTTGAGCCAGAAGATCAATATCAGCTTCCGTACCAAGTCCGGGTGTTGGTCTTTGAATTGTGGACTGGCGAATTAAACGTTCCGTAGAATGAGTGGTTGGATGTGGTGTGGAATGGCTATGGCGTAGTTGATCTCTAGAAGTAGCACGCCATTGATCAAATTTTATAAATCTTGGTGGAGCATCCGGCAACTTCATTAATTTAATGGTCCTTGAATCAAAATGATGAACTTTTGTAGTTTCGGATTCTGGAGCATTTGAGACTGAGTTGTTGATTAATCTCATTATATATTCTCCATAATAAATATGAAGCAATTTGCCTTGATTAAATGAGAGAAACTCATCCATAAGTAATTGTGCCCAACTAACTCGTATATTCTCACATATAGCATATAAAGCCTTAAAATTTTCAGGATACACTAAGTGGTAGGATCCGCCTCTTGGAACATTGGATTTCATCATGAAACGATGAAAAAGTCTAGCTTTTGGTCGAAGAGATGATGTTTGTCTGAAATCTATAGCATCATCTTCAAAAAAGAGATGGCTTATTTGGTCGCGTCTCATTACACTGCAATCCACAACATGTAACGATATTCCACCCAGTCGAGCATTCAAAATATGATTTATTCTATCTAGTGAAAGGAAAATTTCCGTACCACATACCGACGTCCAAACACAATTTTCGGTGTTTCTAGGAGGATTAACATGGTTTAGGTTAGCAAGAAATAATTTGACCATAATGTGGTTAATTTTCAAATTGTTCTTTCTATGGTCAAGAAAAGTATCAAGCCCACTTTCAATTGCGCCATTTTCAATGCTGTAAGAAGAGAAATCGTTATAACTTACGAAGGATTCCTCGAAGATCTTGGCATCTTGAAGTTTTATCCATCTTTCGAGTGCTTTATCACCCACAAGCCATGAGGCTATTTGAGAATCCACTGGAGTTGATGAAGACGCACCGGTAGATTTAGTTTTCTTTCTAGGAGGCATTTAAATTTGATAAAATTTCAATGGAATCTGAGGTAAAAATCTGAAATTGGGAAAGTGAAAATGAAGAGGTAGGTGAAAAAATGATGGGTGGGTTAAAAATTTGTAACCGGTAGCACCAGTTTTATGTCGTTCGGTCGACCGAAATGTCTGGTCGGCCGACCGACTCTGTTAAATGAACAAAAGAAACTTTCGGGAAGGATTCGGCTGACCGACTCAGGATTTCGGTCGACCGACCCTGTTGTTCTGCCCAGGTATGCTTGTTTTGGTTTTAAAAAAATTGTACAAAGAGAAATTTTATTATTTTTGAATGAAATTAATACAACTTATAGAAAATCAGCAACATATATATATATATATATATATATATATATATATATATTAAAGAATGCTTAGCCACCAGTTGTTAATATCGACGTTCCCAAGAATTCGAAGATGGAACATTCTCTATAGGTGACCACGTAGGAGCTACTGGTGATTGAGCAGGATTTGAGGAGGTTGAGGGTCTAGATGTGGGTTTAACAATGTTTTCTTTTTTCGACGAACAAATTTTTATGGCCATCCGTTCTAGGAAGCTCAAACGTCTTGCCGTAACTTTTTGTTCATAGTATAACTCCTTTTGTAGATCCATTTGTTGCAGTTGATAGTGGTGTATCTCATCTATTTTCTGTTTAGTTGAAGGAGATATGACCATAGCATTCTTGCCTTTCTTCTTTTCCGGTGTATAACCGGTATGAGTGTTCTCCCATGGTTTCCAGCCATGTCGGGGGTCTTTATCCGGGGAAGGAGAGAATTTAAGGACACGGTTAGGTAAGGGAAAAATAAGATAGGGTCCGTTTTCAGGAATACGATCGGAATCATCATCCGGAGATGTATACGATAAACAAGAGTTTTCGGAATTGTAAGAATCATTGTTAGATGACATTTTCAAATAATTTTGAATATAAACTTTTCTTAGTATTTGTTTGAAAACTGAACATAGTTTATATAAGTATTTGTTTACTTAAAAACAAGTGGTTAAGAATTAGTATTTAATTCTCATCACAGGTAATTAATAGCAAAATAATTTGTAAAAATAGTGTTATGAAAATACAGTTTAAACTAAAAAGGTGATTGAGACAAGAAATAACTATAGCTCAAGTGGCTATAATACACCATATAACAAGCAAATAAGAGGTCATGGGTTCAAATCTCACTTCAGTCAGAAAAAAAATTTGTTTTAAACATTTTGCATATTTTTAGTTATAACTTTTTAGAGACATTATTCCTAAATTTCGTCTAAGTTTGATAAAACTATTTTCATTTAATGGTTTAGTAAAAATGTCAGCAATCTGATTTTCAGTATTAATAGACTCTAAATTTATCAATCCTTTTTCCAAACAATCACGAAGAAAATGATGACGAATATCTATATGTTTTGTTCGTGAGTGATTGACAGGATTTTAGAAAGATTTATTGCACTAGTATTATCACAATAAATTATAGACTTTTCAAGATGACAATTAAAATCCTGAAGTGTTTGTTGCATATAAATGACTTATGCACATGCCAAAGCAGCAGATATATATTCTGCTTCACATGTCGATAAAGAAACGCAGTTTTGTTTTTTACTGAACCAAGAGACTAAGGAACGTCCAATGAAGTGACATGTTCCGCTAGTACTTTTTCTATCCGTCCGACTTCCTCCAAAATCAGCGTCGCTATAGGAAACTAATTCGAAAGGACATTCTTTTGGATAAAATAGTCCGAAATCTTTGGTTTTAGTTGGATAACGAATAATGCGTTTAACTGCTTGCATATGCGATTCTTTGGGATTTGCTTGAAATCTAGCACATAAACAAACACTCATCATTATATCAGGTCGACTAGCTGTTAAATATAATAACGATCCAATCATACTACGATATAGTTTTTAATCAACACTTTTGCCCTCCTCGTCTCTATCGAGATGAATCGTTGTGCTCATAGGAGTTGGTTTGGTAGAAGTGTTTTCCAGACCAAATCGTTTAATTAAATTATAACAATAATTTTCTTGATTAATAAAAATTCCATTTTTAATTTGTTTAATTGGTAATCCAAGAAAATATGAAAATTCTCCCATATGAGACATTTCAAATTCATTTGTCATTATACTTGAAAATTCCTGACATAACTTATCATTTGTCGATCCAAAGATAATATCATCAACATAAATTTGAATTATCAAAATATCTTTCTTAGTTTTCTTAATAAGAAGAGTTTGATCTACTTTACCAATTTCAAAACCAGATTCTAATAAATAGCTTTTAAGACGATCATACCAAGCACGAGGTGCTTGCTTTAAACGGTATAAAGCCATTTTGAGTTTATAAACATGATCCGAAAATTTTTCATGATAAAAAAGAGGTGGTTGTTCAACAAAAAATTTTTATTTTATATAACCATTTAAAAATGCACTTTTAACATCCATTTGATAAAGTTTAAAATTATGAAAACATGCAAACGCCAATAAAATTCGTATTGCTTCAAGTCGGGCGACTGGAGCAAACGTTTCTTCGTAGTCAATTCCCTCTTCTTGATCATATCCTTGTGCAACTAATCTAGCTTTATTCCTAGTTATATTTCCTAGTTCATCTGCTTTATTTTTGAAGACCCATTTAGTACCAATGACTGATTGATCACTTGGTCTAGGAACAAGTTCCCAAACTTCATTTCGCTCAAATTGATTTAGTTCTTCTTGCATGGCAAGAATCCAGTAGTTATTAGTTGAGACTTCTTTTATATTCTTAGGTTCTATGTTAGAGAGAAAAGCTACATGACCAACTTGATTTAATTGATGTCTGGTTTTAACGTTCGTATTTACTTCTCCAATTATATTTTGTACAGGATGATCCCGTAAAATTCTAGGTGGAGATTTTATTATATTAGTAGTAATGTTTGTATTTTCGGTAATTTCATTAATATTATCAAAATTTTCACTAATATTACTGTTCTTATTCCAAATAGTTTCATCATCAGAATCGATAGTAATATTTGGATTTATATTTTTAAAATTTTCATCAAATGAAACATGTAAACTTTCTTCAGTAATCTGAGTTCTTTTATTAAAAATTCGATAAGCTTTACTTCGTTTCGAATATCCTACGAATATTCCTTCATCGGATTTTGGATCGAATTTTCCTAGCTAATCTTTAGTATTCAAAATAAAACATTTAGAACCAAAAACTTTAAGATATGAAATATTTGGTTTTCTTCCATTTAGAAGTTCATATGGAGTATTCTTAGTTAACGGTCGAATGGAAACACGATTCAATACATAACAAGTAGTAGCTACGGCTTCTGCCCAAAAATGTTTTGATAAAGCGGTTTCATTTAATAAAGTTCTTACACATTCTTGTAATGTTCTATTTTTTCTTTCTACAACGCCATTTTGTTGTGGTGTTCTAGGAAATGAAAAATTACGGTTAATACCTTTCTTGTTACAAAATTGTTCAAAAACTTCATTTTCAAATTCTCCTCCACGATCACTTCTGATATTTTTAATTTTCAAAATTTTAATATTTTGTATTCTTTTAACAAACACTTTAAAATTATAAAAACTATCACTTTTATTTTTTTAAAAGAAAATCCAAGTGTATCTAGAAAAATCATCTACAATAACAAACACATATCTATTATAATTAATAGACTGAACTTGAGTTGGACCAAAAAGATCCATGTGTAAAAGTTCAAGTGGTTGTTCTGTAGAAATTACTTTTTTTGATTTAAAAGAAGATTTTGTTAATTTTCCTAATTACATGCATCACAAAATATATTCGTTTGGAATTTCATGTCAGGTAATCCTTTAACTAATTTATTTTTAGCTAATTTGTTGATGGTATTAAAATTGATGTGACAAAATCTTTTGTGCCACAGACAGGAATCATTTTCCTTAGCTATTAAACACAAATTAGAATCATTTTTAACGTTCATATTTAAAATATAAATGTTTTTATCTCTTATTCCTTCAAAAATAGTGTTATGATTTTTATCGAAAATATTACATTTATTTTCTAAAAAAGTTATATTAAAACCTTTATCACATAACTGACTAATACTCAATAAATTATGTTTTAAATTTTTGACTAATAAAACATCGGTAATGAAAGGTAAATTAGTGGTACCGTTGCTGCTGATATCGCCTTTATCAATGATATATCCTTTAGAGTTATCTCCAAAAGTGACTGATCCTCCATTTGAGTAGATAATATTTGACAATATTTCTTTGTTTCCAGTCATATGTTTTGAGCAACCGCTATCTAAAATCCATTTTCCTCTCCTTTTATGTGGTACCTGCAAAAATTTATAAAAAGTTGGCACCCGTTTCATTTTAGGGTCCTAAGAGTTAGATCTTAGGAAGCCAAACCCATACGGGTTCAGAATTCCCTTTATAAACATAGGTTTTGTTATTATGAACAGTTTCCATGAACATTTTGATATGTTTATTTCTTATCAAAACATTATTTGATTTTGGAATCCATATCTTAATGGTTTTAGTGTTTGAACAAACTGTTTTCTTAATATCCTTTTTAATATTATTATTAATCCTACTTTTAACAAAATTATTTTGTTTCTTAAATCCTAGTCCAGATTTATTGTTAGTGGATTGAGAATTTTCTAGTATTTTAGAAAGATTCTCTCTTCCTTTATTGAAATTGGAGACATTTTTAGAGATGTCATCAAATTTTATTTTTAGACTAGATTTTTCTAAATCTAAATCTTTAATTTTAGAATTTAAACTATTATTTTCGAAAAATAAAACATCATTTTTATTTTTCTGAATTTCTAGTTCTTCAGATATTGAATAAATTTGAGAAGATAAGTTAGAATTTGATTGTTGAGAAATTTCAAGTTCTTCTTCTAATATTATCTTCTCATCTTTCAGCATATCTACTTCTAAGACTGTCCTATCTAATTTTCTTTGTAAATCTTTATTTTTCTTTTTAAGTTGCTTTGCTAAGTTTACTAATTCAGAATTAATTTCAATTAAATCTTCAAAACTAAGAACACTTACATCGTCTGACGAAACCATGAAGCACACATTTGCTTGTTCATTTTCATTGTTACTTTCACTTTCTGATGAGTATGATGAGTCTGCGTCGTCCCAAGTGACTGAAAAAGCTCTTCGTTTGGTTCTGTCCTTCTTAAAATTGCTCTTTTTACGTTCTGGACAATCCTTCTTCATGTGACCTTTCTTGTGATATTCATAACATTCCATTGCTGAAGATGATGGTTTGCTACTGTTGATATTGTTGTTGGAATTATTTTTGTTTTCCCTGAATTTATTTCTTTTGAATTTCAGAAATTTTTTGAAATTTTTAGCAATCATTGCCATATCTTCATTCTCTGAGTCGAAATCATCTTTTTCTGCTTGAAATGCCACATTCTTCTTTTCTTGTGCTACATTTCTCTTTGCCTGTAAATTTACTTCGTAGGACATTAAATTACCTATCAATTCTTCTGGTTTTAATGTTGACAAATCACTTGTTTCTTCAATGGCTAGGACTTTTCTTTCCCATTCGTCAGTTAAAGAATTTAAGATTTTTGTGACAACATCAAAATCAGTAAATGTTTGTCCTAATGATAGTAGAGCATGATAAATATCCTGGAATCTAGAGTACATATCATTTATAGATTCATTTGGCCTCATTTTGAAATTTTCAAATTGATTTTTTAACATAGAAATTTTGCTTAATTTAACTTTCTTCGTTCCTTCATGTGTTACCTTAAGTGTTCTCCATATTTCATAACCAGGAGTGCACATGCTAACTCCATAAAATAAAATATTCATAGCATTTGCATTTGATGTAGCATCTAGTTTTTATGTGTTACTCCAAGTTGAGTATTCTCCAGTAGGAGTTGTGTACTCTCTTTGTATAACATTCCAGATATCAAAACCACTAGATTGCATATAGATTCTCATTCTAGTTGACCAATAATTATAATTTATACCATTAAAAAGTGGAGGTCGTGAAGTTGATTGACCCTCTGTGAAACTATTATTAGTGTTAGTGCCAACATCGTTAGTTTGTGTCGTTGCCATATTACTAGAAATAAATATCAAATAACTTTGTGACGGTTATAGGATAACCTTGCTCTGATACCAAATGAAAGTGTACGTGCAGTACTAAGGATCGTGTAATATAATATACGAATGTGGAAACTAATAATAGCAATAAAATAAAAATTAAAGTAAGCACACCAGGAATTTTTATACTGGTTCGAACTTCCCATTCTACGTCCTGTCCCAGAATATCCTCTAGATTTAGACTAAATCCCTCACTTAACCCGGAGGAATAGGTATACCACACCTGAGCAGCCAAACAGGAATTTTTCCGCCTCAATAACCGAAGAGGACTTCAACTTAATACAAATAATTTGTTGACGAGTGTGTTCTGAATAACACGGATTGTCTTTCGATAGTACAATTTTCCTATAATCAAATCCTCAAGAATATGTAGTGTGTGTGAAGATTTAGAAGGAGGATAATCTCGTAGAATCGAAGTATATAAATTAATTCAGAGATTCTAGCGATATTGAATGAGAATGAATGCTTTTATTTGTAGAAATAAACAGAGAATAGATTTCAGAATTATAAACAAGAAATTGATGATTGTAGGAATTAATTAAGCATGTTTATATAGTTGTAGAATAGTTACAATCTTTCATGAAGAGTTTCAATCAAAGGTTGTGACCATATCTCTTGGATTGAAGGTGATTCCTCTTCACGAACGATCGCAACTCTTTAGAAAAATAGCCGTTATTTCCAGGTCGGTTGACTGAAAATTCTGGCCGGTCAGCTGAGTTTAAAATCGTGCAGAAAATAGAGCATATCTGTGCACTAACAACAGGTTCGGTCAGCCGAAAATTCTGGTCGGTCGACCGACCTGATGTTATGTGCACAGATCATATTTTTTCAAGTATAAAACAATATACAACTATTTATATGTTTGTGTGACTACTTGAGGAATGATTTTACCAATATTCTAAGGCTCAATATAATAAAATATTAATACTAATCTCTGGATTGTAGTCTTGTCTCCTTTGTAGTGCACAATATACTTTCATTCTCTTTTTGTCGCCTTTGTATAGTATTCTCTTTGTAGTTCGTCTCATGATCTCTGAAGCTTGTGTCATGAATCAAAAACCCATGAATCAACAGATAGATTGGCAAGAACTAATGTAGATAGTGACTCAAAGGGATTATCTGTTCAGAGAGGTATAAGTTAAGGCAAGTCAAAGTATGGTGAAGGTCGGCATAAGTCAAGGTCTCAGTTCTAAGGGCCTGATCGATTCACTTGCAATTATTGTAAGAAACCGGGTCACTTTGTAGCTCAATGCCCCAAGCTCAAAGGATGAAGAAAAGACTTAAAGAAAGCTTCAGTGTCTACTGCAGTGACATCAGATACACAGAGTGATACCGATGTGTTTACAGCTTCTGCCTCTTCTAGGAAGAGCAACTTGTGGCTTATTGATTCTAGCGCATTCTGTCATATGAAACCTGATAGAAAATGTTTCTCTACATACCGTGAGATTGATGGAGAAGTGGTTCTAATGAGAAATGATGCTTCCTGCGATATGGTTAGTGTTGGTAGTGTGAAAGTAAGAATGTTTGATGGTGTTATTCGTACGATTATTGATGTTAGACATGTACCTGATTTGAGGAGGAGCTGAATTTTTGTAAGGGCTTTGAGTAGGCTTGGGTTGAAGATTGTAATTTTGGGAGAGAAAATGAAAATATCAAAGGGTTTCATGTATGAAAAGGGTAAGAGAAGGAAATATTTATTATTGAATGGGACTGCTATAGTTGGTGACTCAGCTTCTGTTACTTTAACTGATTCAGATTCTTCTAGACTGTGACATTTACGGGTGGGCAATATTGGTGATCATAGTTTGGTTGAGTTGCGAAAGCGAGGTTTAATTGGTGGTATTTATTATTCAAAGCTTGGATTTTCAAAGGAGTGTGTTCTTAGTAAGCAGATAAAGATTTCTTTTGGTACTGGAGAGCACAAAGCGAAGGTTGTTTTAGAGTATGTTCATACTGATATTTGGGAGCCCTCCCATTGCCCATCTTTGGGTGTAGCCAGGTATTTCGTTTCATTTATAGGGCATTTCTCTCGTAAAGTTTGGGTATCCTTTCTACAATCTAAGAATGAAACCTTTGATAGATTTCGAAAGTAGAAATCTTTTATTGAGAAGCAGTCAAGGAAGAAGTTGAAAGTTCTTCGTTTTGATAATGGTGGTTAATTTGTATCACAGGAATTCATCGATTTTTATGAGTCCGAAGACATTAAAAGGCATTAAACCACACCTGGCGACCCTCGATCTAATGAGGTTGTTGAAAGGATGAATCGGACATTGTTGGAAAGAACTTATTGCCTTAGATTGACAGCTAAGTTGAAGAAGAGGTTTTGTGCTGAAGCTTTATCTATGACAGCTTTCCTCATCAACTACACGCCTTCTACTACCACAAACATGAAGATCCCTAAGGAGGTATGCAAAGGAGAGCCTGTTAGCTATTCGTCTCTCTCAGAGTGTTTGGACGCCCAGCTTATATGAATGAGAGCAGAGGCAGGCTGGAACCTAGAGCTTGCAGGTGTATCTTTCTAAGTTATAGAAGAGGGGTGAAACGATATAGGATGCGGTGTCCTATCAGCAAGAAAATTATTATCAGCAGGCATGTGACTTTCGATAAGAAGGTTATGATGAATGTGGAGTCTTTTCCATTCGATAACAGTATGATGACAGATTCAGAATACCAAATACAAGGCAAGTCATCTTTAGATTCTTTTCATAGAGGTATAAATGGTGTTTCTGATGGCAATATGATTGATGAAGATAGTTAAATGTTAGTACGAAGGATCATATGCAAGGTGGAACTCATTCAAGGACTAGGCCTGTTAGCATAAAAAGAAGCCTAGATGACTTGATGATTTTGTTAGATTGAGCATCGAAGACATTGACTTCGATGATATGACAATATGCGCATTGAATGTTCTCCATGGTGAGCCCATAGACTATACAGACGCTATTGCATCAATTGATAGTTCCAGTTAGTTAGTTGCTGTGGAAGAGAAGATTGAATCTTTGCAGAAAAATCATATTTAGGATATGACGCCTCTTCCCATTGACAAGAAGGCAATTGGATGTAAGTGGATCTATAGAGTGAAAGATGGCAACAATGATGATTTCAGATACAAAGCAAGGTTATCAGCAAAGGGGTATGTTTAGAAGAAAGGGGTAGAGTATCATGATATCTTTGCTCCAGTTGTTAGGCATACATCTATTCGTATTCTTTTGGCATTAGTTGCTCATTATGATATGGAACTTGGGCACTATATGCCAAAACTACATTCTTGCGTTGTGATCTAGATGAGGAGATTTATTTGCGGCAGCTAAAGGAGGGGACCAAATTATGTTTGTAAACTTAACAAATATCTATATGAACTGAAGCGGTCTCATAGAGTATGGTACAAGAGATTTGATAAGTCTATGCTTTCATGGAATTACTCTAGAAGCTTCAAAGACAAATGTGTTTATTTTAGGAGGTGTGATGGAGATATGATATATCTTTTGATGACATGTTGATTATGTCTCAGAGTATGGTCAAAGTTACAAAATTAAAAGCAAAGCTCAACAAAGAGTTTGATATGAAAGATTTAGGAAAAACATAAAATATTGGGTATGGAGATATTCAGAGATAGAAAGCGGAGAGAGTTGTGACTCACTCGAGTACAATACATCAAGAAGGTCCTCGCTCGATTTGGTATGGAGAAAGCTAAACTGGTCGGCACAACATTAAACTTTCATTTTAAGTTGTCAAAAGAATTATCTCCTTCATCGAAAGAAGACGGAGGTATATGAAAGATATACCTTATTCTAGTGCTGTTGGTAGTCTCATGTATGCGATGATGTGCAAGGAATTAGATTTGGCATATGCAATGGGTGTTGTGAGTCGTTACATGTTTAACCTAGCAAATAACATTGACAAACAGTGAAGTGAATACTCAGATATCTTCGTTGCACTTCATCATTTGACTTGTTGTATGGTGGAGTAGATAGCGACAACTCTCTTAGAGGTTACTGTGATTCATATTATGCTGGAGATAAAGATAGACAGAAATCAGTGTCGGCTGTGTTTTTACACTTGGCATAGGCTCGATTTCGTGGAGATCAAAGTTGCAGTCTATAGTGGCTTTGTCGACTACCAAGGCCAAGTTGATATCGATTGGGGAAGCAACTAAGGAGGAATAATAACTACTTTAGTTATTGGATGATCTTTCTATGACGCAGTGGAAAATAGAGATATTTTCAAACAGTCGGAGTGTGATTCATCTTGTAAAGAATCAAGCTTATAGTTCTCGTATGAAGCACATTGATGTCAGAGGCTTTTTCCTTATGCTTGAGGAAGAACAAAGAAAGATCAAGATGTTGAAGGTGTGTACTATGGATAATCCTTCGGATATGATGACTAAGTCACTTTCCAAGAACAAGTTTGAGCATTGCTCAAACTTTATTAACTTAGTATCAGCTTCTTAGCCTCAAAGGGCGCTGACCCAAAAACTCATAAATGATGATTGAATTCGTTTGAGAGAGATATGAATATTTTGAGTCAAGATGGAGTGTAGAAAATATAACTTAAATCTATCAACATATAGAAGAAAAAGAAACAAATCGATCAATTGAATTGATTAATTGGTCATATATAAATAAGAGAAAATTAGATATGTGCATCTTTTCATAGAAGGAGATGGATATCTACATTAAATCAAAGACAAATCAAATCTTGGGAAAACGAAAATGTTTCAAAATTTGTACGAAATTGATTATCTGCTTCCCTAATTAATCTCATTTCAGTTTCATTCTACTCTTATTTAGAGAGGCCTCAAGCTATTGGAAAATCATCTCATTCTTCTCAAACAATAATTCCTCTTAATATTCTTTTTTAGATTTGTAATAGAGATAAAATTTCTCTATTACAGGAAATCTCTACCATTTTGTAATCTCTCATTCTAGGTTGGTGAAGTAATAATTGTTAGATCTCCATGGACAACAAATCTGAACCAAGTTAAATCTTTTGTATCTTTTCTTTCTGTTATTTGATCTTGTGTAATAGTGTAATTGATATTGAATTTGCATTGAATTTCAATCGACAAATCTAGATCCTGCTTAATCACTTCCGCATATTAGTGATAAATCCTTTTCCACATTTTTCACTACATAAATTATTAAATAAAGAGGTGAATTGAAGTTAAAAATACGTTTGAATGCAGAGTTGAGTATGAATAAAATGAAAAAATAATGATGTCTATTTGCTGAAAGATGAGTGATATGAAAGATGTTTTCATCAAGTTAATATCTTATAGACCTTACAGGGACATAGTGAAGTTTTTTATTGAACATGATTGGTAGACAAGTATTTATCTTTACTTTTCATACAGAAAATGTATAACTTATCATCGAGTAACTTATGGTTTCTAAAAAAATTAGTATAATCAATAACTAACTTTCACTACAAATTTTATTTCGCTTCTTTCAATCAAATATTTTTGCTTTTGTGCATAATCACGCATGCTTTTAAAAAGTTTTGTTATTCTCAATAATATGACCCATTTGGTTAACTATTTTTACAAAATAAATTTGTATAGAAATTTTTAGACTTGCTATTATTTCAGTCCACGGTTTTTTTTCCTAATAACAAAAAGAATCAAGTTTTCATAGTTCACTTCGTTGTTTACATTTTCTTATGCCATGTAGTCCTATTGTCATCATTAATAATATTCCATCCAAAGTATTTTCATGTGGATCCACTGGTATTTTGTATCATTGTAATTGCTTATTTAACTATGAATTATGTTAATTATTATATAATTTCAATTATTATTTTCATATGAATATTTGAAGTAAAGGTAAAATATTGTTTAGTTGTTCCATTAATTAGCCTGCATATTGTTCATAGTTATGATGCCGAACACTCGATTTTCGATGGCGGACCCTTGATACGAATTTTTGATATGATCTTAAAGCTTCCTATTATAGTATATGGCTATGTAAGGGGAACATAAGTTTCTAATCAAGGGACCTAATCAGAGTCCACAATAGGGAGATCAAGTGATCTATACTGGTTTGAAAGTGAAATTTATGTAATCGAGGAAATGATCAGATTTGATATTACGTGCGGATGATCCATGTGCATCATACAGACTTAAGATTATATGCATACTATATTTTGTAGGTTTATAGAGAGTTTGGAGTGTGACTCTTCGATTTGTTCTTAGATAGCATGAATAGTTGTTTTAAGTAATAACCTGAGGTCGTTGAACATAAAGTACGCCTAGTGGATTATTTATCATCCTTGTGCGATGAGAAGATTTTGAACCTTAACAAACCGTAAGCATTGTTTGCTAGTATTTTGAATAATGTTAAGTATTGAATTGTGCTTGTTGCTTTTTAAGTGTCAGCCGTATTGGAATTTCGAGGACGAAATGTTTTAACTAGGGAGAATGTAACGGCTCGGAAGTCTGAATACTTCGTATTTAAATATCTGAAATATTTATTTGAATCTTGGATTTAATGTGGTTAAACTGATTTAATAACATTACTAACCCCTTTTAATTAATAACTAATAATAGTAAACTTGTTTTTGAAAAATGTTTGCAAAAATAAATAGTTCGAAGAAATATCGATAATGCGACTCAAAATCGTTCTATCTATAAACAACTTTTTTCTCGGTAAAAGTTATTTGAACTTATTATGCTTTCCTGATATATTATTGTATAATTAATTAGCAAATAAAAATATTTTCATTTTTATGGATTACGAAATGTAAAAGTAAAAGGAGATTAGAAAACTGATCAAGGAGAAGATATTTTGAAGAATGGTGTTTTAGATATTTGTTATTGGTCAACGGTGAGGTGTAAAGCAAATCACATGGGGGGCTTATTTTGACAAGAAATAGGACGGCTGTTAGAGGTCTTTTGCTATTTTTAAAGTTTACACTCCATATCTCTTTTGATTCATAATTTTATTTTCAAGATTTGTGAGAAAAATGCTAAGTATTCACTCCCTTTCCTCCACTTTAATCTTCATTTTTCCATATCAGTTCAACTCTAATCCTCTTCAAACTTTAACCATAGCCTTACATCACCTTAAGAAGCATGGAAAGCATGTCAAAAGTGGAAAAAGTGGAGCACAAACCCCAAAGTCAATTGGGCCGTGAGCATCATAAAAGGAGAGGAGTCTTGCCTTGGCTTGTGTGTTAAAGGTGAAGTTTTTAGGTGTCGGATGATGGTAGAAAGTAATCTTGGGTTTTGGTGTGCTTGAGCTTGTTGTAGGTTTGTTAAAGGGTGATTTAATTCACCATTCAAAAAGTATATGATGTGTATAATGTTATATTATAGTATTTATTTGACTACATTATTTTTTATTCTCTTATGGTTCTTGCTTTAGAAAGCAAATGACATATATAATTTATGTGTTTGGACTTGTATACTTCTATGACCTGTTGCATAGCCTTGAAACAAAGCATATCGGGTTTGGTTGAACATACGCTGAATCGGACTTGAGTTTGGAAGTAGTTTATGGCGATAGTCAATGTAGAAGCACTTAGAAAATGCTTTATGTTCGGCATATTTCTATAATAATTTGTAGAAAGATCCCTATAGGTTATTTGGCATGATTGTGATGTATTACATGTGTATGTGTTACCGTAAATGCTAGAGTTTCTGTTTAAGATTTTAATTTGTTTAAAAATGATATTGAACTTAAGTATTTTTCTTCAATCTTTTTACATGTCTTTTCTAACTTATATTAGAGTATTTTAAAAGTGGTTTGCCTTTAAAATGTATTTCTAATAATTAATTATGAATTATTGAAGTGGAAGATTTATTTTTATTTTTATAAATAAGAAAACATGTATTTTTATAGTTTTTAAATAGGGGCATTTCACTAGAAGGACAAACTTTGCAGTAAAATTAGTTTCTAGGACACACATCCACAGAAATTAATTTCAAGGCCAAAGTCAGCAGAATAATTACTTTAAGGACAAAGTCAGCAGTCCAATTACTTTCAAGGACATAATTTCATAGGTTTTTAAGCCTTAGAAACTGATTATTTTGCATTTTGTCCTTAAAAGTAATTATTTCAGTTGTGTGTCCTGGAAACTAATTGCACTTGCTAAAGAGGCCCTTGTGGCTAATTTTCACTTTTTAAATAAGTTATAAGATAAATATTTTTAAGTAATATCTTAAATGAATGTTTCAAACCGTATTATAAGTGTTCTAAAGTATTTTTAAGTATATATAGTTTTTAGAAAATTAGTTAATTATTTTATTAAGTATTAAAAAGCTTAGGTAATATAATATCTTATACATTATTTTTAGGATTTTATTAATTATATTAGCTTATAAATAAATTAGTGTTTGTGTGTATGTGTGTCTATATATATCTGTGTGTATGCGCATCATTTTAAAAAGGTTCCTAGTATTTATATAAGTTTTGGAAAAGCAAGTTAAGTATTGTATAAAAGAAATAAATGTTTGGATTATAACACTTATGTTATAATAAATAGCTTTGTAAAGTTAATTAAAAGTATATTAACTTGTTTAACAAGTGTAGATATACTTAGATCCTTAAAAGAATGTTTTATAAGTAATTTTAAGTATAAACGATTTTGGGTTTATAGCAAACATTGTTTAAGCAACATTTATTTTTAAACCTTTTTTGTTGGGAGTAGATTTCACACAAATGACTGTAAATCAACCTAAATAAATACAGAAGCAATAAGATCGTGTTGTAATGTGATAAAACAAACAGAACAAGAGAATAAAACAGCAAATCACAGAAGAAAGTAAATAGAGAGTTCACACAATGATTTATAGTGGTTCCACTGTCGCGAGGCAATGACATCTACTTTGGGGAGAGGGAATTTTATTATTTCAAACGAAAGAGAATTTCACAAGATTTATAATAGAGGCTAAGAAGAAGAATAAAAAATAGAATTTGAGATCATGATTTTACTCATGTTAATCTCTGTCTCTGTATAGAGATTATTACTTGGGGTTGAAGTAATTGATTTATGGTCGTAAATCAATGTCTTCAATTCTCATATTCACATGGGAAACGTTTATCCATTTGATTTTGTAGTTTCCCACATTTTACATGCGCTTGATAAGATTTCTTCTTTAATCGGCTAATTAGGGGATTAATTTATTACTTCAATCTTCCAAAATAATTCTTCTCATGTAGTTACTTTATTAATTTTGAAATTAATGCTATAAAAGAGGCAATATATTTGAGTAATTATCTCAAATATCTTTCGAATCTTCTACAACTGGAAATATTGAATCATTAAAATCAACAATATCTTCTAAATCTTCTGCAACTGAAAATATTGTATCACTGAAATCAACAATATCTTCCAAATATTCTTTAATATGGAAATATTGTATCACGAAATCTAACATTTTTATTATACTTATGAATATAATTAGATCTTTAAAAGAATGTTTTAAGGGTAATTATAAATAAAATGGTTTTGGTTTTATAGTAAAGCGTTTAAGCAACATTTGTGTTTAACCCTTTTTTATTATATTTATTAATGTAATTATATCTTTAAAAGAATGATTTAAATGTAATTATAAGTCAGATGGTTTTGGGTTTGTACTGACAAATATTTAAGTAATAATTGTCTTTAACCCTTGTGAATATACATATATCTTTACAAATGAATATTTTAAGAATAATAACAAGTATGGAATAATTTGGATAAAGGTTATACATATAGTAAAGATTTAACTTATAAAAGAAAAGGGTTTTATAGTAACAATACTTGAGTAACATTTGTTTTTAATCTCTTTGATTATATTTTAAGAAATCTTGTTACTGATTTATGAATATACTTATATCATTTGACATAAGCATATGGATGATTTTTCAAGTAATGAAAACGATAGAAATGAATAGTGAAATAGTAGCACACACGTATATAATTAAAGGTATTTTAGATATATACACAAGTATTTACAAAGAGGATTTAATTATAAAAGAAATAATTAAATAAAAAGCGATTAGGAGTTGCTTATATGACTTAATCATGCTTTATATGACTTAATCGTGCTTTGTTTATTTACATTTACGGAAAGTATTTAGTTGTGTACTTAATACTAAAAGCTAGCAAAGTAGATGTATTCTATCTATGAGAGTTAAGACTGATGTTTGAATATTGTTTAGAAGCAACAGTGCTCTAACCTATCGGCTTCACGCTTGATCGAGGGATGTTATGAATTGAGAAAGTAGAAAAGGTGATAAGTATACGAGACTTGGTTTTCATATACGATCATTTATTTTGTATTTGATAGTCAATTTTTCGACTATCGAAATTGGCCGATTTACTTTGAAAGTATATGCAAGCATCATGTATTGATACGGTTTGAGATCCTCCGAGAAAGACTCATTCGTATGAATCGTCTCTTGCTTTAAGAATGTGTGTGTGTATGTGATACCAAGATTGGACTCCTTCATATCGTACGTTTACTTCTTAAAGAAGCAGAACTGAGTTAACCGAAAATTCATCGATTTAGTTTTGAAGAGACCGAGATCGGTTAAGTGTTTTACTTACCAAAGTCATTTCAAAACTGGTATACGATTTCTATTTTTTGGAAGCGGTTGTGAATTAAAATGTTATATGGTTGAACTGTCTATCCTGAGGTTAAGTCCAAGAAAGAGGTCAGCATTAACATTTCAGATTAATGTTATAGAGTTGAACTCTCGTACCTAATGTTAAGTCCAAGAGAGAGGTCGGCATTACATTCGTCGGACGACTTATGCTAGGATCCTTGTAGAGATTCGTGATAGTTCGAGATGCTGAAATCCAGAGAGAGATTCGAGATATGTTCCAGTGATAAAGACTTATGTGTTAAGATATTGGACGTGACTTCATCATCGATTATGGCAGAAAAAATAAAGTAGGGGCATGGCATTGGGTTTAGCTAATCCGCGACAGGGTACATCAACTCCAAATATCTAGAGATGGTTTTGGTTGTTGCGTAAGGAAGTTGTTGGTATTCGGCATCACGTATTTGGACGTGGACCAAATAAGTTTTCCTTTGTGACATATTTTATCAAGAGATATGCGTGGTTTGAAAAGGTAGTTTCGAACCATTGTGCAGGAGATTGGATTCGGCTTGACCGAAGAAATCTCCATGGAAGCCCATTATATGTGCGTACCTCAGTGATTTTAATTAATTTCTAATATTGTTTTATTGGGAGGTGCAAGTGGATAAGTGTGACGACCCAGTATTTTGGCAACATTATTTTAATAAATATTTATTCTCATTAAATAAAAAAGTGAACTTATCATTTTAAAATAAATAAATCTTTTGGAAATATCTGCCATTTATTTATATACATTGTATTTTGAAAGGGAAATTTGATTTTGGAAAATTAAAATAAATCTTTTAAAATATGAACAATAAAATCTATCTTACATAAGTGAATTAAAGTGCTTTGCCTTGTTATCATTTGGTATATATATATAAATGCAATATAGATGATAATGGTTAAAATAAAATAAAATTCTATCAATATAAGATTTAAGTATAAAATATAAATAACTTATAGTGTCGCATGTAATATAAAGTATAAAATATGTATATATATATATATATAAAAAATAAAAGAGGTAACATAGCAAAGTAAGATACAATATACATGCATTTGTACATTGGCTAGAAATGGGAAAAGCATGTATATATACATGGATATATATATATATGTGTGTGTGTGTGTGTGTGTAAACAAAGAGGAAACACACAATTAATGCAAGCATATCACATGAAATCAAGTTAGCATACAAATCTGAAATCAAGCCAACATCTCAGAAAAAAACAAAATCTCTGATTAAAAAAATAAATAAAAGAGCTAAAGCAGGCTACAACCTGAAACCAGCAGCATCATTAAACAAGCTAGGAGATCAAACTAGTGAGAAGATAATAGAAAAATTGTATGCAGGAAAGAAAAAAATTATACCTAGACAAAACAAAGATGTACTTACAAACATCAATAGGATTATTTGTAAACAAAATAAGAAACAAATGTACTTACTAATATCTTCTCAGCCGTAATAGCCTCCATTCATGAAGAGAGAAAAAAATCCTTAGTCAAAAATTGTAGGCTTGAAGAAAGAAAAGAAAAAAAATCTGTTCAAATCAAATGAAAAAAAAAAGAGAAAACAAGCTTGCTCCAGAAGAATCTACCTCTATAAACCCTTTTATATAAGTATATACTTTTTGTTCTAATTAGTTCTCAAAACACAACAAACATGGAAGCATCACTAAGTTTATAAAGTAAGTAAACAACACAAACAAGAAGATTTAAAGGATCAGGCTGATAGCTGTTCAAAACCAGAAATTTTTCCTCTATTCAAAAGTTTTTCTCAGGTGAGTAAATATCTGTTTCAACTTGTGTAATTGTTTTTTTTTTTTATGATATGTGGTTGCTGTATGGATTAAATAAACAATTTTGTAAATTTTCTGTTGCTCTGGAAATTCTTTATCACCTGTTCTTGCATATATTTGGTACAAAGCAAAGTACAGTTGGAAATTTTAATCCTTCTGCTTGCAAAACACTTTACACTTAGGAATCTAAATTTAATAAGTTTGTTTATACTGAAATCAGAGCTTGGAGTTTGTTTGGAAGGTTGACAGAGAATAAGGATACTGTAAATTCAAGTTTACAGTTAAAAAAAAAAAGAAAAAAAAGAAGAGCAATCATATGATTAGAATTCGAATATCTTAAGTTGATATTTTGATTTTATATCTGGAATGTACATCCAAAAATAGGAATTTTGAAGCAAGTATGAAAATTTTTAGTTTAGGAATTTTCGAGCAGTTTACAGATGAACAAAAACTACATTTCTATCAATTTCTACTAATCCAACAAACTTTTGAGGTTGAAATTTGTGGAGAGGCTAGCTTGACAATCTACGAAGTCAGGAAAAATATTCATTTAATTTTCTATTGTAGAAAGTGATGGATCGAGGCAAAAATAGGGTTTAACTCGCGATTTTGAACATGGTAGGAGACGAAGTGATTTTGCCTCCTCTGGGTGATCGAGCGGCACGGTATGCAAATGGGTGATAGCGTGGAGACTGGGGCTGTAATGACCGGAGTTCCATGACTCCTGGGTGGTTGACGTCGCCAAAACGTGAAAACTTATACCGGAGCATTAGGGTCTGGAAGCTCGAATTGGTTAAATTTTTATTTTCGAATTCGTACAGGGGTTTAGTTGGTTCGATCGATGGAGGGATTTAGAGTCGATTTGTGGGTGATCATCTCAGGTGTCGGAGGTGTGTCGGCGGCGTGTGCAAGTGCACGGTGGGTCGCGTGCATGATTGATGATCTGGGTTTGGTTTTTGAAGGAATGCACGAGTATTTGAAGATGTTGCTTCGGGTTTAGGTCGAGTACGAGAGTGAGTTTACCTGATGCTTTAATTTTATACTTAAGCTTAAACTTTAAACTACATAAAAATATAGGACGAAGAAGATGGACACGAGCAGAGGAAAGAAGGGACGCAGACAAATGTTTGGGAAACTCGGGCCTTACTTGAGTAAGTATCGTGTTTGACTCGAGTCCATTTAAGGGGATAAGCCTAAACACTGTTATATTATTTTTGTTAACAAAACTCAGTATTATGTAAGTGAACAGTGTTGACAAGGTTTAAGCTAAGACTTGATTTAAATTTTATTAAGAAGAGTTTTTAAAAAAAAAGATGGATAATTTAAATTTAAAGGTAATTAAGAATGAAATTAAATTATAATAGGGATTAAGTAAATAGTTTAAGATTTAATAAGTTTGGAATTATAGATTGATAATAAAAATCTTGTGTAATTAAGAATAATTAAATTATAATAGTAATTAGAGTTCAGATTAATTATTGATTAATTGATAAATAAATTTGTAATTAACTACCTAAAGTTAATTAACGAATGATTAATAGTTAAGTAAATTAATTAATTTAATTAACTGGTGATTAAGGACTACTTAATTTGTAATTAAGACGTGTTAATCAATAATTAAGGGTTATCAATTGATGGTTAAAGAATAATTAGTCTGCAATTAAGATTCATTAATTGGGTTTTAGGGGTAATTAAATATAAATACTTGAGGAGGTTTAGTGAAGTAATTCATAATTACAGAATGTAATAAATTAAAAGGAATTTCTGAATGGGAAGTATTAAAGGGTAATTACTTAGGTCAGTAATTACTGTTTATGAGTAATTGGGGCTGATTAATGGATGCAATTAATTAAGTTTAATTGATTAATTTAGGATAAACATTCATGGAGTTGGTTAAGTATAATTACATAATGAAAGTAATTAAATAATGATAATAATCTAATCTTAATATAATTAAAGAATAATTAATCAGGGGGGATTAATTAGGATGAATGATTATGGCATGGTTAATCAATTGGGTTGTAACTAATTAATAAGCAGGGTTTAAAGGCGATTGATTTAATTTAGTTATGACAATTAGATTTATCCGAGATGGGGTGATTTATTTATCTTGCTTATGTATGATGAAATGATGATTAAATGCCCTGAATTGATTGATACCCCTGATATGAAAGGTTTCGTGATATGATGTGTTTGGGTGGGCAATGATATTGTAGTTATTTATCAAATGAGAAATTGCTATGTAAAGGTGCCATCATTTATTAAAATTGAATTGCGTATTTACTTGAATAGCATGTTTTAAGATGAACTGAATTCGAAGAAACCGGAGTCGGGTATTAGTTATTACCCGAAAACCACTTCGATTCTTTATAAATTGATCCGTGGAAACAATAGGTCGTAATGGAATGATTTAAGTGAACTGAGCCATTTAAGCTAAACTATGGCACATAGAAATTGATGTGTGAAACAATTGGTGCAGTTTTACATTGGTATAAGTACCCCGGGGTTTATATAAGTTGTATACTTTTGTATTCCATATTAGATGGGTTTACTCACGCTGGTTTCCAGCCTGACCCAGGTGTTACTTTGATGTAATGCTCGGGTCAGACCGAGTATTACAGATTTTCAGGTAGGTACGTTCTCGAGCTCAGGAGGCGAGCTGGATGGCTAACGTATGGGGTATTTCCGTTGTAGTATATTATTGTGTATCTGAGACATGATTTGTATATGTCCATTATCTGTATATATGAGTAACTCTGATGTATATTAAATGTAATCAACAAATATAGTGTTCTTTTGTAAACTATTATTTATTATTATATTTTATCCACTGCGAATGTGAGTTGTTGATGTTTCTTTTCTTCTTCTTCTTCTATCTCTTTCTTCTTTTTCATAACTATCTGAAATTTTCGGGTTCGAAAATTCCGGGTTGTTACATTTGGTATCAGAGCGGAAAGGTTAAGCGAGAACCTTGGCTCTGGTGGGGATTACTCAATAAATAGAGTTCGTAGAACTCTAGAATGAGTTGAGTGTATATATATATATATGTATGAGCGCGTACTTGTTATTTTCTTATATAAAGGTTTTAAATGGTTTTATATAAAAGTATATTTTGATATATAAAGCAATATTCTCTTCTAATGAAATATTTAGGTGATTGGTTGTTAAATTATTGGAATTAAGTTACGAAGTAATATAAGATACAATCAAATTAAAATTAAATTAATTAAAAGTGAAATTTTTGAATTAGAACTCAGAAATTAGAATTGTTTGAAACTTTAAATAAACAAAGTTAATTTGGTTTAAAAAGGTTAAACCAATCCTTAAGAATTTAACTCGAATTTATATAATTCGAAATGATTTAAATTTGAAGTTGGAATTGAATTCATTCAAATTGAACCTGATTTGAATTAATTGAATTTGGGATTGAAGATGTATAAGTTCAAAAATTTAAATGGAAGATTTGGATAGAATTGTAATGATTGAAATTGAAGTGGATTCAATTGAATGGATATTAGTCCAAAGTAATTAGAATAACTTTGGAATTGTAATTAAAGTGGAATTGGTTTAAAATCAAAAAGGAATTTGAAATATAAATTGTAAATGTAAATTATAAATTGAAATAAACTTCATAAATAAATGAGATTATAATTTGGAATAGAATTCCAGAGAATATTTGAAAATAAAGTAAGATGAAAATTCCAGGGAAATGTTTAAATATGAATTGGATGGATTGGGAATTTGGAATTTTTGGGAAAATTTAAAATTTCTTTGGATTTGAAAATGGTTTCCAAAGGTTTTGGAGAAATAATAATATCATTTCAAAAATATTTTGTGTTAGACTTGAAATCTGGAAGATTTGAAATTACAAATGTGTGGAAATGTTTTTAAAGAGATAAAAGCATTAAACTCTTTCGGTCACTGGAAAATAACGTCGGTGATGACTGCAGCATCATCGATGTTCGTTTTCGAGTTTCTAAAAGAGAAATTTTGCTACCAAATTGTTTTAAATTGGAATTGTTTGTGAATTGGGTTTGGTTTTGAAATTCAAAAAGGGATAATTGAATTTGCCAAAGAATTTTGGATATAGTTGAATTCTAAGGTGATATTGAAATTTTGGAAATTTGTTTAAACTCTGGCACCTTGATTAAATGTGTATGGAATAATAAACATATATTGATTAAATGAAATGTATAATTCCGAGTTAAAGCAAAATGTGAATGTAATTGATATTAAATAGTAATTGTAAATTTTAAATTATAATTAAGTTATACAAGTTTAAAGATCAAATAGAATGTAATTTGAATTGGAAAAGAAATCATGATTGATTCAACTTGAATTGGAGTAAAATCAATTTCAATGGAAATTGAAGATTATTTAAATTGGAATTGGTTAATTTAAATGAGAGTGAAAATTTAAATTGAATTGTTGGGGAAGTGAACAGTTTTGACTCTGGGCTATTTTCAATATAAATTGTCTTAATATAAACGTATTGTTTCTAAGCTATTAAATATATACAACCTTTCTTTCTTAAAGCCAAATTATTTTATACTTGTTTTACAATTATTTTGGAACTATTCAACCATTTTTCAACTGTTTTCTAAATTTATTACTATATTTCAACTATGTTACAAATTAATTACTAATTTACAACTATTTTGCAATTATTAAGATTTCGATAACTATTTAATTATTTTCCAACTATTTTATAATTAGTTAACTATCTTACAATTATTTTGCAAACTAATAATTATTTTTCAACTACTTACCTATTTTTAAAATTTTCAAGCTATTTTTCTAAACTGATCGGAGTTCAAACTGTTATTAATTAAAGTACCCAACTGATATAAGGATAGAAGTAATAATCCAAATGGGGATTAATGTAAAGGTGAATAAGGAATGTGAAATGGTTCTTTTGAACTGAAAGAATATTTTGAGAAATATGAAATGAATAAAGATGGAAATTGAATATTTCTATGGTTTTTGAAAGTGTTTGGAGTATAAAAGGTGTTTTATACAAGAAAGTAAGGATCCAAAGTTTTAAAAATTTATATATATCTGTATATATATAAAGGATCTTATGAGGATTTTGGGAAAGGCTTTTGATTTTTGGGAAAAATCAATATTGAGTTTTGGAAAGCCTATTTTAAGAATTATCGATTTTGGAATAATCGATTTTGGTGTAAAGGAGCTTTGTATGATATCATACTAGGTGTATGATTTGAGGATACTATATGTATAGTATAAAGTGTTTTGATGATTGCTCTGGGGAAAAAGGCGCTCCCTTGAAAATGAACTTCTCAGGAGTGCCACCGGGTGGTGCTGCCTTGAGCCCAGGGGGGTTCTAAAGTTGATCCTGTGAGGAGTCCGGACAAAACTAGTTCCTGAGGATTATTGGGTAGCGTAAGTCGATGGCGTTGATGCCTACAGAGGCATTTGGGTTATGCTGTGACGATAGTGTAACTCGATGTCGCTGCGATCTACTGTGGGGACCATAGCGAAATCGTGTGGAGGATGAGTGTCAACGGTCTACACTTGATTTTGCCGGGAAGGCAACGTAACATCGGTAGACTACGATCTATGGTCAAGTGGAGTGGAGAAGTTTCATTTTTGGCAGCAAAATTCGATGGCGCTAATGCCTACAGTTATATGGGTTTTTGCTGTGATAGCTACGTAACCCCAGTTGTAGCTGCGATCTGTCGTGGGTTTCATGGTGTAATCGTGGGGCGCGGAGGCCTACAGTTATCTATGGATTTTGTCGGGACGGCAACGTAATCATCGGATTAACTGCGACCATGGATGGGGGTGATGATTTTCATAGCATTGTCACCAAAGATATTTCCTCTATTTTCAAAAACTGTTTTCTATATTTTTAATAGAATTATTTTTCTAAACATTTTCACTGGGTGTTGAAAACGGGTTTACCAAGTACTTATAGATTTTCAGTCCTACGCCTGATCAACATATGACTGAATTTCTGTGAGAACAAGGATGGACTGGTTGAGACATCGAGTTATAAGAAATATTTTCATAAAAGATATTTTAATTGTATTATCTGAATTTAAAGGCATTTCTAAATGTGAAAATAAAAGGGGAATCCAGACTGGAATTATAAAATAAAAATTGGACTCGGGAAAATTTAATGAAGTGATTCTTTACAATTAAAGGAAATCGAATATTAAATTAAAAGTGAAAGTAAACCAATCGGCTAAATAAATTATTTATAGTGTATGTTAATAAAATTTAAGTTGGGTAAACAATTGGATTGTAAATTAATAATATTTAGTTATAAATTCGAATAGTAAATAGAATTCGACTTGGATTTGATAATGAATTAAATAAAAAGAGATGTTGTAAAATAAAAATAAAATAGAATTGGATTGAAAATGTGATGGTTTGAATTACAAATAAAATCTAAGGGTGATTTGAATAATGTTTAATGAAATTTGCAAGAAAATTGGATATAAGAAAAGTGATTATAATAGCAATGTTTTGAGTTGCAAAACAAAACCCTAGTAAATAGAAATAAATTGAGAGTGGCCTTGTATTAATAAAATAAATTCGATAATAAATTGAGTAAGCGAATTAAAAATTTAAAACAGGTTAATTGAGTTAAATAATAAATGGATGAAGTCTGATTGAATAAAAACTAAATCAAAACTGTGATTGGAACTGGATTAACAGACTAAACCTAAATTTGGTGGAAACTAATTAGAAATAGTATGTGGTTGGATATTATTTTGATAAATTGAGAAGATGAATTAAAAATTTTATGGATGGGCTTATTGAATTTAATGGAAGTTGATTAAATGAGGATCAAATAGAAGTAAACTTAAGTTTGATGTTGGAATAAATTAACGTAAATTAACTTAAGCTTAAAATTTATGGAAGCTTGGCTTCGAATAAGGGTGAAAACTCATTAAATAAAGCTTGGATTGAATTAATCTGGGAATGACTAGAAGTATACAAGAATGGAATGTGTCGAACTAAATGAATGGTTGGTAAATAAATTAGAATTAAATGGAATTAAATACAGAATGAGTAGAAAATTAATTTAAAGTAGTTTAAAAATGATCAAATAAAATTTATATGATTTTAAGCATTTAAAAAAAAAAAACTGGCTTCGTTCCTTTTCGAGGACGAAAAGATTCAAAGGGGGGAGGGATGTGACGACCCAGTATTTTGGCAACATTATTTTAATAAATATTTATTCTCATTAAATAAAAAAGTGAACTTATCATTTTAAAATAAATAAATCTTTTGGAAATATCTGCCATTTATTTATATACATTGTATTTTGAAAGGGAAATTTGATTTTGGAAAATTAAAATAAATCTTTTAAAATATGAACAATAAAATCTATCTTACATAAGTGAATTAAAGTGCTTTGCCTTGTTATCATTTGGTATATATATATAAATGCAATATAGATGATAATGGTTAAAATAAAATAAAATTCTATCAATATAAGATTTAAGTATAAAATATAAATAACTTATAGTGTCGCATGTAATATAAAGTATAAAATATGTATATATACATATAAAATAAAAGAGGTAACATAGCAAAGTAAGATACAATATACATGCATTTGTACATTGGCTAGAAATGGGAAAAGGATGTATATATACATGGATATGTGTGTGTGTGTGTGTAAACAAAGAGGAAACACACAATTAATGCAAGCATATCACATGAAATCAAGTTAGCATACAAATCTGAAATCAAGCCAACATCTCAAAAAAAAAACAAAATCTCTGATTAAAAAAAAAAAAAAGGAGCTAAAGCAGGCTACAACCTGAAACCAGCAGCATCATTAAACAAGCTAGGAGATCAAACTAGTGAGAAGATAATAGAAAAATTGTATGCAGGAAAGAAAAAAATTATACCTAGATAAAACAAAGATGTACTTACAAACATCAATAGGATTATTTGTAAACAAAATAAGAAACAAATGTACTTACCAATATCTTCTCAGCCGTAATAGCCTCCATTCATGAAGAAGAAGAAAATCCTTAGTCAAAAATTGTAGGCTTGAAGAAAAGAAAAAAAAATCTGTTCAAATCAAATGAAAAAAAAAAGAGAAAACAAGCTTGCTCCAGAAGAATCTACCTCTATAAACCCTTTTATATAAGTATATACTTTTTGTTCTAATTAGTTCTCAAAACACAACAAACATGGAAGCATCACTAAGTTTATAAAGTAAGTAAACAACACAAACAAGAAGATTTAAAGGATCAGGCTGATAGCTGTTCAAAACCAGAAATTTTTCCTCTATTCAAAAGTTTTTCTCAGGTGAGTAAATATCCGTTTCAACTTGTGTAATTGTTTTTTTTTTATGATATGTGGTTGCTGTATGGATTAAATAAACAATTTTGTAAATTTTCTGTTGCTCTAGAAATTCTTTATCACCTGTTCTTGCATATATTTGGTACAAAGCAAAGTACAGTGGGAAATTTTAATCCTTCTGCTTGCAAAACACTTTACACTTAGGAATCTAAATTTAATAAGTTTGTTTATACTGAAATCAGAGCTTGGAGTTTGTTTGGAAGGTTGACAGAGAATAAGGATACTGCAAATTCAAGTTTACAGTTTAAAAAAAGAAAAGAAAGAAGAGCAATCATATGATTAGAATTCGAATATCTTAAGTTGATATTTTGAATTTATATCTGGAATGTGCATCCAAAAATAGGAATTTTGAAGCAAGTATGAAAATTTTTAGTTTAGGAATTTTCGAGCAGTTTACAGATGAACAAAAACTACATTTCTATCAATTTCTACTAATCCAACAAACTTTTGAGGTTGAAATTTGTGGAGAGGCTAGCTTGACAATCTACGAAGTCAGGAAAAATATTCATTTAATTTTCTATTGTAGAAAGTGATGGATCGAGGCAAAAATAAGGTTTAACTCGCGATTTTGAACATGGTAGGAGACGAAGTGATTTCGCCTCCTCTGGGTGATCGAGCGGCACGGTATGCAAATGGGTGATAGCGTGGAGACTGGGGCTGTAATGACCGGAGTTCCATGACTCCTGGGTGGTTGACGTCGCCAAAACGTGAAAACTTATACCGGAGCATTAGGGTCTGGAAGCTCGAATTGGTTAAATTTTTATTTTCGAATTCGTACAGGGGTTTAGTTGGTTCGATCGATGGAGGGATTGAGAGTCGATTTGTGGGTGATCATCTCAGGTGTCGGAGGTGTGTCGGCGGCGTGTGCAAGTGCACGGTGGGTCGCGTGCATGATTGATGATCTGGGTTTGGTTTTTGAAGGAATGCACGAGTATTTGAAGATGTTGCTTCGGGTTTAGGTCGAGTACGAGAGTGAGTTTACCTGATGCTTTAATTTTATACTTAAGCTTAAACTTTAAACTACATAAAAATATAGGAAGAAGAAGATGGACACGAGCAGAGGAAAGAAGGGACGCAGACAAATGTTTGGGAAACTCGGGCCTTACTCGAGTAAGTATCGTGTTTGACTCGGGTCCATTTAAGGGGATAAGCCTAAACACTGTTATATTATTTTTGTTAACAAAACTCAGTATTATGTAAGTGACCAGTGTTGACAAGGTTTAAGCTAAGACTTGATTTAAATTTTATTAAGAAGAGTTTTTTTAGAAAAAAAAAATAAGATGGATAATTGTAACGACCCAGAATTTTTATCAATTAAAAATTTGAATATTTAATTAATTTTAAATATTTATAAGTGAATTTATAAGTCAAATAAATTTTATTTTGAATTTTTGGATTTAATTGAATAATTAAATCGATAATTTAATACGTTAAATTATGAAAATAATTGAAAATTGAGTTAAAAATGATTGTAAATAATTTGGAAAATTTTATTTAATCATACTGGAGTTATAGAAATATTTTAGAACTTTTAAAATCGAATTAAAAGTTAATTTGTGAAAATTGAATATTTTAATATTTAATAATCGACTGTAAAATAGTCAATTTTTGAACAGTCTCAGAATTGAACGAAACCAGTTCCATTGGATCCGTAATAGTTAGTTATTACCGGATTTCAATTTTCGTGTCAATCGGAGCTATCGTTTGATCGTGGCAGCTCGAAACGCATCGATTTATTTTTAATTTAAATTTGGCGAGCCAAATTAGCCATTTTTCAAAAAGTCTCGGATTTCGACGAAACCAATTTCATCGAATCTGTAATGTGATATTATTGTAAGGTTTCAAATTTCGTGTCAATTGGATTTACCGTTTGTCCGGTACAAATTAAAACGCCTAGAAATCGATTTAAATCGGTTTAATTTAAATTGAACGTTTTCAGCCATAACTCGCACATACTTCCGAATTAGCTTCCGAAACCTGTTCCATTGTGTCCGGAACGCGGGATAAACCCTAGGTACGCTGGTTACGGCGTCTAAATCGGAGTTCGGAATTCCCGGGATGAATAGTGTTTACGCTTGCTTTTTCTATAAATAGAAGTTAAAATCACAAATTTTATAAAATTTAAAACCTAAACCCTAATTGTTGTAGCCGCCACCTATAGATGGATGGCCAGAAATGAGTGATCTTCTCCTCTCAATCTCTCTCTATCTACAATGAATTAGCTAATGTGTTCAACATGAAAGTTGTTGAGAATCTCGAGGGCTTCACATCCATACGGATATGATCTTGGTTGGAGCGTCGAAGGGGGAGGAGCATGGGGCCGAAACTTGCAGCTGTGCACGCAATTTGAGGCGTCATTAGGGGGCCGAGCCCTATGCTATGGAGGTCGAGTGTAGTGGAGGAGAGGGGCTTCGCGTTGGCGTTGGTGTGATCGAGTTTCGTTGATTGATGAAGGAGAAAAATGAAACCCTAGTTGTTTGAGTGATGGGTTCAAGTTGACGGCAATTACCTGTAGGAGAGATACGTGAGTTGAGGGAGATGAAGGAGAGGCCTTGGATGCAGATCTTACGGCCAGGATTTGCTGTGGTATGAAGATAGTTAAATAAATGTTGTAATTTGTAAGTTAAATCGTGTACAAACTTCAAAAATGCATAACTTTTTCATACGAGGTCGAAAAAATGCAAACTCAGTTGCGTTGGAATCGTATCGTCGAGCACTACGCGATGGAGTTGGTTTGGAGTCATTTGGAGTTAGTGAGAATTTCGGGTAAAATTAAACGCGCGTTTAATTTTATTCGAAATAAATCGCTAAAACGGGATTTAAAATCAAGGTGAGAACTTCTCACTCAATCGAATCAGTTTCGATTTTATTTTAAATAGTTAGATTTAAAATATTTGAATGCATGTTTGAATGATGACTGTAAACTATTGATTGTTAAAATAGACATTATACGCCGTTAGTAAGCGGATGTTAATTATATAAACATATACCGCGAATATTTCATAAACAGTGAAATTAGTATTATATATAATATCAATATATATATATTGGCATATGTATATATTGCAGTTGATTGATTTCCCGCATTTTTTGTTTAGCGGATGAGACCCTATTACGCCGTTAGTAAGCGGATAATATTTATTAAGAAAATATACCGCGATAATTTCGTACTGGAGCGAAATTGGTATTGTGCTAATGTTTTTGGATGCAGGAAACAGGTTGGAGGGATCCAACTGGATTCCTCAACAGTTTTTAATTTATTTCAGATATTTTGATATTTGAGGGATTATCATATCGATATATGATATCGTTGTAGTCGTGATTGACTATTTGGGGTGTAGCATCATTGGACCCAGATTTTGGGATTTTAAAATGATTTTAAAAGTGATTTTGAAAATATACTATATTTTTGGAATTGATCCATTATAAATAAATAAACGTTATAATTTTTAAGGTTATAAAAATTATGGTTTTTGTGAAATATAGTAAAAAAGCTGATTTTTAGAAATACGATTAAAAGTCGATTTTTGAGAAATATGAACTAATGATTTTATAAAATAATTTAGATTGGATTTTGAATATATGATAAAAGTTTAAATATAGGATTTATAAAATTTGATTATTTTATAAATCGAAATGATGAAATTATAAAGGAATTTAAAGACGTTTTAGAATAATAATATAAACTGATTTATATTAAGAGATTTATAAATGGATATTTATAAATTGAAATATAGATATTATAAAACGAGTTTTTATAAGTGTTTGAATGTAGTGAAAATGAAATTCATAAATGAATGAAATTTATAGAATTATAAACTGTGAAGTTATAAATGAAATTTATAAATAGTAAGATTTATAAATTTGTGAAGTTAATTGAAGAATAGATTTGGTTAAATAAATGAATCTTATAAGTTATAAGATTTATAATTATGAAGTTTAAAGAACGATTTTATAAAATAATCGTTTTATAAGTATTTAACTTATAATATAAACATTTAGTTTATAATTGAGTTATAAACTGAAATATGTTAATAAAGGAATTTATAAAAAAGAAGTTTTTATAAATAAATAGAAATGGAATTTATAAACGTTGTTTTATGAATTCGCAAACGACTTATTTTGATAAGTTAATTGTTATAACTTATAAATGGAGTTATATTCACGTTTTAGACTGTGAATAATCCTTTAAGTTAAAAAGTATAAAAAGGATGAAATTTGTTAACATAGTATATTCACGTTTTTGAATAGTGAATAACATGTTAAAGAAAATGTTTTAGAATGTGATATTTTAAACAGAATTAAAACGATCTAACGATGTTTTAAAGGTGTTGAGATTCGAAACCATAGATTTCAACATTTATTGTTGAAATAGACGTTTTCGAGAGATAAAAGGAAATGGTGGACTATAACACTGTTGTTATAGTAAATGATTTCCGAAAGGAAATGTTTTGTATAGTATTGGGATTTATATATCTATTTTAATTTCGAATCCCTATACTAGTGATGTTGGGTTGTCGTAACGATGTTTTACGTAACATTCGTTTTGGCCCAAATAAATATGTTTAAGAGAATGATTTTCTTAAAGAATGAATTATATACTTAATTCGATTTAAGTATATTGAATATTTTCCAAGGATTGAAAATAAAAAGATTTGTGAATTACTTATGAATAAATAAGTATGGAAATGTTTTCCAATAAGAAGTGAATATTAGAATTTATCTTTTTGAAGATAAATCGAAATGAATTATTGAAATCGTATATGCATAGATATTTTGGAAATATAAATTCATTATGGAATTTATATGTGAAAAGTGGAATTTGTATAAAAATAAATATTGATTTATTTTTGAAGTGTTGAAACTATATATCTAGTAAAGATATTTTTGGAAAATAAATAATTTGGAAAATTATTTGGAATCTGGTGATGTATGCATATCCATTGATAGTTCAATAATCGACTATCAATATTTCCCTTTGAATGGGTATTTGATGTGAATTGATTGAATTTGAATGCACACTTATTTTTGAATAAGCGCTCACTATTCGGGTTAACCGGGAAAGGACCATGGGGTCGTATAACCCACTCCGAATATGTGATACGTCGTTATGAATTGCATTGAAGATCGGTGTTGAAGACCGAGTATTTGCAAAAGCGATAGGATGACCTATCGATTGTCTCTGCACTGGGTAGCTCCTGGTATAGAGATCTCCTAAGTGATGGGAAATTCGATCGGGATTGTGAATACCCGTATTGCAAGGGCTTCGTAAGAAGTGCCTTCGGTTTTGTTCGAGCCCGGAACAGACTTGTATGGATTGTATGCCTGACATTACAATTTGAGATATAAAGCCGATTTCTTTCAAATATATTTCTGTTGGTGGCGGAGAATTTATTCTTTGCTTAACACCCTTCTTTGAGACGTACGAGCTCAAAGGTTATATAGTTGAAGTTATCAGCGATATATTCCCAATTTGGTAATGTGACATGCTGAGTGATGCTGAAATGATCATTGTGTTGATTATTGTGATAGGATCATTTATTTGATCGTCTATCTTAGTGATCATTGTGTTGATCATTTGTTGACCCAAAGCATGGCTTTTGTATAAAGTATGTTTTTGTGGACGTGAATTCGTCGAGCCTCACATCCCGGAAATGGTCAAAACAGGAAAGATGCGGCAAGGTTATGAGGGGTAGCGCCCTTTAGGATATGTGCATTTCCTTCTGGAAAAGGGTGGTATCATGGTATGGAGCCCAGATACTTACTCGTGTTGAAACACTTTGTTTTTATGATTGTGTGAATTGATTAGAGAGCGCTCTCGGATAAAGGTCCCAAAGGACCGGGGGATGGCATATTCGGTCAGTTGTTATCCAGTTAGGGGTAACCCGGCCTTGTGTTGGTAGAGATCCGGTTTGGTTCTCGGGGATGTCCATCCAGAGGCATTCTCATGTGGCAATGGGAAGTTCCTTGGCCTGACCATTTGTTGGAAATCCAATTCCCAATACGAAACTTTTACGGTATTAGTTGTAGAACCTGCTATTCACTTATGGTGGTCACCACTGTTTGGATAGTAGCTATAGTAGGCATAGTTCGAAATGTCTATGTTGGCTAAGATTTATATTCTACTTTCGAAATATTTCTCTACACTATGCACTAGTAATAATATCAAATGTTATTTTAAATGCGTATCAAGCATCTTTGACTATCATAAGGAGAAATCTCCTCCGATTCTGCGTTTGCATTGTGTGTGTGTGCGGGAGGCCTTATGGTAGTCTCATTTTTTAAAAGCATTGCGAATTGAATTTAAAAATATTCCTCTATTTGATTTTAAAGATAAATAAACTGTTTTGAGTTCTCACACCAGTCACATGACTGACTCGGAGTTTATTGTTTTCTTTCCTAAACTCTGGGTGCCCACCAATTTCCACACGGGCAGTCAAGAGTTAAGGTTTATCAGGATATTCTGGATATTCTGGAGTTGCTGGAGGCAAGCTGGATGGCATGGCGTATTACTAGTTTATATAGTATTTCTTTTTCCGCTGCACTGTTTGTTGTTGTATGATGTTGTACACTCTGATGATATGATGTAATGAAATGAAAAAAAATGTAATAACTGGTATAGTTCTTTGTTTAAAGATTATTCATTTATTATTATATGTTGTTCCGCTGCGAATTGTGAGATTCTGTTGTTGTTCTGTTGTTCCCTTTCTGTCCCGTTCTATTTTTAAAATTTTCTATCTTCTGTTTTTCTAATTCTCTGTTTTCTAAAAATTGTCTATCTTCTTCTCTCCTCCATTTTTCTTTTTTCTTTCTTTTTTTTTCTCTCTTCTTTCTTTTCTTTTCTTTTTAAAACCCATAACATCTCGGTTTTCGGCCTTCGATTTCTCGGCAGTCGATAAAGTGAGTATCGATGTCGAATTTTCGAAAGTCCGAAAATTCGAGGACGTTACATTTGGTATCAGAGCTGATGGTTAAGCGACAACCATGGTTCTGTTGGGTATAATTCATTAGAGATAGAGTCAGCAGTACTCTAGAATGAGTTTGAGTGTAATTATAGCTATGAGTGCGTATTTGTTAGTGAATATAAAATTGTTTTATATTGTGATGATTGGTTTGTTGAGTGGTATATGAACTTTCGTCAGCACAGCCTCGAAACTGAGCCGAAGGGGTTTCTAAACACTTGAATAGAACAATTCGGCACGATATTGATTTTAAATTGGGTGAATGAAATAATTTTGCCTTGATTATATTTTATATATAAAGAAATAATTTTTCAGAATTATTAAAGTGTATATAAGTTGATTGTTAGGTTGTTTGAATAACCTGAATAAAAGAATAATTGTATAAGCAAAAGAATTATAAGAATTGAAATTATAATTAAAGTATTTACAATTGTGAAATAAACTTACATATATAAGAAGTAAAATTATATGAATATGAGTTGTAAATAAAGGTGAATTTCAAGATTAAATGAAATATAACTTAAGTAATGTAAATGGAATTGATTTTGGGTATCAAAGTAAATTAATTAAGTTAAGTGATGGATATGAACTTGAGTTATATAAATGAAATTCAACTTTGTAATTGAATTGAATAAATGGATTGAATGTTAATCAATTGAATGTGAATAAAGTTGATAAGAAATAATGAATATAAATGTTAATTCATTAAAATCTAATGTTATTGAAAGTTGAATGGTTGAATAAAAATCAATTTAATTAAACCAATTGGAAAAGTGATGGTGTTAAACCAAATTGAATGAATATAAGCAAAGGAATTTGGTTGTATTATATATACCTTGGTTGTTATTTGATTGTTAGTTGATTGTTGATTGATTGTATATAATTCATTAAGTGTTAATGAAATTGAAAGCTATGAAATTGAAATTCAAATTGAAAGTAAATAAATTTGAATAGAATTGAATGTGAATTAGATTTAATTAGTAAATGTAAACTAATTGAATTGAGAATGAATGTTAGTAAATCCAATGTAAATAAATCAAATATGATTTAAATTGAAAACCCAATTCATTGAATATGAATGAGAATATGAATGAATATTTATTGGTTATGGATGTTAATTGGTTGATGGTTGCATTTGTTGCTTTAGTTGCATTTGCTATATTATGTAGTAGTTATGTTGATATATGTTGTATATCGATACTATGCTTTATATACATGATTCTCATGTTGTTTGTTGAGTGTTTAGTAGGTGCGGATCGCGTTTGCTTCGCATTTGGAGTTCGCTTTAGCGCTATATTAGCCGTATATGCTCGCTAATAAAATATAAGGTACATATCTCGGATTAAATATCGTACTTTTACACTTTTTTCCCTTCGGGATGCCTCATTACTTGATGAGATGTATATTTGTGATATATATACTGTCATTTTTTTTTCGGATCGAGCCGCGCAAAGGAGACTATGGCGAATTTTTCCGAAAATTTAAGGCGTTAGAAAATTTTTGAGAAAATTGGGAAAATTTTGAAAACTTCAACTTTGATTTTGAAGTTGAAAGTTAAACAATAGGTAGTTGTTTTTGAAAAGATAACTAAGTATGATTTGAAAACTTAGTAAAGTATGGTAAGAAGTTTAATTATAAAGTTTGGGAAAATTAATAGATTCTATAACTTTTCTTACTTATAATTTCGAGGACGAAATTCTTTTAAGGGGGAAAGATTGTAACGACCCAGAATTTTTATCAATTAAAAATTTGAATATTTAATTAATTTTAAATATTTATAAGTGAATTTATAAGTCAAATAAATTTTATTTTGAATTTTTGGATTTAATTGAATAATTAAATCGATAATTTAATACGTTAAATTATGAAAATAATTGAAAATTGAGTTAAAAATGATTGTAAATAATTTGGAAAATTTTATTTAATCATACTGGAGTTATAGAAATATTTTAGAACTTTTAAAATCGAATTAAAAGTTAATTTGTGAAAATTGAATATTTTAATATTTAATAATCGACTGTAAAATAGTCAATTTTTGAACAGTCTCAGAATTGAACGAAACCAGTTCCATTGGATCCGTAATAGTTAGTTATTACCGGATTTCAATTTTCGTGTCAATCGGAGCTATCGTTTGATCGTGGCAGCTCGAAACGCATCGATTTATTTTTAATTTAAATTTGGCGAGCCAAATTAGCCATTTTTCAAAAAGTCTCGGATTTCGACGAAACCAGTTTCATCGAATCCGTAATGTGATATTATTGTAAGGTTTCAAATTTCGTGTCAATTGGATTTACCGTTTGTCCGGTACAAATTAAAACGCCTAGAAATCGATTTAAATCGGTTTAATTTAAATTGAACGTTTTCAGCCATAACTCGCACATACTTCCGAATTAGCTTCCGAAACCTGTTCCATTGTGTCCGGAACGCGGGATAAACCCTAGGTACGCTGGTTACGGCGTCTAAATCGGAGTTCGGAATTCCCGGGATGAATAGTGTTTACGCTTGCTTTTTCTATAAATAGAAGTTAAAATCACAAATTTTATAAAATTTAAAACCTAAACCCTAATTGTTGTAGCCGCCACCTATAGATGGATGGCCAGAAATGAGTGATCTTCTCCTCTCAATCTCTCTCTATCTACAATGAATTAGCTAATGTGTTCAACATGAAAGTTGTTGAGAATCTCGAGGGCTTCACATCCATACGGATATGATCTTGGTTGGAGCGTCGAAGGGGGAGGAGCATGGGGCCGAAACTTGCAGCTGTGCACGCAATTTGAGGCGTCATTAGGGGGCCGAGCCCTATGCTATGGAGGTCGAGTGTAGTGGAGGAGAGGGGCTTCGCGTTGGCGTTGGTGTGATCGAGTTTCGTTGATTGATGAAGGAGAAAAATGAAACCCTAGTTGTTTGAGTGATGGGTTCAAGTTGACGGCAATTACCTGTAGGAGAGATACGTGAGTTGAGGGAGATGAAGGAGAGGCCTTGGATGCAGATCTTACGGCCAGGATTTGCTGTGGTATGAAGATAGTTAAATAAATGTTGTAATTTGTAAGTTAAATCGTGTACAAACTTCAAAAATGCATAACTTTTTCATACGAGGTCGAAAAAATGCAAACTCAGTTGCGTTGGAATCGTATCGTCGAGCACTACGCGATGGAGTTGGTTTGGAGTCATTTGGAGTTAGTGAGAATTTCGGGTAAAATTAAACGCGCGTTTAATTTTATTCGAAATAAATCGCTAAAACGGGATTTAAAATCAAGGTGAGAACTTCTCACTCAATCGAATCAGTTTCGATTTTATTTTAAATAGTTAGATTTAAAATATTTGAATGCATGTTTGAATGATGACTGTAAACTATTGATTGTTAAAATAGACATTATACGCCGTTAGTAAGCGGATGTTAATTATATAAACATATACCGCGAATATTTCATAAACAGTGAAATTGGTATTATATATAATATCAATATATATATATATTGGCATATGTATATATTGCAGTTGATTGATTTCCCGCATTTTTTGTTTAGCGGATGAGACCCTATTACGCCGTTAGTAAGCGGATAATATTTATTAAGAACATATACCGCGATAATTTCGTACTGGAGCGAAATTGGTATTGTGCTAATGTTTTTGGATGCAGGAAACAGGTTGGAGGGATCCAACTGGATTCCTCAACAGTTTTTAATTTATTTCAGATATTTTGATATTTGAGGGATTATCATATCGATATATGATATCGTTGTAGTCGTGATTGACTATTTGGGGTGTAGCATCATTGGACCCAGATTTTGGGATTTTAAAATGATTTTAAAAGTGATTTTGAAAATATACTATATTTTTGGAATTGATCCATTATAAATAAATAAACGTTATAATTTTTAAGGTTATAAAAATTATGGTTTTTGTGAAATATAGTAAAAAAGCTGATTTTTAGAAATACGATTAAAAGTCGATTTTTGAGAAATATGAACTAATGATTTTATAAAATAATTTAGATTGGATTTTGAATATATGATAAAAGTTTAAATATAGGATTTATAAAATTTGATTATTTTATAAATCGAAATGATGAAATTATAAAGGAATTTAAAGACGTTTTAGAATAATAATATAAACTGATTTATATTAAGAGATTTATAAATGGATATTTATAAATTGAAATATAGATATTATAAAACGAGTTTTTATAAGTGTTTGAATGTAGTGAAAATGAAATTCATAAATGAATGAAATTTATAGAATTATAAACTGTGAAGTTATAAATGAAATTTATAAATAGTAAGATTTATAAATTTGTGAAGTTAATTGAAGAATAGATTTGGTTAAATAAATGAATCTTATAAGTTATAAGATTTATAATTATGAAGTTTAAAGAACGATTTTATAAAATAATCGTTTTATAAGTATTTAACTTATAATATAAACATTTAGTTTATAATTGAGTTATAAACTGAAATATGTTAATAAAGGAATTTATAAAAAAGAAGTTTTTATAAATAAATAGAAATGGAATTTATAAACGTTGTTTTATGAATTCGCAAACGACTTATTTTGATAAGTTAATTGTTATAACTTATAAATGGAGTTATATTCACGTTTTAGACTGTGAATAATCCTTTAAGTTAAAAAGTATAAAAAGGATGAAATTTGTTAACATAGTATATTCACGTTTTTGAATAGTGAATAACATGTTAAAGAAAATGTTTTAGAATGTGATATTTTAAACAGAATTAAAACGATCTAACGATGTTTTAAAGGTGTTGAGATTCGAAACCATAGATTTCAACATTTATTGTTGAAATAGACGTTTTCGAGAGATAAAAGGAAATGGTGGACTATAACACTGTTGTTATAGTAAATGATTTCCGAAAGGAAATGTTTTGTATAGTATTGGGATTTATATATCTATTTTAATTTCGAATCCCTATACTAGTGATGTTGGGTTGTCGTAACGATGTTTTACGTAACATTCGTTTTGGCCCAAATAAATATGTTTAAGAGAATGATTTTCTTAAAGAATGAATTATATACTTAATTCGATTTAAGTATATTGAATATTTTCCAAGGATTGAAAATAAAAGGATTTGTGAATTACTTATGAATAAATAAGTATGGAAATGTTTTCCAATAAGAAGTGAATATTAGAATTTATCTTTTTGAAGATAAATCGAAATGAATTATTGAAATCGTATATGCATAGATATTTTGGAAATATAAATTCATTATGGAATTTATATGTGAAAAGTGGAATTTGTATAAAAATAAATATTGATTTATTTTTGAAGTGTTGAAACTATATATCTAGTAAAGATATTTTTGGAAAATAAATAATTTGGAAAATTATTTGGAATCTGGTGATGTATGCATATCCATTGATAGTTCAATAATCGACTATCAATATTTCCCTTTGAATGGGTATTTGATGTGAATTGATTGAATTTGAATGCACACTTATTTTTGAATAAGCGCTCACTATTCGGGTTAACCGGGAAAGGACCATGGGGTCGTATAACCCACTCCGAATATGTGATACGTCGTTATGAATTGCATTGAAGATCGGTGTTGAAGACCGAGTATTTGCAAAAGCGATAGGATGACCTATCGATTGTCTCTGCACTGGGTAGCTCCTGGTATAGAGATCTCCTAAGTGATGGGAAATTCGATCGGGATTGTGAATACCCGTATTGCAAGGGCTTCGTAAGAAGTGCCTTCGGTTTTGTTCGAGCCCGAAACAGACTTGTATGGATTGTATGCCTGACATTACAATTTGAGATATAAAGCCGATTTCTTTCAAATATATTTCTGTTGGTGGCGGAGAATTTATTCTTTGCTTAACACCCTTCTTTGAGACGTACGAGCTCAAAGGTTATATAGTTGAAGTTATCAGCGATATATTCCCAATTTGGTAATGTGACATGCTGAGTGATGCTGAAATGATCATTGTGTTGATTATTGTGATAGGATCATTTATTTGATCGTCTATCTTAGTGATCATTGTGTTGATCATTTGTTGACCCAAAGCATGGCTTTTGTATAAAGTATGTTTTTGTGGACGTGAATTCGTCGAGCCTCACATCCCGGAAATGGTCAAAACAGGAAAGATGCGGCAAGGTTATGAGGGGTAGCGCCCTTTAGGATATGTGCATTTCCTTCTGGAAAAGGGTGGTATCATGGTATGGAGCCCAGATACTTACTCGTGTTGAAACACTTTGTTTTTATGATTGTGTGAATTGATTAGAGAGCGCTCTCGGATAAAGGTCCCAAAGGACCGGGGGATGGCATATTCGGTCAGTTGTTATCCAGTTAGGGGTAACCCGGCCTTGTGTTGGTAGAGATCCGGTTTGGTTCTCGGGGATGTCCATCCAGAGGCATTCTCATGTGGCAATGGGAAGTTCCTTGGCCTGACCATTTGTTGGAAATCCAATTCCCAATACGAAACTTTTACGGTATTAGTTGTAGAACCTGCTATTCACTTATGGTGGTCACCACTGTTTGGATAGTAGCTATAGTAGGCATAGTTCGAAATGTCTATGTTGGCCAAGATTTATATTCTACTTTCGAAATATTTCTCTACACTATGCACTAGTAATAATATCAAATGTTATTTTAAATGCGTATCAAGCATCTTTGACTATCATAAGGATAAATCTCCTCCGATTCTGCGTTTGCATTGTGTGTGTGTGCGGGAGGCCTTATGGTAGTCTCATTTTTTAAAAGCATTGCGAATTGAATTTAAAAATATTCCTCTATTTGATTTTAAAGATAAATAAACTGTTTTGAGTTCTCACACCAGTCACATAACTGACTCGGAGTTTATTGTTTTCTTTCCTAAACTCTGGGTGCCCACCAATTTCCACACGGGCAGTCAAGAGTTAAGGTTTATCAGGATATTCTGGATATTCTGGAGTTGCTGGAGGCAAGCTGGATGGCATGGCGTATTACTAGTTTATATAATATTTCTTTTTCCGCTGCACTGTTTGTTGTTGTATGATGTTGTACACTCTGATGATATGATGTAATGAAATGAAAAAAATGTAATAACTGGTATAGTTCTTTGTTTAAAGATTATTCATTTATTATTATATGTTGTTCCGCTGCGAATTGTGAGATTCTGTTGTTGTTCTGTTGTTCCCTTTCTGTCCCGTTCTATTTTTAAAATTTTCTATCTTCTGTTTTTCTAATTCTCTGTTTTCTAAAAATTGTCTATCTTCTTCTCTCCTCCATTTTTCTTTTTTCTTTCTTTTTTTTTCTCTCTTCTTTCTTTTCTTTTCTTTTTAAAACCCATAACATCTCGGTTTTCGGCCTTCGATTTCTCGGCAGTCGATAAAGTGAGTATCGATGTCGAATTTTCGAAAGTCCGAAAATTCGAGGACGTTACATTTGGTATCAGAGCTGATGGTTAAGCGACAACCATGGTTCTGTTGGGTATAATTCATTAGAGATAGAGTCAGCAGTACTCTAGAATGAGTTTGAGTGTAATTATAGCTATGAGTGCGTATTTGTTAGTGAATATAAAATTGTTTTATATTGTGATGATTGGTTTGTTGAGTGGTATATGAACTTTCGTCAGCACAGCCTCGAAACTGAGCCGAAGGGGTTTCTAAACACTTGAATAGAACAATTCGGCACGATATTGATTTTAAATTGGGTGAATGAAATAATTTTGCCTTGATTATATTTTATATATAAAGAAATAATTTTTCAGAATTATTAAAGTGTATATAAGTTGATTGTTAGGTTGTTTGAATAACCTGAATAAAAGAATAATTGTATAAGCAAAAGAATTATAAGAATTGAAATTATAATTAAAGTATTTACAATTGTGAAATAAACTTACATATATAAGAAGTAAAATTATATGAATATGAGTTGTAAATAAAGGTGAATTTCAAGATTAAATGAAATATAACTTAAGTAATGTAAATGGAATTGATTTTGGGTATCAAAGTAAATTAATTAAGTTAAGTGATGGATATGAACTTGAGTTATATAAATGAAATTCAACTTTGTAATTGAATTGAATAAATGGATTGAATGTTAATCAATTGAATGTGAATAAAGTTGATAAGAAATAATGAATATAAATGTTAATTCATTAAAATCTAATGTTATTGAAAGTTGAATGGTTGAATAAAAATCAATTTAATTAAACCAATTGGAAAAGTGATGGTGTTAAACCAAATTGAATGAATATAAGCAAAGGAATTTGGTTGTATTATATATACCTTGGTTGTTATTTGATTGTTAGTTGATTGTTGATTGATTGTATATAATTCATTAAGTGTTAATGAAATTGAAAGCTATGAAATTGAAATTCAAATTGAAAGTAAATAAATTTGAATAGAATTGAATGTGAATTAGATTTAATTAGTAAATGTAAACTAATTGAATTGAGAATGAATGTTAGTAAATCCAATGTAAATAAATCAAATATGATTTAAATTGAAAACCCAATTCATTGAATATGAATGAGAATATGAATGAATATTTATTGGTTATGGATGTTAATTGGTTGATGGTTGCATTTGTTGCTTTAGTTGCATTTGCTATATTATGTAGTAGTTATGTTGATATATGTTGTATATCGATACTATGCTTTATATACATGATTCTCATGTTGTTTGTTGAGTGTTTAGTAGGTGCGGATCGCGTTTGCTTCGCATTTGGAGTTCGCTTTAGCGCTATATTAGCCGTATATGCTCGCTAATAAAATATAAGGTACATATCTCGGATTAAATATCGTACTTTTACACTTTTTTCCCTTCGGGATGCCTCATTACTTGATGAGATGTATATTTGTGATATATATACTGTCATTTTTTTTTCGGATCGAGCCGCGCAAAGGAGACTATGGCGAATTTTTCCGAAAATTTAAGGCGTTAGAAAATTTTTGAGAAAATTGGGAAAATTTTGAAAACTTCAACTTTGATTTTGAAGTTGAAAGTTAAACAATAGGTAGTTGTTTTTGAAAAGATAACTAAGTATGATTTGAAAACTTAGTAAAGTATGGTAAGAAGTTTAATTATAAAGTTTGGGAAAATTAATAGATTCTATAACTTTTCTTACTTATAATTTCGAGGACGAAATTCTTTTAAGGGGGAAAGATTGTAACGACCCAGAATTTTTATCAATTAAAAATTTGAATATTTAATTAATTTTAAATATTTATAAGTGAATTTATAAGTCAAATAAATTTTATTTTGAATTTTTGGATTTAATTGAATAATTAAATTGATAATTTAATACGTTAAATTATGAAAATAATTGAAAATTGAGTTAAAAATGATTGTAAATAATTTGGAAAATTTTATTTAATCATACTGGAGTTATAGAAATATTTTAGAACTTTTAAAATCGAATTAAAAGTTAATTTGTGAAAATTGAATATTTTAATATTTAATAATCGACTGTAAAATAGTCAATTTTTGAACAGTCTCAGAATTGAACGAAACCAGTTCCATTGGATCCGTAATAGTTAGTTATTACCGGATTTCAATTTTCGTGTCAATCGGAGCTATCGTTTGATCGTGGCAGCTCGAAACGCATCGATTTATTTTTAATTTAAATTTGGCGAGCCAAATTAGCCATTTTTCAAAAAGTCTCGGATTTCGACGAAACCAGTTTCATCGAATCCGTAATGTGATATTATTGTAAGGTTTCAAATTTCGTGTCAATTGGATTTACCGTTTGTCCGGTACAAATTAAAACGCCTAGAAATCGATTTAAATCGGTTTAATTTAAGTTGAACGTTTTCAGCCATAACTCGCACATACTTCCGAATTAGCTTCCGAAACCTGTTCCATTGTGTCCGGAACGCGGGATAAACCCTAGGTACGCTGGTTACGGCGTCTAAATCGGAGTTCGGAATTCCCGGGATGAATAGTGTTTACGCTTGCTTTTTCTATAAATAGAAGTTAAAATCACAAATTTTATAAAATTTAAAACCTAAACCCTAATTGTTGTAGCCGCCACCTATAGATGGATGGCCAGAAATGAGTGATCTTCTCCTCTCAATCTCTCTCTATCTACAATGAATTAGCTAATGTGTTCAACATGAAAGTTGTTGAGAATCTCGAGGGCTTCACATCCATACGGATATGATCTTGGTTGGAGCGTCGAAGGGGGAGGAGCATGGGGCCGAAACTTGCAGCTGTGCACGCAATTTGAGGCGTCATTAGGGGGCCGAGCCCTATGCTATGGAGGTCGAGTGTAGTGGAGGAGAGGGGCTTCGCGTTGGCGTTGGTGTGATCGAGTTTCGTTGATTGATGAAGGAGAAAAATGAAACCCTAGTTGTTTGAGTGATGGGTTCAAGTTGACGGCAATTACCTGTAGGAGAGATACGTGAGTTGAGGGAGATGAAGGAGAGGCCTTGGATGCAGATCTTACGGCCAGGATTTGCTGTGGTATGAAGATAGTTAAATAAATGTTGTAATTTGTAAGTTAAATCGTGTACAAACTTCAAAAATGCATAACTTTTTCATACGAGGTCGAAAAAATGCAAACTCAGTTGCGTTGGAATCGTATCGTCGAGCACTACGCGATGGAGTTGGTTTGGAGTCATTTGGAGTTAGTGAGAATTTCGGGTAAAATTAAACGCGCGTTTAATTTTATTCGAAATAAATCGCTAAAACGGGATTTAAAATCAAGGTGAGAACTTCTCACTCAATCGAATCAGTTTCGATTTTATTTTAAATAGTTAGATTTAAAATATTTGAATGCATGTTTGAATGATGACTGTAAACTATTGATTGTTAAAATAGACATTATACGCCGTTAGTAAGCGGATGTTAATTATATAAACATATACCGCGAATATTTCATAAACAGTGAAATTGGTATTATATATAATATCAATATATATATATTGGCATATGTATATATTGCAGTTGATTGATTTCCCGCATTTTTTGTTTAGCGGATGAGACCCTATTACGCCGTTAGTAAGCGGATAATATTTATTAAGAACATATACCGCGATAATTTCGTACTGGAGCGAAATTGGTATTGTGCTAATGTTTTTGGATGCAGGAAACAGGTTGGAGGGATCCAACTGGATTCCTCAACAGTTTTTAATTTATTTCAGATATTTTGATATTTGAGGGATTATCATATCGATATATGATATCGTTGTAGTCGTGATTGACTATTTGGGGTGTAGCATCATTGGACCCAGATTTTGGGATTTTAAAATGATTTTAAAAGTGATTTTGAAAATATACTATATTTTTGGAATTGATCCATTATAAATAAATAAACGTTATAATTTTTAAGGTTATAAAAATTATGGTTTTTGTGAAATATAGTAAAAAAAGCTGATTTTTAGAAATACGATTAAAAGTCGATTTTTGAGAAATATGAACTAATGATTTTATAAAATAATTTAGATTGGATTTTGAATATATGATAAAAGTTTAAATATAGGATTTATAAAATTTGATTATTTTATAAATCGAAATGATGAAATTATAAAGGAATTTAAAGACGTTTTAGAATAATAATATAAACTGATTTATATTAAGAGATTTATAAATGGATATTTATAAATTGAAATATAGATATTATAAAACGAGTTTTTATAAGTGTTTGAATGTAGTGAAAATGAAATTCATAAATGAATGAAATTTATAGAATTATAAACTGTGAAGTTATAAATGAAATTTATAAATAGTAAGATTTATAAATTTGTGAAGTTAATTGAAGAATAGATTTGGTTAAATAAATGAATCTTATAAGTTATAAGATTTATAATTATGAAGTTTAAAGAACGATTTTATAAAATAATCGTTTTATAAGTATTTAACTTATAATATAAACATTTAGTTTATAATTGAGTTATAAACTGAAATATGTTAATAAAGGAATTTATAAAAAAGAAGTTTTTATAAATAAATAGAAATGGAATTTATAAACGTTGTTTTATGAATTCGCAAACGACTTATTTTGATAAGTTAATTGTTATAACTTATAAATGGAGTTATATTCACGTTTTAGACTGTGAATAATCCTTTAAGTTAAAAAGTATAAAAAGGATGAAATTTGTTAACATAGTATATTCACGTTTTTGAATAGTGAATAACATGTTAAAGAAAATGTTTTAGAATGTGATATTTTAAACAGAATTAAAACGATCTAACGATGTTTTAAAGGTGTTGAGATTCGAAACCATAGATTTCAACATTTATTGTTGAAATAGACGTTTTCGAGAGATAAAAGGAAATGGTGGACTATAACACTGTTGTTATAGTAAATGATTTCCGAAAGGAAATGTTTTGTATAGTATTGGGATTTATATATCTATTTTAATTTCGAATCCCTATACTAGTGATGTTGGGTTGTCGTAACGATGTTTTACGTAACATTCGTTTTGGCCCAAATAAATATGTTTAAGAGAATGATTTTCTTAAAGAATGAATTATATACTTAATTCGATTTAAGTATATTGAATATTTTCCAAGGATTGAAAATAAAAAGATTTGTGAATTACTTATGAATAAATAAGTATGGAAATGTTTTCCAATAAGAAGTGAATATTAGAATTTATCTTTTTGAAGATAAATCGAAATGAATTATTGAAATCGTATATGCATAGATATTTTGGAAATATAAATTCATTATGGAATTTATATGTGAAAAGTGGAATTTGTATAAAAATAAATATTGATTTATTTTTGAAGTGTTGAAACTATATATCTAGTAAAGATATTTTTGGAAAATAAATAATTTGGAAAATTATTTGGAATCTGGTGATGTATGCATATCCATTGATAGTTCAATAATCGACTATCAATATTTCCCTTTGAATGGGTATTTGATGTGAATTGATTGAATTTGAATGCACACTTATTTTTGAATAAGCGCTCACTATTCGGGTTAACCGGGAAAGGACCATGGGGTCGTATAACCCACTCCGAATATGTGATACGTCGTTATGAATTGCATTGAAGATCGGTGTTGAAGACCGAGTATTTGCAAAAGCGATAGGATGACCTATCGATTGTCTCTGCACTGGGTAGCTCCTGGTATAGAGATCTCCTAAGTGATGGGAAATTCGATCGGGATTGTGAATACCCGTATTGCAAGGGCTTCGTAAGAAGTGCCTTCGGTTTTGTTCGAGCCCGGAACAGACTTGTATGGATTGTATGCCTGACATTACAATTTGAGATATAAAGCCGATTTCTTTCAAATATATTTCTGTTGGTGGCGGAGAATTTATTCTTTGCTTAACACCCTTCTTTGAGACGTACGAGCTCAAAGGTTATATAGTTGAAGTTATCAGCGATATATTCCCAATTTGGTAATGTGACATGCTGAGTGATGCTGAAATGATCATTGTGTTGATTATTGTGATAGGATCATTTATTTGATCGTCTATCTTAGTGATCATTGTGTTGATCATTTGTTGACCCAAAGCATGGCTTTTGTATAAAGTATGTTTTTGTGGACGTGAATTCGTCGAGCCTCACATCCCGGAAATGGTCAAAACAGGAAAGATGCGGCAAGGTTATGAGGGGTAGCGCCCTTTAGGATATGTGCATTTCCTTCTGGAAAAGGGTGGTATCATGGTATGGAGCCCAGATACTTACTCGTGTTGAAACACTTTGTTTTTATGATTGTGTGAATTGATTAGAGAGCGCTCTCGGATAAAGGTCCCAAAGGACCGGGGGATGGCATATTCGGTCAGTTGTTATCCAGTTAGGGGTAACCCGGCCTTGTGTTGGTAGAGATCCGGTTTGGTTCTCGGGGATGTCCATCCAGAGGCATTCTCATGTGGCAATGGGAAGTTCCTTGGCCTGACCATTTGTTGGAAATCCAATTCCCAATACGAAACTTTTACGGTATTAGTTGTAGAACCTGCTATTCACTTATGGTGGTCACCACTGTTTGGATAGTAGCTATAGTAGGCATAGTTCGAAATGTCTATGTTGGCTAAGATTTATATTCTACTTTCGAAATATTTCTCTACACTATGCACTAGTAATAATATCAAATGTTATTTTAAATGCGTATCAAGCATCTTTGACTATCATAAGGAGAAATCTCCTCCGATTCTGCGTTTGCATTGTGTGTGTGTGCGGGAGGCCTTATGGTAGTCTCATTTTTTAAAAGCATTGCGAATTGAATTTAAAAATATTCCTCTATTTGATTTTAAAGATAAATAAACTGTTTTGAGTTCTCACACCAGTCACATGACTGACTCGGAGTTTATTGTTTTCTTTCCTAAACTCTGGGTGCCCACCAATTTCCACACGGGCAGTCAAGAGTTAAGGTTTATCAGGATATTCTGGATATTCTGGAGTTGCTGGAGGCAAGCTGGATGGCATGGCGTATTACTAGTTTATATAGTATTTCTTTTTCCGCTGCACTGTTTGTTGTTGTATGATGTTGTACACTCTGATGATATGATGTAATGAAATGAAAAAAATGTAATAACTGGTATAGTTCTTTGTTTAAAGATTATTCATTTATTATTATATGTTGTTCCGCTGCGAATTGTGAGATTCTGTTGTTGTTCTGTTGTTCCCTTTCTGTCCCGTTCTATTTTTAAAATTTTCTATCTTCTGTTTTTCTAATTCTCTGTTTTCTAAAAATTGTCTATCTTCTTCTCTCCTCCATTTTTCTTTTTTCTTTCTTTTTTTTTCTCTCTTCTTTCTTTTCTTTTCTTTTTAAAACCCATAACATCTCGGTTTTCGGCCTTCGATTTCTCGGCAGTCGATAAAGTGAGTATCGATGTCGAATTTTCGAAAGTCCGAAAATTCGAGGACGTTACAATAATTTAAATTTAAAGGTAGTTAAGAATGAAATTAAATTATAATAGGGATTAAGTAAATAGTTTAAGATTTAATAAGTTTGGAATTATAGATTGATAATAAAAATCTTGTGTAATTAAGAATAATTAAATTATAATAGTAATTAGAGTTCAGATTAATTATTGATTAATTGATAAATAAATTTGTAATTAACTACCTAAAGTTAATTAACGAATGATTAATAGTTAAGTAAATTAATTAATTTAATTAACTGGTGATTAAGGACTACTTAATTTGTAATTAAGACGTGTTAATCAATAATTAAGGGTTATCAATTGATGGTTAAAGAATAATTAGTCTGCAATTAAGATTCATTAATTGGGTTTTAGGGGTAATTAAATATAAATACTTGAGGAGGTTTAGTGAAGTAATTCATAATTACAGAATGTAATAAATTAAAAGGAATTTCTGAATGGGAAGTATTAAAGGGTAATTACTTGGGTCAGTAATTACTGTTTATGAGTAATTGGGGCTGATTAATGGATGCAATTAATTAAGTTTAATTGATTAATTTAGGATAAACATTCATGGAGTTGGTTAAGTATAATTACATAATGAAAGTAATTAAATAATGATAATAATCTAATCTTAATATAATTAAAGAATAATTAATCAGGGGGGATTAATTAGGATGAATGATTATGGCATGGTTAATCAATTGGGTTGTAACTAATTAATAAGCAGGGTTTAAAGGCGATTGATTTAATTTAGTTATGATAATTAGATTTATCCGAGATGGGGTGATTTATTTATCTTGCTTATGTATGATGAAATGATGATTAAATGCCCTGAATTGATTGATACCCCTGATATGAAAGGTTTCGTGATATGATGTGTTTGGGTGGGCAATGATATTGTAGTTATTTATCAAATGAGAAATTGCTATGTAAAGGTGCCATCATTTATTAAAATTGAATTGCGTATTTACTTGAATAGCATGTTTTAAGATGAACTGAATTCGAAGAAACCAGAGTCGGGTATTAGTTATTACCCGAAAACCACTTCGATTCTTTATAAATTGATCCGTGGAAACAATAGGTCGTAATGGAATGATTTAAGTGAACTGAGCCATTTAAGCTAAACTATGGCACATAGAAATTGATGTGTGAAACAATTGGTGAAGTTTTACATTGATATAAGTACCCCGGGGTTTATATAAGTTGTATACTTTTGTATTCCATATTAGATGGGTTTACTCACGCTGGTTTCCAGCCTGACCCGGGTGTTACTTTGATGTAATGCTCGGGTCAGACCGAGTATTACAGATTTTCAGGTAGGTACGTTCTGGAGCTCAGGAGGCGAGCTGGATGGCTAACGTATGGGGTATTTCCGCTGTAGTATATTATTGTGTATCTGAGACATGATTTGTATATGTCCATTATCTGTATATATGAGTAACTCTGATGTATATTAAATGTAATCAACAAATATAGTGTTCTTTTGTAAACTATTATTTATTATTATATTTTATCCACTGCGAATGTGAGTTGTTGATGTTTCTTTTCTTCTTCTTCTTCTATCTCTTTTTTCTTTTTCATAACTATCTGAAATTTTCGGGTTCGAAAATTCCGGGTCGTTACAATAAGCTATTTTCTGATTTATATTATGCAACCCAAGACATCATCTATTATATCACATTATGTAATTATTAGATGATTTTGCTCTTTTGAGGGAAAAAGAGCTATGGTGATTCGAACAGTCTCAAAAGTACTGTTATATGTTGATCGCATATTACTTGAGTTTCTCCTACAGATTTATGTCCGACTTGTGGTTTTATATTTCTCTTATTTTCATGGGAGTTCTTTCAAGTAGTCTGGAAAAAAGGGTTTTCGTTGATATTCTTTGAAGGAGAGGAGCTAGATACTTTCACCTACCGTAATATTCTTATTTTCACTGCATTACGATACTGTATATATATCAGCATTTGTAAGGACGGATTGTCATAACAGTTCAGGTTGATGATAGTACTTAGAATTGTAACTTTGAAAAATTAAAAAAACTAAGACTATTTTCATAGATTGTTTTCATGTCTTTGTTATATAAACAAAACATGAAAAATTAGCAAAATTGTTTTCTATTTATTGTGCTAACTTTTTTTTTAAAATGATCATCGTTTACAGCATACATGCATCGTACGTATTTTTGTGTTGACGAAAATCTAAAATTGAAAATAGCAAACCAACCCCGGCCTTGATTATTCAAACAAGCCACAAAATAATGAGATACAAGTCAAATTGCATGGTGGAGTTGAACACGCTACGGTCACTCTTTTTTGCTTTATCATACTATCAAATTAAACATCTAAACATCGTGTCAGTTTCTTGATGTATTTGCAACCAAAAAATGGATGCAATATGCATATGTTGAAGTATAATAACAATATAATATATGGTAACATGCACTACTTTAGTTTGACCTCACGTTGTTGTCTGGATGTTGATCGCAAGCATATCTTTGATGCATAGTTCATTTGCATACATTACGACATGATTAATTATCCCAATTCATGTATTTTTGTTTGTCAGTTGTTCCATGAAATTAGTTCAAGGACGTCGCTTTTTGTGAGTCTACCTTCACAAACACGGAATGATTTCCTACAATTAAATAGGAAAGGCCAGGTTTAATTAAAAGAAAGATAAACATAGAGAAGTGGTGGACTGGTGCTTGTAAGTTTCAACGCAATGACTTGCTAGATATCAAGTCATATGAATACCTTTGTATAAGGGATCATAGCTAACAAAGTTGAAAATTCTAGTCTATATATCCTAATACGTTGTATGTGGATTATGGGCATCTTATACTTAAATTTCAACTAGGTTGCGCAATGAGAAATCCCATAACTTTAATCAACAAATCACAGAAGGAAGTAAATAGAGAATTCACATATGTATCTATAGTGGTTTCGCATTCGCGAGACGGTGACATCTACTTTGGGGAGACATGATTTTATTTTTTCTAAAAAAAGAGAATTTATGATAGAGGTTAAAAAGAAGAATAAAAAATAGAACTTGAGATGATGGATCTGCTCATGCTAATCTCTGTCTTTATATGAAGATTATTACTTAGGGTTGAAGTAATTGATTTATGGTCATAAATCAACGTCTCATCAATTCTCATATTCATATGAAAAACTTTATTCATTTGATTTTCTAGTTTCTCCTATTTTACATGCACCTGATAAGTTTTTTTCTTTAATCGGCTAATTAGAGAATTGATTGATTACTTCAATCTTTCAAAATAATTCTTTTCCTGTAGCTAATTTATTATTTCTTTAATACTATAAAAGAGCATATATATTTGAGTAATTATCTCAAATATCTTTCAAATCTTCTACAACTGTAAATATTAAATCATTAAAATCAACAATATCTTCCAAATCTTCTGCAACTAAAAATATTGTATCACTGAAATCAACAATATCTTCTAAATCTTATTTAGTGTAGAAATATTGTATCACCAAATCTAACATTTTTATTATGCTTATGAATATAATTAGATCTTTAAAAGAATGTTTTGAGGGTAATTATAAGCAAAATGGTTTTGGTTTTATAGTAAAACGTTTAAGCAACATTTGTTTTTAACCCTTTTTATTGTACTTATTAATATAATTACATCTTTAAAAATGATTTAAATGTAATTACAAGTAAGATGGTTTTGGGTTTGTGCTGACTAATAATTGTCTTTAACCCTTGTGAATATACGTAATACAAATGAATATTTTAAAGATAATAACAAGTATGAAATAATTTGGATAAAATTTATATAAATATAGTAAAGATTTAACTTATAAAAGAAAAAGGGTTTATAATAACAATGTTTGAGTAACATTTATTTTTAATCCCTTTGATTATATTTTAAGAAATCTTGTTACTGATTTATGAATATACTAATATCATTTGACATAAGTATATGAATGACTTTCAAGTATTGAAAAGAGTAGAAACGAATGGTGAAATAGTAGTATACACGTATATATATTTAAAGGCATTTTAAATATATATACAAGTATTTACAAAGAGAATTTAATTGAAAAAAAGAAATTATTAAATAAAAAGGGATTAGGAGTTGCTTATATGACTTAATCGTGTTTTATACGACTTAATCGTGCTTTGTGTGTTTACTTGTTTATGAAAAGTATCTAATTGTACACTTAGCACTAAAAGCCAACAAAGTGGATGTATTCTATCTGTTGAGAGTTAAGACTGTTGTTTAAATAGGGTTAAAAGCAATAGTGCTCTAATATATCGGCTTCACTCTTGACCGAAAGATGATATGAATTGAGAAAGTCGAAAACGTGATAAGTATACGAGACTTGGTTTTCATATACGATCATCTATTTTGTACTTGATAGTCGATTTGTCGATTATCGAAATTGATCGATTAACTTTGAAAGTATATGTAAACATCATGTATTGATACGGTTTGAAATCCTCCGGGATGGACTCATTCGTATGAATCATCCCTTGCTTTAAGAATGTATATACATGAGATCCCAAGGTTGGACTCCTTTATATCGTTCGTTTGCTTCTTAAAGAAGCAGAATTGAGTTAACCGAAAATTCATCGATTTAGTTTTAAAAAGACCGAGAATGGTTAAGTGTTTTACTTACCGAATTCACTTCAAAACTGATATACGAGTTCCATTTTTTAGAAGCGGTTGTGAATTGGAATGTTATATGGTTGAACTGTCTATCCTGAAGTTAAGTCTAAGGAAAATGTCAGCGTTAACATTTCAGACTAATGTTATAGAGTTGAACTCTCCAACCTAATGTTAAGCCCAAGAGAGAAGTCGGCATTACATTCGTCGGACGACTTATGTTAGGATCCTTGTAGAGATTTGTGGACAGTTAGAGATGCTGAAATCCAAAGAGAGATTCGAGATCTATTTCAGTGATGAAGACTTGTGTGTTGAAATGTTGAACGTGACTTCATCATCGATTATGGCAGAAAAAATAAAGTAGGAGCATGGCATGGGGTTTAGCTAATCGCGACAGGGTACATCAACTCCAAATATCTAAAGATGCTTTGGTTGTTGCGTGCAGAAATTGTTGGTATTCGATATCACATGTTTGGACGTGGACCAACTATGTTTTCCTTTGTGACATGTTTTATTAAGAGACATGTGTGGTTTCAGAAGGTGGTTTCTAACCCTTGTGTAGGAGATTGGATTCGGCTTAACAGAAGAAATCTCCATGAAAACCCATTATGTGTGCGTACCTCATTGATTTTAATTGACTTCTAATATTGTTTTATTGTGAGACGCAAATGGATAAGCTATTTTCGAATTTATATTCTACAATCAAGACATTATCTATTAAGGGAAAAAGAGGTACGGTGATTCGAACGATCTCAAAAGTACCGTTATATGTTGATCGCATATTACTTGAGTTTCTCACACCAGATTTATGTCCGACTTGTGGTTTTATATTTCTCTTATTTTCATGGGTGCTTTTTCAAATAGTCTGGAAAAAACAGGTTTTCGTTGATATTCTTTGAAGCTCGAGGAGACGAGCTGGATACTTTCACCTACCGTGATATTCTTATTTTCACTGCATTACTATACTGTATATATATCAGCATTTGTGAGAACAAACTATTATAACAGTTCAGGTTGATGATAGTACGGTTGATGATAGTACATAGGATTATACTTCTAAAAAATTAAAAAAATTAAAGCTAATTTCATGGATTGTTTTCGTACTTCTATTATTTAACAAAACATGAAAAATTAACAAAATTGATTTCTATTTTATGTGTTAACTTTGTTTTTTTAAACTGATCGTCCTTCACAATATATATGCGTCATATTTATTTCTATGTGGACAAAAATCTAAAATCGAAAATGGCAAACCAACCTCGGCTTGATTATTCAAACAAGCAACAAAATAACGAGATACATGTCAAATTGCATGGTGGAATTGGACACGCTATGATCACTTTTTTTGCTTTAGCATACTATCAAATTAAACATCTAAACATCATGCCAGTTTCTTGATGTATTTGCAACCAAAAAATGGATGCAATATGCATATATTGAAGTATAATAACAATATAATATATGGTAACATGCACTACTTTACTTTGACCTTTTAGTTTGACCTCACGTTGCTGTCTGGGTGTTGACCGTAAGCATATCTTTCATGCGTAGTTCATTTGCATACATTGCGACATGATTAATTATCCCAATTCATGTGTTTTTGTTTGTCAGTTGTTCAATGAAATTACTTCAAGGACGTCGCTATTTTGTAAGTCTACCTTCACAAACACGGAATGATTTCCTACAGTTAAATAGGAAAGACCAGGTCTAATTAAAAGAAAGATAAACATAGAGAAGTGGTGGACTAGTGCTTGTAAGTTTCAACGCATGACTTGCTAGATATCAAGTCATATGAAATACCTTGTATAAGCAAGAAATGGCTGCCTAGTCTTCAAAATTGAAAGACGGTGGAAAAAAAATCCCTTCGAAAAAGTTATAAAAATAAGCTCTCTATTTTTTCTTTTTAGCTAATTTATGTTATTTTTACCCCTAATTATAATGTTAGACCGATTTTCTGCGACGAGATAATTTGGTAAAAAATAACAAAAAAAGAACTGAATTAAACGGTCGATAAATAGGGACTTTTTGTGCACGAGCTTTGAAAATAAACACCTTTAGTCCAAAACACCGGATCATAGCGAACACAATTGAAAATTCTATTGTATATAGCGTAACACGTTGTATGTGGATTATGTGCATCTTATACTTAAATTTCAACTAGGTTGCGCAATGAGAAATCCCATAATCTAATCAACCACATCAAATGCTAATGTGGAACCAAATATAACCTCCTTGCATGTATATCTTGAATACCAAAACACCAAGGACAGTATACGTACATGGGTTAGGAGACGAAGGTGGAAAATACTAGTAATTAGGAGAAAGGAAGGAAAAAAAATGTTTTCTTCAATGATGGTTAGGAATTGTCCCGAGCATCTCCAGAAATTGAAGGAAACTCAAAAGTGAAAGAGATTCTCATTTTATTTCGCTTCGGCATGGCTCGAGTTTGAACGGGGTTAATAGGGATCCCTACAATATTTTTTTTAGCGTGACAAGATAAATAGTTTTCAGATGTTCAAAAGGCCGTCTAAGTGAAATAATTTCTTTGTAATATCAAGTACACTAAATTATTTTCGAAAATCATCTAATGTATTCTATTTTATATTTTATTTTACAGGAAAATAAGCGCAGGGAAAAAGTTGCGAAAATATTTAGTCTCAGCAAGTTTGTTTTTTAGTCTGAAGGAAATTTGTTAGTGCAAACAGAAAATGATAGTTACAACTATCATTCTGTGATTTACACTAAAAAATATATTTTAACCTAAAAAACAAACTTCTTGTCTGTATAACTAAATTTTTCTACAACTTTTTTCTTGAACTAAAATTCCTTTTATTTTATTTTATTTTAAACCTCGTTGGAGTTGTTGGAACTCTTCCAACTTATTTTCCTCAGCACCCCGTAAAAAAGGGGAACTCTAGAATATTCTAAAGTGAAAGTGATTGAAGATTAAAATTAATCCCACTTAGACCATAAATTAGAAAGGTGCGGTATTATAAATATGATTTAATTGATATATAACACCACAGATTTTGAATGGACAAGAAGCTGGCTGGACGAACGGCCTTCGCGAATATTTACGTCAGCAGTTTCTCTACGATAGTTTTGCCACTTCAAAATTTTTTGTAGAGGATTTCTAATTCGTAGATTTTACGTTAAGTACATTAAGTCGGACGTAAAATTTACATGCAATAAATTCATCATATAAATCCCAACATCTCATGCTCGTTTCAAAACATTCTTTTTTTTTCTTTCTTGTATTATTTTCAACAATGTCCAAATACGATTTTGTGTATAATAATTCAAAAAATGATTCGCGAAACTCTGATGACTCGATTAATAGCGACAATATAACTTATTTTGATGATTCAAATAAGTATTGATCAAGATCTCGCTTTTATCACTGAAATGACTAGGGGTGGGCATAAACCGCACCGCTATACGGAAACCGCCCACACCGCTATACGAAAACAGCCCGCACCAGACCGCATAAGCGGTGCAGAAACCCGCACCGAATCTTCTAACCAAAGCTGATACTATAAACCGGACCGACCCGCTTCAGTACGGTTCGGTTGCGGTTTGGACGATTGAACCAACTATATTAAACCGGACCGAACCGAAAATTTATTTTAATAATCTTATGATAAAAATATAACCAACTCCTGTTTTATTTTAGATTCTATCGACGTACATTCTATTTTTAGTGTATGTTGTTATATTAATAATAATCGCTGACATAACATTATAGTTTGGTACAATATTTTTCATCTCATTTTTTTTTTGAATAAATGCTAATTATAATTTTATTCTAGTCATTTTCCTTAATGATTATATATTGATTAATGTTGATGTTTAGTTAATTTACCCAAAAAATCAAACTTGTAGGTAAATGTCAAATTGAAATATTCATATAATTAAGAACTAATCTTTTATTTCAGTATAACATTGTGTGTTTTAACATTTAAATATAAAAGTTTCACACAGTTGCTTTTGTAAATTGATTGCTGATTGAAGTAATTCTTTTATTTCATATTTAATACGGGTTTACATTCAAATCGGACCGGACCGAAACCGAACCGTTTTACATTCAAACCAGACCGAAACCGAACCGTTTAAAGGATTGATATAATGGTTTCTATTTTTGATTAACCGTTTCATACGGTGCGGAAGCGGTTTGAACTCCAAACCGCACCAAACCGATCCACGCCCACCCCAGAAATGACTCCTACCTACTCCACATCACACTTTTGGCGAACGCTAACATGTAACATCTAATTCAACTTTTCTGTAAACACACTCTTCTTTTTGTTAGAAGGGATTGATTAATTCATATGCAAACAGCGGATGGACTGGATCCGACCACATAGGTTTGATGAATGAAAACATAATAAACACTACTCCACCAGCATCATTAATTAAATTAAATCAAATGATTTGAAAATGTTTCCAATGATTGAATCAGCTTATTGGAACTATTGATTAAGAGGATCTTTTCTTGAAAATAACAAGGAATATCTTCATTGAAACAAATTAAATTCGGACTCATAATTGAGTATGCAGGTGTACAATGTTCAACTTGCAACATTGTTGCTACAATCTCATGAGAATAAACTTCTCCATGTCCATGCTCCTTGATTTTTTTCTACTTTGTGGCATTGACCTAATACATATATCTATAAACATGTACAATTAGTAAAGTTTGTAGCGGAATATTTTCTATTTATTTTTTAGTTTGTTAAAAGTTGGTGGTGGCTTCATGATTTGCCACTTCTTGGGCTCGAAAGTTTGTTAAAAAAAACAGGCATGAGATGTTTTGACAGTTGGTTCATTTTCAGTTAAGATATGGTTGGTTCATGCAAGGTTCATGTTTTTCTGCTGGGGTCATCCTTCATGTTTTATTCTACTAAATTCAATACACCGTGTCTTTTTAAATTTCAAAAATACACTAAATACTATATCTTCATGATCATCCATTAACGGAATCATACATCGGTTTGCGACCACTGACATCACTCATTTCTCAACCACTCATCAACAAAATTGACTATCAATTTTGCATCTAATAACAGTAACAAGACCGCTTCAAATAAAGATGATGCGATCATTGAAGATTTTGCACGTATTCCATACATACTCCATTAAATTTTATTGAACTAAAAGTATATATATACACATACCTGAGATTTATACTACTGCTAACAAGTGAAATTAATGTTACCGATTACAATTGATATTTCTTATTAGAAAACATTATAATTTCCTAGCTAATGACCATTGCTGACCGTAAAACGTATAGTTTGATTTGTTATTAGAGATCTTAATTCGAACTCACACACAGTGCAAATTTTGCTAAGTATAGGCACTAGCTCTAGTGGTATGATTTTCTAAAAAATGTGATTCTTTTAAATTGCCTTGGCAATTGATTTTACCCAGGTACAAAATCATGAGTAACATAAAGATTTATTCCTTGTTGCATTGTACCAAACATTAGAAATGCTGGTTTTCAAAATTATCATAGCATTTTATTTTAGCCAAGTTTAAAATCTTAAGTAAAATACAACACAATTCAGATTATTACTACGGATAAATATTGTCTTCTCTCCCCCCTTTTATTTGAATATTTTGTAGCTAAAACTTAATCCTAAATTCAATATTTAGTACATTCTTAAGGCATAATTAATATTCAAGGTTTTAAATCTCGGATATCGGACACGTTTCGTCTCGGTGATTTTAGCGACTCGGTATCGTATCGAGGGAAATCTCGAACGAGACGAATGTATCTCGGGCGCCAATATCGGATTTATATCTCGGACCTAAAGTTTATCTCGGGACCATATCGGAGTATAACACATCACATAATTAATAGCAAAAAATGCATGGTATCGGTTTATTTAACATTTACTGAATCACTGCAACTAATCTCAACTGTTCTAACTGAAAAAAAAAATGCAATGTACTTCAACTATATGAAATTGTTCAACAAAAGTTACAAAACATAATCAGTTTTTGCAATTACACATAAGTAAACGAAAGGCAACAAATTAACTGAAAAAAAGGGTTTTGTACAATTACATATATATAGTAAGAATAACAAACTAAATCTACTTGCAAATCTACTTTAAATTATAATGTATATTCAATTTCTGAAAAATTGAATTTCATTCAAATAAAAACAACCCTGATTTACATACATGTAGAGAGTAGCGAGATTGGTCGAAGACGAAGCCGCAGACTGTCAAAAGCGAGATCGAGTAGTCGAAAATTAGAAGCAACCGCGAGCTGTCGGAAGTTGGAAGAGGGAGCTCGATTTTTTTTAAAAGAGTAAGTTCGATTTTTTTTTCCGAAGAAGAGGGAGTTCGATATTTTGACGAGAAACGTGATCTTTTGAGAAGTTGAATCGGAAAGAAAATGACTTTGTTCATTTTTTTTTATGATATACTGAGATGGATCTATTTTTATTTTTTTGAAAAAAACATTATATCGGGGATATCTCGGAATATCGTTTCACTTCAAATATCGGCCGATATATGTAAATTTCGGCCGATATAATCGAACCTATCAACCGATATCTCATGTTTCGTTTCGCCCAAGCATATTCAACCATAATGCAAAATACCTGTATTAATAAACTAGTTTTCTGCAGTGAAGTGAAACCACATGATCTAAAAGGACCACAAATGAACTGTGCTGTTCTCTGCATCATAATGATACCATAAAGAAATTACAGAACTCAATGATTAAGGCATAAACAAATACTTAACAAGCTTTGAAAATGATAAGAAGAAATAGACGACACATTAGGACTTCGTGCCAATCATTTAAACAAATACACAAGATCTATCAAATCATACCTTCTCCATGATTACTGAAGACGCAATTCAAATTAATTATATGCTTATTAATAGCTAACTCTAATTATTAAATATTTAGCTACATTTCTGTAAACTGAATGGTCAAAAAAAGAATAGTAGAATAAATTGGGTTGGTTTAATCCATTAGGTCTAAATCTTATCAACTGTATACATGTTGTGGAGTTAATTTCTGCTTCATGTGATGATGATCAATGAACATGGCACCTATGTGTATATATGTGTATAGTTAAGGGACCAAGAAGGCAAGAACCCATAAGACATACTATCATGCTCACAATGTATCACATGCATACCATATTCTGATCACTATATTTTTTGATCTAGGCTACCTTCATACCAAAAATTATAATTACCAAATGATAATATTGGATCACAATTGGTTAAAAGATTACAAATATATTGTATATCACAGCCATTTATAACCAATAGAAGTGTGTGGTTGATAAATGAAGATGTTTTCATAAAAAAAGAAAAGGAAAGAAAAAACAATAATAATGTATTTTTTATAGTATATAGAATAATGACATACTTATACAAGATCTTGCAATCAAATTATGAAGATTTTCTGGATAGGTTCGGCTGATCTATGATTCAAATAGTTAGGCGCAGTTTCAGATTTTAAATACAAAATTTTGATGAATAACATTAGTTACCTAATAAGCAAAGCATCATGGATTTATATATACCAAATAATTCTGTGTAACATAATAACCACACAACAATGTAACATAATAACCACACAACAAGTCAATGACAGAGTGATCCCAAATAAATGGGATATACACTTAGAAGTTAGATTTGCTTAAAATGATAACTTCATCTAACACGATATAATTGAACTCAGATAATTAAACTGAAAATTTAAAATAAATAAAAAAGTAAATAAAATTACCTAAATGGCAGCTGGTCTGGTCAAAGCCCCATGATAGCTCCAAAAATAATCATTTGTCAATGACCTGAAATGTATTGTGATATCAAGGTATATCTCACCAATAAATTAGGGACAAAGAATAGTTTTCTTTTTCCTTTTCTTTTACTTATAATCTAAATGAAACTAAAACAATCATTATATTTCTCTAAAGATCTGTGCAAAATATGGTTAAGCTTCCTATGCATCTCAAGATAGTAATCTCAAGATAGTACGATTACATAATCTCCTACCAAAAACCAGCAGTATCAGGATTGCTAGAGTAAATAAAATTGATATTACATGACACCAAAAAATTCAAAACAGTTGCACCTGATAACGTAATGGGTGACGCACAAAAACATATAAGAGTATTCTTAACTACATAATATCAATGATTTAGTTTGAAAAAACGAGTCACTCTTGTTATATGAATTTCCGACAAGTAACCGAGTCTCCTCACTAATACAACAACGCGAGTTTAATTATGATTATGTCATGCATTAGGCATACGTGGAAGGTCACCTATCAAGTTATAATCTTCAGTCATTTTCTTCAGTTACATATATATACACTTAAATTAACAAAACTTTTTGGTTTTGTACTAAAGACCATAGGAATATTATGATTTATACACTTTATGATCTATTATACCCGTAAACAAATATCGATTTACTGATATTGAAATCCAAGTACACGCGGCACCGCCTAAAACCCCACATCGCTTAAAATAGAAAGCGCACCAAAGGCGAGGATCAAAAGAATAATAGGAAAGTGAAGACTGAATAATACATGGCAAATGCAGGAGTTCCACGTAGAGAGTACCGTCCTATGAAAAGTCGTTAAGTGGCTAAAACAGGTTATCTTTTAATACTGAATAGATTAAGTGCATATGAGGACCACTATTAGTCTCTAAAGCATTTTTTTCAGTTGAGAAATAAAAAAATAAGCTGAAGAGTGCTTACTTTTTATCAAGAACTTAAAAAGGCAGGAGAAAGAGTCTTAAAAGTAAAAAAAATCTAAGAAGCGCGTTGAGATAACTGAAGTTTCTTTTGCTTACTTTTTATTGCTAACTACGTGGACGGTGAAAGGTTTGAGATGGACATTCATGCAATTGATTTCTACTTAGGGTAACTCCTGCCCATTCTATTTATTTTAAGCGCAAATTTAAGTTATAGGCTACCAAAAATAACTTCTTTCTAGTTTAGGCTTTGGTTTCAAATATACTATAAAAATAGGTCTCTTTTACCATATTCAGCCCTTTGTATATGCGCACTTTGAAAATGCACATACACGAATTTGTGCATATGCACTTTCAAAGTGAGCTTTGTAGCTGTGCATTTTTAAAGTGCACATGTACAAAAAACTGAATAATGGAAAAAAAAAATCATTTTCATGATAAGTTTGAAACGAAGTCTAAATTTGAAATGGGCTTTTTTTGGATATCTAAAACTAAAACTTGTCCTTATTTTTATTGTTAAGAAATATTAAACATACAAACTTAAACTCCTCCGTCCTCAGCACTGGAATTGAAGTTTAATAAAGAAAAGCTATTGCTACTTTTATATTTATCAATTATCATACATTTCGTGCACTCTGTTATATATTAAATAGGAAATACAGAACACACATGAATAATGCAATAAATAAGATACAAAGAAGAATATGCTAAACTGATAAGAGTATTTTAATGAGGTATAAAAAATAATTGAAAGAGTACCAAATACACAATAAAATCATTCAATGGTTATGGCATGTAAGTGATAGTATGCCTAACTAGCTTCTAGTTTAGGGTAAGAAGACTAAAAGTGGAAGAACAAGAGTTTTGATTTTGCCCAGGTCTACAATGTGAGAAGACAACTTTCGTTCAAGTGGGTGTATGGACATCGTGTTTAAACTTAATGAACTTTGGATAAAATGGTATTAAAAATTAAGATCTTATCGGATTTGATCAAGTAATCCATTCATCCTGGAAAGAGGATATATTCTAATTTTTAAAATTTCCAAGCAAGCTCATTTGTCTCCGAAGAATAGGTGTCATTAAGTACTAATATTTCACCTGACCTGTGATTTCCACAAGCCTAAGCATATTTTAAGCACACTTCCCCACGTATTATCACTATATTAAGCACATTTTGGGTTCCTATAAGAAAATTGCTACACCCTAGTCTATTTGTAAGCTTCTTTGACATGAGGTAGTTAGGCAAACAATTAATACTACAATTAATAATTAGTTATAATCAGTAAATTGCCGATCAAGCAAACAAAATGTAGGGAGACAGACTAAGAAAGTGGGGACACTAAGTAGAAACCTGAGTCTTATTAATAAATTAATCTAGGCTTTAGAAAATAATCAAACTACTTAATATGAACCCTCTCATAGCCGACCACGTGGGTCTTCTATTTGATGAGGCTTACAATAACGTTTTCGCCCACATTCGCCCAACTCTATAAATATACACTTCTTCATTCTCAAAACCAATCACTCGGCTCACTAACTCTCTATACACACAAAAAAAGAAAACATTTCTCTTCTTCTTTACTTTCCAGACTTATACATATTGATTTTAGTTTCTGTTCAAATGGCTTCTATAGCTTTTAGCAACTCAATTTTTCAACCCAACAAATTTAAACATCAAATATCATCATCATCATTACCAAAATCTCAATTTCAATGTTCATCTTCATCCAACTCTTTACAAAACATCCCAACCCAATCTCTGCCACCATACCATCCCGCACCCCTAATCAAAGAACCAATCACAACTCCATCAACAATACCCAAAACCCGAAAACTGAAACCAAACCCGAAAACCAAATGGAACATATTCCAACAAGCCATGGCAAAAGCTCTAAACACTATAGAAGATTCCTTCATATCAAACATCCTAGAAAAACCATTCCCATTGCCAAAAACGTCCGACCCATCAATCCAAATATCCGGCAACTTCGCACCCGTACCCGAACAGCCACCCCACCACAACCTCCCCGTTGAAGGAAGAATCCCACCATTCGTCAACGGGGTTTACCTCCGTAATGGGGCCAACCCGTTCTTCGAACCCGTAGCAGGGCACCATTTCTTTGATGGAGATGGAATGGTGCATGCAGTAAGCATAAAAAACGGAAAGGCTTCCTACTGCTGCAGGTACACTGAAACAGAGCGGTTGGTTCAAGAACAGGCTATTGGAAGGCCCGTCTTCCCTAAAGCTATTGGAGAACTACACGGTCATTCAGGAATAGCGAGACTAATGCTGTTTTATGCAAGAGGGATGTTCGGGTTAGTTGATCACAGCAATGGAACTGGAGTAGCTAACGCTGGATTGATCTATTTCAATGATAGATTGCTTGCTATGTCAGAAGACGATTTGCCTTATCAAGTAAGAATCACGAGTTCAGGCGATTTGGAAACTGTAGGGAGGTATGATTTTAATGGAGAGCTCGATTCAGCTATGATTGCTCATCCTAAACTAGACCCTGTTACCAAAGAAATGTTTGCGCTTAGCTACGATGTTATTCAGAAGCCTTACCTGAAGTACTTCAGATTCTCTCCCGATGGGGAGAAATCTGAAGACATTGAGATTGAACTAGAGCAGCCTACGATGATGCACGACTTTGCTATAACGGAGAATTTCGTTATAGTGCCGGATCAGCAGGTGGTGTTTAAGTTGCAGGAGATGATCAGAGGAGGATCTCCGGTTGTTTACGATAAAGAGAAGGTTTCGAGGTTCGGAATTTTACCAAAATACACTAAAAATGCAAGTGAAATGAAGTGGGTAGAAGTACCTGACTGCTTCTGCTTTCATTTATGGAACTCTTGGGAAGATGAAGAGACGGGCGAAGTGGTGGTGGTTGGCTCTTGCATGACACCAGCAGATTCGATATTTAATGACTGCGATGAGAGTTTGAAAAGCGTTTTATCTGAAATTCGACTTAATCCGAAAACAGGTAAATCTACTCGTAAAGCTATAATATCTGAAACAGAGCAAGTGAATTTGGAAGCAGGAATGGTTAACAGAAACAAACTAGGAAGAAAGAGTAGATATGCTTATTTGGCGATAGCAGAGCCATGGCCTAAAGTTTCTGGGTTTGCTAAAGTCGATTTATCTACCGGTGAAGTGAGAAAGTTTATCTATGGGGGTAATTGCTATGGTGGGGAGCCATACTTTGTCCCAAGAGATTCGCTTTCGTTAAAGGAAGATGACGGTTATATTTTATGTTTTGTGCATAATGAAGAGACTACAGGGTCAGAACTTAGAATAGTGAATGCATCAGATATGAGACTTGAAGCGTCTGTGAAGTTGCCATCGAGAGTTCCATACGGGTTTCATGGAACTTTCGTAAGTTCTAAGGATCTACAGAGTCAGGCATGAAGATTTCTCTAAGTTGCCATAGATCAGCCATCTTTTTATTTGGTGAGAGGGAATTTTAACCAGTGGGATTTTACAGAGATCCCCGGAATTCACCTCTCTGAACTTAAGGACGTTGTTTAATACAGTTAGTAGTGGTTGCTTTTGAAAGAGACAGGGTAAAGTGAAGAGAGATTAAACTTGTAGCTTGCTTCCGTAGTTAGACTTGCAAGCTCAGCTAGTCTCTGTTATTTTTCCACTTATTTTCAGGTTACATATAGTCATATACTAGACTCTGAGCATTACATCTCTTTGCAATAATTTCTTCTTCTGCTATCTATGTACATACCACACCTCTTTTGTATATATGCTTATTACGTAAATAAATTTCAGTTCATATATATATATATATATATATATATATATATATATATATATATATATATAATTTCCTTGTATATACTCTCAGTTCATTGTAGTATAACAGGATTTGCTTAGGTTGATTGATTTCCGGTTGTCTGCGTAAAAGTGTAAAATAACTCTTTGTATATATGTGGTTACTTGCCTGATCTCACCTAACTGTATAACTGGAAATGGATATGCATGTAGTAGAAAAATAAGGAAGAAACTGTGATATCATACCTCCAAAGAAACTGAACACTCGAAAGAATAAGTTTTTAAAAAAAAAGTACGTAAATAGAATAATACCTCCAAAGAAAGATTTTGTATCAGTTTGTCCAGGAAAGTCAAGATAATATTCTCGTTTGCAGTCCGCAGCTCAAACTTGAAATTAAATGTAGGTTAATCAGTTTAAATAATACTTCTTTTCCTGAATAACTATAGTTCAGAATGGTAAGTCTGTTACTTAAGAATGCAAAATTTTATTCATAAATAAGAAAACTGACAAAAAACAGTGATCTTTCTGAATATGATGTATCAAACTATATCTAAACACAATTCTATATCTTATACGAGGTTCACAATTATGTTTTCCCTTTCTGTTCCAACCATGTTAGTTTTTAAATTTTCAGTTCCCTAGTTTCGATAATTTCAGAAATTCTGGTAGTTCTTTCAATGTAAATAGCTAAATATTTCAATAAATGTTAAATACTAACATAAGTTATTACATATTTTTTCAATTACATACAAAATATATGTTTTAATGAAAAATGTATAAACTTCATATATACAGTTATTTTATAGAATTTATTAAATGTATTATTTTTTATATAAATTAGTTATACAATTTATTTTACACAAATTATTAACTAAAAAGAGCCCAGCCTGCTTGAATATTGAAAAAGACCTCTCTCCTCATGTGGTTGTTCACTTCTCTGTCATGTGCATCTTGTCAAACACCAAACTCATGCCATAGTTTCATAACCCTAAATGACATCATCTTGCTCGACTTCATCTCTCTCAAAGACCGTGCTCTTTCTCGATGAAGGTAATTGGTTTATTTTTTTTACATAATTTTTTCTGCTAACATCTAAAACTAGATTATCCCTTGAATTCCGTTCCGATCACTGTCAGAACTGGGCCGCAATGGCCAAATTCTAACTTACGGATGGAATCTCTGATCAAAATAAACTTTGCACTGCAAACCTGAAAGAAAAGTAAAGGAAAAAAAAACATTTTAAACACGTGACGTAGTAAAAAATAATAACAAGTGTAATCATTTTGACTAAAAGTATGAAAGAAACGTAAGTAATAGTTTAATTTCATTCTGAAGATGTCAACAATTTATTTACACGTAACTTTTGGAAAAAAAACCACCACTGACTCTCTCACGATTACAAATGTTACTCTTAACTAAACCGAGGATAGCCGTATCTTGATTCCCAAAACTGCAGAGACTATAAAACGCAATTGATCAGTAAATATCAACCAGTACTAGAGTTGAGGTGAGTGTAAGATCTTTTGCTTTCCTTTCTGTAAAAATATTCATCTTTTCGAGACTGATAAAAAAAACAACTAAGAGCTGAAATTTTAATCTCATTGCCGCATAGGTAAATAGTTTAGTAGCATTAAATCAGGCTTTCTTTATTCTATTGAATAATCTAATCTCATCCACACTATCTTTATTGAATTATGAATCCTTGTCTCATCAGTCATCACCAACCATCTTATACAACAAAAAAAACTGTACATGCTATCCGGTATGCCTCTTTTCAAATACTTTCACAGTTTTCTGTGTTTCTTTATCATTCTGACCCTTCTGTTCTCCGTCTAACTGAGCACTTAAATCATTTCATAATAGTTAAATTTATGATCTTCAATAACACCCACCTATATGAAATGAAAAGTCACAACTGATCCCGTTCGCAACATTATCTTAGTATAAAACAGAAAGGGATGAATTTTCTCAAATTTATTTTTACCAAGTATAGGCTGAGCCGCTGAGGACTGTGGATGGTAATCATATAGGATAGCAACGAGACACTATTTCTGTATTGGTATCATTTACTAATTTAAAATACATTGGTGTATGCTATCAGGTTGTGACCAAAGTATGCAAGTAAAAGTTTCTTTTTTCAGGTATAAAGTAGCGAAGATAAACTGTCAACTGACTATAAGATAAAAGTCCTCAACCAATCAACTGCTAACATCTTAATTAATCAACAACCAAAATTTCCTACCTCATTCAAGAACAAACATTGATTATAAGCATTAGTTGGCAACTCTACCTAAATTGCATACATGTCTTGATTGGCATCTTTTAACAAATCATGCAAAACAAAATGGAAAATACTCACACTGCTTACATAGCAAATCAGTTTGACTACTAATACCTTTTGAACTATTTTATCAAAAAGAATGACATCCCAAATCATCCTTGTGGATGCCGTGGAAATAATTCCTTCCATTGAATAAGAGGACCACTTCTTTGATTAAACAAACTTAAAGTAAAGAACCACAAATTTTGAAATACGGGTGATTCGAGAAAACATAGAACTATTGTAACAAAAGTAATCTTTAATGTTATATGCATACAAACCCATATTTGTACATTGCACTCTTGACTCGCATATGTTCGAGTTCTATTCGAGAGATGCTTTCTGTGTCTAAACTGCCAGTGTGATATGTTATATTTTGGCAATTTATACCAATGCAGCTAGACTCAATATTCAATCTTGGGCTCTTGGCGTATGCATATGAGTTGACATCATTGTTATAACAAAATTTATCTCCAATGTTACACATCTATTAAGCATATATGTATACCCCTTAAACTATAAGTCTATATAGACAATGTGAAACTAGTTTTATTTTCTAACCACCTAATACAGGCGATACAAGTCCCGAAACACACTCCTTTAGAAAGTGTGAATGTGTTCATACACTTATCCAATGAGCTAAGTATAGACAGCATTCCTTGACAATCACAATTCAACTAAACTCAATCCTTACAAAACTATTCAGATCAAAGAGCTCAGCTAAATATAGCAATAGGCCAAGCAACTTACTGATTTCAGTGCAAAGACAAAAATTAAGGACATATACAACTTAAACTCCATGCAGATGTATGCTATATCTAACCTGTACAGTGATGGTAGGGTGCTTTGTATGATTTCAGAGCCATCCATGTCTCCACAATAAGAAGGGCCTTTTATAATCCTACTGGAATATTGATGATCGATCAAACAAGTGAATGAGCTTAATATATAGGTAACATTTGTATATTGGTACATACACGTTATTAAATTCGATTAACAAAAAATATTTTGGATACCAAAATATATATGAAAGCACGACTTCTTGTTTCCACACTTAACTGCATCAAACATATAGTTTGAAGCCTTTTAGTTCTAGAGGTAAATCAGCTACAGTGAATTGTACAAAAAATTGCATTGGCATTCAGCAGAAATAGAACAGTGGTCAGCTCCACAAAAAAGAGGGCACTTAGAATTCACACATATACAATAGACATGTAGTCACATAGAAACAATTGGGAACCATATGGTCATTAGGACTGCTTTTCTGTTCTATGAAGAAATTAATCTAAGAAGATGCTAAACAAGGATAATAAATGCTACAAATATTTCTATTGCAACAAACATGAAATCAAGTGGGATGATGTTTGTCTATGTGTGCGCGCGCACACGCTTTTGTTAAATTTATGCAGAACACATTTTTCAGTTATTGTAAAAAGCTAGTATGCCTTGCCTCCACTTTCTCTGCTTAAAAAAGTACTGTAAATTGCTTAAAGAATTAAACAAAGTTAACCTGGTAATGGATTTCTTAGCTCGCTACTAAATTATTATGTACTGACATAAGCAATGATGCATTTTAGCAATGCGAGAATACATACAACACATATAATGTTTATAATGAATGCACAGTAGCGCCGTGCATATAAATATATATAACCACTGTCATCACACAGAAACAAAATAAACTTGTATAATTTTAATTAGCAGGATAACTAATGGGCATTGTCATTGCAGCACTTCATCTATTGATATTCATATTAGAATATATCATCTTCTTTCCACAATTTTGCAATTGTTTTCATTTATTTATTTTAGTTTCAATATTTTGATTTTTTTTGCATTCGGGTAAGAAAAGTAATGACACTGCACTACTTAAATGAACCACAGTCTAAAACACAGGGTCGGAGTGGAGAATACACAATGCAAATGACTTACTAGTCCAATAACAGTCGGCAACTTCAAATATATCTTTTACCAAGCATATATACCTAAACACACCGTATGTTCATATACATATTCAATGTTAGCAAAAGGTAACTTCCTTAAGTTGGTTTTGAATAGGATTGATGTTTGTTTGTGCATTCTTTAAGAAAAATGTGCAGCTATTTAAAAGGCTGCTTAACGTACAGAACGAAGACAATAGCTCTAAATTTTAATAAAGTGTTTAGTATAGGATGATGATGCTAAATAGTAAATAGGCTTTATTTCACTAAATCCACATTGTTCTGAGTAATACTAAATTTAGCAAAAAAGATTGTATAATTACATCATAAAGGCTACTAATTGCACCCATGACATTAGGGTGTGAAATTAGCAAAACAAGGTGTCGAATTAGGCCCATCCAATGATCAATAACGTGTGTAGCCTGAAAATGCAGTTTTTCATTATTAACCATGTCAAATAAACTATATGTCTAAAGGGTGTTCGTCCATCCATTCATCCATGAATGGAATTTTTCATCATTGCACGACATTAAATTAACTATATATGAAGGGTATTTCATCGATCTATCCATCCATGGCACTCGATTTCCATGTTTGCAGCACTTAAGTTATCCCCAAATGAAAATATTACTTCAGTCAATCAAAACACACATGCAAACACACGTACACACATGTGCATGCATGCACCCACTTGCGTGTGCATGCACAAATAGGACAATTCGACATAATTGGATATGAGCCATTTGACCTACCTTAGCGTTCTGTTAACAAGAGAATAAATACACACACACACAGAGGCCCGTTCCTAGGGTAAGGCTGTCAAGGAAGCTGCCTAGGGCAACTGATCGGACAGGAGCAGTGGATCGGAAGAAGCAACAATCAAAAGACTACATGTATTTAATAAACTTTCATTCAATTTCAAAGTGTAATTGTAACTTGTATAAGTGTAAGTTATTTCAACTAGAGTTTCAACAACTGGGGTTCAATTCTTCTTTACTGCATCGCAAAATGATTCTTTACTTGTTATTCCTGTATTACTGATTTTGGATTGCCTAGTGCAACCATACCAGTTGGCCCGGGCCTGTACGCACACAAATGTGTGTGTGTGTGTGTGTATGAAGAGGAGTTTTTATAACCCTTCTTCTGTAACCTTCTCATGTTAACCATTGCGATGCTTATATGAAGAGGAATTCTCTCTATCTACACACGTACTGCGATGCTTACACTACTATGTTCAAAATTAATTAACTTTATTGTAAATTACAAAGAAATGAGCAAATAGATATGAGCTAATATACCATAATTCATTTATTATTATATATTTTAAAAATAAAAGTGGTACTTTATTTAGTCAGAGTACTCATTTAAGAACTTCAATCTAGACTGTCTTACCCCTCACTACTTGAGCTAGTGGTTCATAACTAACAAAAATATAATTTTAGTTTCTTTTGAATATAAATTCACATGAAGGAAATGGTAACTCAAAGCAAGTTCAGCATACCAGCATATGAAACTACTAAGTTAATGCAACACGAAAGAAATCAATTTGGTGTTATTTAAAAATGATTGACTAAGTTGACGTTTGACATGATATCATAAAACAATAAGTTTGCACCTGAGAAATGATAAAATCTATTTCTATGCAAATTCAGATATTCTGACCCTACGAATATAGCATACTAAGCCATTACCTTACTAGTTTAGTCAGTTAGTTGCTCCCATTTTGAGGGATTTGCTATTGGCGATCGTTCATTTTTGTTCTTCCAACTAATCTGATCTGGACATTATTACTACCTAAATTCCAGAAAACAGGCTATATATGGATTATGGACATTTATAGCTGAAACTTCAATGCTTAGAGATTTCGGAATCCAAATTCTATAATAGCTTCTTCTGTCCCTAACATATTTATTTATTACTATGATAAGCAACTCATTGCCTTTTCCAGAGCTTCTACTGATATTGTCTCTTGGCCCCCACAATTTGTCCCTTGGCCCCCACAGAAGGTTCAAAAATTAAAAAATGGTAATGTATAGTGTTGAATATCAAAGTTTCACATGCATTGTCATTTGCAACAACCAAAGTCCTCTCGAAACTTCCTATACTGTTATGTGTACATAATAGTAGTTTACTGAATGACTTCTAACTTCTATGTTAAAATATGTAACTACAACTCACCACCTTATTATTCGACAGTCCCTACCTGTCTGCTATGCTACATTCCCTTTCACAAACAAGAAAACGTTCGAAACAGTTACAAGTGTAACAATGACGCAGTGACCTTTCGATGTTCGGTAGACCCACTCCACAGTAATTGGTTATATGGACAAAGGCATGTAGTGGGGCCATCATGACATAACAATCATTCACAACTAAAAATTAATCACCGCTTGCCACAAGGGAAATCGTAAAACAAGCCTGAATTTCAGCTTAACTCTTCACATTTATAAAATTGAAGTAAGAGAAATGGGATATGTTTATGTGTATAAGCACATTATAAAGGATATAGAAACTGTAGCATTTACCGAAGAAAAAATGATAAAGAATGAGTGCAGGTGCGCAGAAGTTAGGCATCTTCTTAAATGAGGTTATTTCTATCTTAGTTTGATTCAAAATACAGAAATTATATCCTAAGTTAGATAGCAGCATTTTTTGTTGGCCAAGAAGGACTGTCTGCATGTGGATGTTATCACACATACTAGACAGATTAAATTTTAGCCCTCTGTTTATGCCCAGAAAATAGAACAGTTTAAGGTGGAGCATGATAAAAGATCCATGGATTTACACATCAGATTTAACCCGGTACTTAATGGACCCGACAACTATATTATTGTATATGTATGCCAAGCATGTAAAATGAGTAATCAAATAGACACACCTATAAATATTTGATTAAATTATAAATAGCACAATAAAGATATGGACCAACTAAAGAAAGTACCCAAATATGGAGAATGCACTACAGAAAATCAAGGTAAGATGACACACGTACCAATAAAATTTAGCATGACCTTCACATGAATATCATGTCAAAAGGATGCTAGAAATCATTTTGTGTAAAAGATTCATGAATTTAAGTATCACTTTGCATGTAAGATTCATCTGATCAGGGTAATATAATTTTTTTCCTTAGATTTATCAAATCTCAAAACAAGCACGGTTATGCCATATGACATGAGCAATCAAGATCTAGAAAAATTGAGGCCTTGTTTGGCTTGCCCTTTTTAGTTTTACGTTTTCGTCCAAAAAACGTGTATACGATCCATCTACTTTGGAAAGACAATCAACTTCAAAAATGACGCTAACATATAAAATGGAAAACAAATTTATTTTGTTTTTCGTGGTTTGAGAAATAATAAAAGGATGAAAAACAATCCATCCGTTACGTCATCCGTTCATACCCTTCGTCGTCCTTCCATCGTCGTCGTAATGGTTTAAAATTTTACAATTTTCTTCCGCTATACTCGTATTTTGTTATGATGTTGAAAACGAAAAATACAAAACCAAAATGAAATCAAACAAGCCCTGAGCTTTTGCATTGCAATTGAACCAACGTGATAATTCTTCGTATTGCAAAAGGTGCTAATACATACACATCACATTCTTCATAAGCAAGCAATTTACACATAGAGGCTCAATGCAATATCAAAGGTAATGTAACTATGCAAAAGATTTTCAGATAATCGTTAAGGCTAATTACACTCATGAATCAATTCCTAAAACAGTTTTTAATCTAAAAGGCAACCGATATACATCCATGTGACAATGCAATAAATGCACACCATGTGGCACTGGTTGAGTGGTTAAAAATTATCAACTCAATTGTAATTAAGCAATTTGCGGAAAACATAAAACATATTCCATCTTCTAACTTCATTTTATTAGTTTTCGTTCCACCAATTTGTAGGAAAATATATTCATATATCTTTATATCAATCGATAGACAATCAACTGCTTGTTATTGGTGCATTGCTAACTGCCCAAATTTAGTAGAAATGGCAATTTGGTGATTAAAACAATGTAATTGCTCTAGGGAAAGAAGGAATCTTAACTTCGAGACTCATCAAAAATACAATCCTACAATGCTGAACACCTATGGGCTAACAATCATCGCAATTTCAACAGGAATTTAGAAACCCGGTGAGAAAAAACCAAATGTAGTACAGAAACTAAAGACAAATCAACAATCGATCGGAGAAATAACGAAACCCTACGATTTCATACCTGAAAGTAGAGCGCCATTAAAATTAAAGAGATTTTTCCTCTAGTCCGGGGACCTTTTAAGTATGGGTGTTAGGGTTGTGCTAACTATTCTTATCTCCTCAACGGTAACCGTTAAGCCATACGGACGAAAGTCGGATGAGTATCCTAACGACTGATTATAAAAACAAAAGTTTAGTTCAAAAATATTTTTCAATCTCATTGATTATAAAATTGTAAAAAATCAACAAATTTGATGATAATAAATAGTTTCGAGCAATTAGAAAGCATTAATTGCATATAACATAAACTACTAACTTAATGAAATAATAAACAAATATCTTTTACTGCATTAAAATAAACATAATTTTAACTACAATCTTGCCAAAAACCAAACGGATAATTTTAAGATGCGGATGTCTTCATATCCGCGTCCGCATCCGGTTTTCGGGATGGGGATATTAATCCGCTTTTCAGATGCGGTTGCGGACGGATTTTGGAATTTTCGGGTATCTATTGACAGCCCTAGTAACCGTCGTAAATTCTTATAACCATTACAAAAACTGTGTATAATGGTTAATCTTTGTATTTTCAATTGAAGCATTTTGTACACAAATTTTCAATTATATGTATTATTGATGATAAATTCATATAGCTCCAACGTCTTTTTTCAAATTTATTTATTTGTTTTATATAAAGAACAATGCATGCACATTCATGAAGGCACATATTGATATTATTAATCTATAAGCTATTAATCTAACTTAAATTGCTAATTTTTATATTTAATCTAAAATATTATACAAAACAATCATATATAGTTGGTATGGTTGACCGTGGTTATTTAATTCTTCAACAATTACCGTAACCGTTGTGAGAAATGCGGATTACAGATCTTAAGGCTGAATTAACATTAGAGGGGGGTGAATAGTGTTATGTGGATTTTCTAAATCGAATCGTATGTAATTTACTCACCAACAAATGCAATTCACAGATACAGATATAGTCACAGAATCAGACAAAGATGCAAATACCAAAAATAAAGCAGTAAAGGAAAGAACATACCAGGATTTTATACGGGTTTGGAGTTACCCTACATCCAGTCCGGCACAATTGTACGGATTTCTTTTCAAAATGATCTCCCAGATTACACCCTCGGTTTCAAGGCTACAAGGTACACCCTCCTATATTCGAGTCCGGGTCAAACTTTCTTGATTTAACCAGGCCATAAGATCACCTAATCGATTTCCGGGGCAACGATCACACCCAATTGATTTCAAGGCTCAACCGCACCTTTTACTCAACAGTTTGATTTACAAATGATCCTACAACTCCGAATAGCACTGAGATCTTATGGAGAGAGCGATAGAGAATCAAACAGGAGATAATCAAGTTTGATTCACTTGGTATTTCGGTAGAGTATAGTTTTGGATTCTTTAGAATAAATGTGGAAGACGAAGAGGAGAGAAAACAAGTGAAATATGATTAAAGATTCGTTTAGAACTACCAGTATTTATAGAAGATTAACAACCATACATATTCGTGAAAGGATACGACGAATAAATACTTCTTTTGAAAATTTGAATTTTGAATTTAACGGGCACCATGTCGACATAGGGGATAGAAAGATGTCAACATGCTCTAGGCAAAATTGATGATTTTGATTTTCATATTAAAATTGGTTTTTATAATTTGTCAAAACAGTTTCTAAACTTTGTAAATATATTTGAATATAGTTTAAACATATAAAATTAATTTTTAATATATAATCTTAATTTATAAAGTGATTTAAAATCCGAGTATATAAATAATTTAAAGCTAAATTATTAAAAATAAGAGATAGTTTAAAATCAAGGACAATTTTGAAATCAAAATAATAAAGATAATTTTGAGGCTATAATATTTCAAACAAGAGAGATGTCTTTCTGAAAAGAAGGTTTTAAAAACATTTAAAATTAGAGATCTATTTTTGAAAAAACATTTTTATAAAATTAGTGGATATCAAAATAGGACCACTATATATTCCATTAGATATTGTAGTGGGTTCTATCCTACTAGGATTCCATCTCTTTAACAGGCTCGAAGTGGATTCCATTCAACGAATAAATTTCGAATAAAGATGTAAGTGCTTTCAAAAAGTTTTAACATAATTTTAGACTCAATACTTATCTTGTACTATTGAAATCTTGAACTCTTGATATCTTCAGTCTTGAATCTCTGTACAGTCTTCATTCTTGTTACCTGGATGATTATATCGTGCATATACATATATATCTAAACCATAATGTTAGTATTTATATATTATAACAAGTTCTAAGGTCGTTGTCATCAAAACCATCATCTCAAGAACTACCAATCTCCCCCTTTTTGACGATGACAAGTTTATAAAATATACTTCTCCTTTACAATAACTCCTTCTAAAACTAATAACTCCCCCTTAATCTAAGCCTGACTACTCTAACTACTCTATTTTATATTTCTCCCCCTTTGTCATCATAAAAACTAATCCTAAACTAATATATATCCTCCTTAATCTAATACTATCCAAACTAAATACTAATAAGGAAGTATAATAAGTGAAAACAAATATTTTATTATATATGATGTTATATTTACATGTATATATAGAACATAAACACATAAATATATTTAAGTACATAAATTATAGAATAACACTAGTAACGAGAGTTTTTGGCAATTAGAGATTTGTGATTTGAACAATTTGGATAATGAAAACAAAAGTTCCCACGTTGTTCAACCAAATTCCCATCTTTGTCAAAACAGACTTTGCCTATGCAGACCACGTTGTTGTCTTCTTCCATAGGTGCTTCTTCCTCTTCTTCTTCTACCTCTTCTTCTTTTTTCTCTTCGCTGTGCTCTAAGGGGTTATGCACTTGAATGTTGGAAGAATCTTCTTCAATCACAATAAGATTAGCATGATTATCCATTAGGAAATTTTGCAAATTCTAAAGAATTTTGCCTTGCTCTTCTTGATTTTTGCCATCTGTAACGATCCCGGATTTTAATTTAATTTAAATTGATAATTTATTTAGTTTTTGAATAAAATGGTGAAGTTTATTGATAAATTGATTTGAAAATTCAAAATGAAGTCTTTAAAATAAAATATACAAATAAATATTAAGTTAGAAATTGAAATAGAAATATATGTGAGATAAACTATAAACTATAAAGTCAACAAAATAAAGTAAACATATTTAAAATAAATACGTATAGTTAAAATTCAAAACAACACATTAACTAAAATATAGAGTAAACACACAACTAAATTTAAAACGACATATTTAAAATGGAAATTTATTTATATTAAAAAGTCATAAGACAAGAAACAAACTACATTCAAATGTGTATAGTGTAAACAAAACAAATATCTACAAACTAAGTACAAAGCAAATTGACTTGCTGTAAACAAAATGAGAAACACATATACAATAGGCAAGCAAGAAAATAATAAGTAACCCAAGTGTTAACATAAGCATGAAGTATAAAGTAAGTAATTATAGCAAAATCCAATAAAATAAAATATCTAAACATAAATGTTGCCATATCTCTAGCAGCAAACAAAATTGATTCGAATTGTTGAAGAATCATTTCAGCCAAAACAAATAAAATATAAACATGAAAACATAAAGTACAAGCAAGACACCTCTAGCAATGCAGCCTATGATTAAAATATCTCAAGCCATTAAAGCAAGATTCGGCCACCAAAGTAGAAAAGAAAAAAATCTCTTTGGTCAATAAAAAAAGTAAACAAATGAAAAAAAATGTCTTTAGTCAACCAAAGCAATGTTATCAGACATGCCTATTGAACAAAATAATATACATCCTGTAAATTCACTTTTTTTTATATATAGATCATCACTTGTACTAAATATATCAACCTGTAGACATGTTTCCCCTATATCATCTTCATGTCATTTCGTCCATCTTCCAAACTGAGAAAGAAAAGAAAAAAAAATATAAACAAAACAAAATTCAAGTTTGAAAGCAAGCTCCAGGTTTAACTTCAAATTCATGAAGCAAAGCAAGTAGCAGATTGAACAAGCTAAAAACAAATCATTACAGATCAAAAGCATTTCCAATTTCAAGCCTGAGTCTCCTCTGTTTATTTCTTTTTAGACAGGTGAGTAACTTCACTTTTTTTTTTAAGTATTAAGATTGTTGCTTATTATATCTGGAATGAATATGAGCATGATTTCCTGTGGATATATGTTGGCATTTGAATAAATACACACCTGTACCCTTTGATACCATGTTCCTGTTTCTCTTTAGTCCTAGGTTTGCAAATAACTTTTGATTCTTCTTTTTTTTATCTGATAACTATTATAGCCTGCAATATAAATAGAAGTTGTTTGTTTGAATATAAGTTAAAATTTTAAAAATTTATATAAGTTAAAAACAACTTTTAATCTTCTCTGAAAATCAAGAAACCAGATTTAACTTTAAATAAGCCAAATTTCGAACTTCATGATTTATGAATTCAAGTATATAAATGAAATTATCATACTTTAATATGATTTTTAATGCAAAAATCTTGATTTTTAGTTAAGTTTTGGGATCGCATTTTTGAGATGATCAGAAATGGAAAAATCGTCAATCAATGGCGACGTGATGATTAATCGGCCATGGGATTTTCATCGGAGTTGCGTTGTCGCCTGGTGATATCAGGAAAAATACGTGTAAAAATTCTTGAGTATTGTTGTGATCGAGCATAGTTGAACTAGGGTTTAATTCATTTGTTTGTTCGATATGGTAATGGAGGAAGTCGCGAGCACTGTGGTGTATGAGGATGGATCGCGAGTGGGGGAAAACATGTGGAGGTCGATGATGTAACCCTGGTCAAGGTTGTTGGAGCTCCGATGGTCTGAATCGACGGTGGTGGCAAGTTTTGGCATCGGTGATGGGTTCCAGATTTTATCGAAACACTCAAATTTCGATTCGAAAGGGATTGTTGGATATGGGTGGCCTGGAGGTTCGGGGTGATCAACGGCAACTGGGTGGTGGTCGAAGACTTGGCCGGAGACGGCCGTGTTGGTCGTGCACGTGCACGAGCACATTATTATTGATATCAGGTTAATGGTGTGAAGCGACGCGAGTGATACTCGAGAAGGGTGGGTGATTACTTCGGGTTAGTGCTCGAGTGGGTGGGTTGATTTCCTGATGTTCTCGTTTTAAAACTAAGTTAACTCCAACCTGGAAAAAAAAAAAGATATGAAGAAGAAAAAAAAAGAGGAAGAAGAAGAAATATGTGAGGCACGAAAGAATGTTTCAGGGAAAGATGGTAGGAACTCGAGTGGTTACTCGAGTTAATCAGGGGAGTTCTCGGGTTGTTCTCTTTCGAACTGCAATATTATAAAATAAATTGTGTTTCATCAAATTTTAAGCACGGACAATATAATAAAGGTTTAATAAATTGAATTAAAACTTTAATTCAAGTTTTGATTATTTTAGTTAAAGCTTAACAATGTTCTTAAACTCTTAATTATTTTAAGTAAGCAATAAATTTAAGTATAAAATTGATTGACATTTAAGTTTTGTAGTTAGCCATAGTTTCATTTCAAAGTTATTAAAGAAGATTTTGAAATGCTAATTAAGATAATTTATATTATGGATTAATTATTTTTAAAGCAATTAAGAATGATGAACATATAATGATAAGTAAAGATTGGTTAATTAATTTGTAATTGTAATTAATTAGGGGTTATCGATTTGTAATTAATAAATTGGTAGTTAGGCGCTTAATTTATTTGTAATTAAGAATTGTTAATAAAAATTAATTACAAGGATGATTAATTAAAGAATAATTGAAAATTTTAAGGTTAATTATTTAAAAATTTAAGGTTGATTAATTTAATTAAATAAATAATTAAAGGACAATAAATCAAATGATTTAGAATTGATTGATGTTAATTAACCAGATTGATGACCCATCTGATTACCCATCTGATTTAAATGATTAATTAAGCTTACTTATGAATGTTTGAAATCTATTGATTGTTGGACTGTTCGATATCTCTGATATGCTATGCTTTGTGCTATGAATTGTTTCAGTGTGATCGGTTATGAATGTAATTTAAGTATTTATGACGCATTCATATTTTCTATCTATGAATCCGTGTATATATAAGCGATATTGGAATATACCGCTTATCGATATTGTTGTGATTGCAATCTGTGATGATGGATGATGTTGCACTATTGTGTTAAACCCTGGACCACACTTATACACACACAAAGATGGATTTCACGAGGAAATCGATTAAGTCACAGATTTTGAAATGATTTATAAAAGTGAATATTAAATTCAAGTGTTTTGGAAATGGATTGGGTTTAACGTGGAAAGCTTTTGAAATGGAATTTTAAAGATGAAATCTATTTTGAATAACTTGATTAAGTTTTAGAATTTAAATAATTTGATTTAAACTTGAATTCAAAATTTAAAATTGAATTCTATGACTTGGAACTAGGGATTAACGATATTATACTAGTTATATATGAGTCGAACCATTTTTAAAGTATTTTTTTTGGGAATTTGAATTAACCCAAAGGTTGTAACTTGTATAAATGAAATAGGGGTTTTCCGAAGTAACACCGTTGTTTCTAAATGATAAAAAGCTTTTATAGGAGAAATGAATTTCAAATTGTATTAAAGGGATTACAAGTAAACTGAAATAGTTTCCAAGTTATAGATGAATATTTGGAAACGAATTGTTTTGTGAATATTTTGAAAGCTATGAAACAAATCTTTGACTTAAAGATTTAATGAATTAAATCCAATTGAATTGGAAATTTTTTTGAAATCCATAAATGGATCTTTGTGAAACTGGGTGAACTTTGTGAAATAAATCTTTTTGTTTAAAAGATTTGAAATGGTAATTTGTTTAAACCATATGATAGAAAAGTTTTGGATTATTAAGTAGTGACTTAATTGAAATTCCTTATCCATATGTTTTAAATGTACGCTTACTATTCGGGTTAGCCGGGAAAGGACCTTTGGGTCGTATAACCCATCCCGAATATGTGATACGTCGTTATGGATAGCATTTGAAGACCGGTGGTGAAGACCGGGTATTTGCAAGAACGATAGTATGACCTATCGATTGTCTCTGCATTGAGTTGCAACGGTATAGAGACTCCCTAAGTGATGGGAAATCCGATCGGGATTGTGAATATCCGGATTGCAAGGACTTCTTTGTAAGTGCCTTCGGTTCTGTTCGATCCCGGAACAGACTTGTATGGATTGTATGTCTGACATTACAAATTGAGATATAAAGAAGATTTCTTTCAAATATATTTCTGTTGGTGGCGGAGAATTTATTCTCTTAGCTTAACACCCTTCTCTGAGACGTACGAGCTCAGAGGTTATGTAGTTGAAGGTTATCAGCGATATATTCCCAATTTGGTAATGTGACATGCTGAGTGTTGCTGTGAAATGATCATTGTGTCAATCATTTGTGATAAGATCATTTGTTTGATCGGTTATCTTTGTGATCATTTCTATGATCATTTGTTGACCCAAAGCACGGCTTTTGTATAAAGTGTGTTTTTGTGGATGAGACTTCGTCGAGCCTCACACCTCGGAATGGTCAAAACAGGAAAGATGCGGCAAGGTTATGAGGGGTAGCTCCCTTTAGGGTATGTGCATTTCCTTCTGGAAAAGGGTGGTATCATGGTATGGAGCCCAGATACTTACTCATGTTGAAACACTTTATTTATGATTGTGTGAATTGATTACGAGCGCTCGGTTAAAGGTCCCAAAGGACCGGGGGATGACATACTCGTGTAGTAGTTACCTAGTGATAAAGGTAACCCGGCCTTGTGTTGGCAGAGAGCTGGTTAAGTTCTCGGGACGTCCCGCCAGAGGCGTTTCCATGTGGCAATGGGAAGTTCCTTGGCCTGACCATTTGTTGGAAATCCAAAGAAACAATACGATCTTGTACGGTATTAGTTGTAGAACCTATCATTCACTTATGGTGGCGCCCCACTGTTTGAATGGTAGATATAGTAGGCATAAGTGAGGAATGCCTATGTTGGCTAAGATTTATATTCTACTTTCGAAATATTTTCTACACTATGCACTAGTAATAATATCAAATGTCTTTTTAATGCGTATCAAGCATCTTTGACTATCATAAGGAGAAATCTCCTCCGATTCTGCGTTTGCATTGTGTGTGCGTGCGGGAGGCCTTATGGTAGTCTCATTTTTAAAAAGCATTGCGAATTGACTTTGAAAATCTTTTGTTGAATGTTTTAAAAGATAAATTGTTTTTGTTGCTCACACCAGTCCCACGACTGATCCGGAGTTTATTGTTTCCTTCCTAAACTCTGGGTGCTCATTATTTTCTACACGAGCAGTCTAGAGTTGGGTTTTTCAGATAGTCAGATTAGTAGGTTATCTGGAGCTAGTTCAATCTTTGGATATGGACTATACTTGCTTATTTTTGTGCATCGTTATTGGGAGTTCGAGCTATTGCTGGATTGATTCTTGGAGATGGAGTTGCAGTTCTCGGAGTTCTCTTTTGAAGACTATCTTAGAGTTATATTGTTCCGCTGCTAGATGTCATCTATTTTCTTTTCCGCTGCTATTTTATTGTATCATATCTCTGATGTATATTGATATCTATTGGATCATATGTTGTATCAGATATTGTATCAAAGCTGTATATCAATGTATTATTCTTTTATTCCGCTGTGTTATTTACTTAATGTTGTTATAAGCTCCGGCGAATCGGATTTGAACGGTCGAATCTATGGCATTCGAATACGATTTGAAGTATGGATGTCGATTTCTGAGCGGGCAAAATTCGAAACGTTACATTCATTCTTATATGCACAACTTGAAATTCAGTCCACATTTATATGGAATTCTGCATAGACTTCAATCTTTATCACACGTGCCACTGTAGTGCGTTGGAATGGAGCAGAATGAGGAGAAGGTAAAGAAATGGTGTCATTTTGGATTGATTTAGTGTAGGAGGCCATTAGTTTCAATTTTCAGAAGTGTAGTGCAGAAAAAGAAAAGTGAGAAGATAGAAAAATTCGAAACACATAGGTTTATATAACTTCCAAACTAATTTTAGAGATAAAATCAAATTTCCAAATTTCGCCGTCGTATGTCGACATGGATGGTAGGGGTATGTCGACATGCCTATGAAAAATTTGGTTTTCTTGTATATTTCTATTTTTTTATATAAAATATATGCTACTATATCTATATTCTATATTTCAGTTATTGAACAAATGCCTAGTTCTCTTCTTAACTTATTAAATATAGGTTTATTTAAGGGTTTGGTTAAAATATTAGCAATTTGATTCTCTGAGTTGATAAATTCAACTGAAATAATCTCCTTACTTATATTATCTCGGAGAAAGTGATGTCTGATATCAATATGTTTAGTCATAGCATGATGAGTAGGATTTTTAGATAAATTTATTGCATTAGTACTATCATAATAAAATGGTGATTTTGAAATTGTTAATCCAAGATCTTTTAGGGTTTGTTGCATATCAATAACTTGAGAGCAAGCCAAAACAACAGAGATATATTCTACTTCAGTTGTTGATAAAGAAACGGTGTTTTGCTTTTTACTAAATCATAAAACCAGAGAATGTCCAAAAAAGTGACAGGTTCCACTTGTACTTTTTCGGTCAGATTTGCAACCAGCATAGTCATCATCACAATAAGAGATTAAATCAAATGAATCATTTTCAGGGTAAAATAATCCATAGCCAAAAGTATGTTTAACATATCTTATGATACGTTTCATAGCTTTTAAGTGAGTCTCTTTGGGTTGAGATTGGTATCTTGCACAGAGACAAACACTATTCATGATATCAGGTCTACTCGCAGTGATATAGAGTAGTGATCCAATCATTCCCCTATATAGTTTTTGATTTACATCTTTTGAAGGATCTTCTTCATTTAAATCTTCATCGGTTGCCATGCGAGCGGGTTTTCCACTTGTAGTAGTCATACCAAATTTACTAACTAGATCCCTAACATACTTTTCTTGACTAATAAAAATACCATTATCTAATTGTTTTATTTGTAATCCTAAGAAGAAAGTAAGTTCACCCATATGACTCATCTCGTTGTCATTATTTCAAAAAATTCTTTATTCATTTCATGATTAGTTGAACCAAAAATAATATCATCTACATAAACTTGTACTAGTTGGATATCATTTTTATTTCTTTTAATAAAAAGAGTATTATCTACTTTACCAATTTCAAAATTTGATTGTAATGAAAAAGATCTTAGTCTGTCATACCATGCTCTAGGAGCTAGTTTCAGACCATATAAAGCTTTCTTAAGTTTGAAAACATAGTTTGAAATTTTTCATCTTTAAAGAGTGGAGGTTGTTCAACATAAACTTCTTCTTTCACAAATACATTTAGAAAAGCACTTTTAACATCCATTTGAAATAATTTGAAATAATTATAGTTTACGAAAGCAAGTAGAATTCTAATGGCTTCTAATCTTGCTAGGGGCGCAAAAGTTTCATCAAAATCTATTCCTTCTTCTTTACAATAACTTTGTATGACTAATCGAGCTTTATTTCTACCGGCCTCACCTAGTTCGTTCATTTTATTTTTATAAACCCATTTAGTTCCTATTATATTTTTATCCTTGTGTCTAGGTATAAATTCCCAAACATCATTTCTTGTGAATTAATTCAGTTCTTCTTGCATAGCCAGAATCCATGAATCATTAGACGATGGTTCCTTTGGATTTTTAGGTTCAACAGATGATATAAAAGCTACGTTACTCATGTTATTGAGTTCATTTCTAGTTCTAATAACAGATTCAATATTTCCTAGTATACTTTCTATAGGATGATCTTCTAAAAGCTTAACTTTTTTATTTGGATGAATAAGTTCATTATTTGTTTCATTTGATTCATTATTTAGAGTAGCAGAATCTTCTTCATCATTAATTTATTCAACATTTTTGAAATTTTCATCAAACGAAACATGCAGTTCCTTCAACGGTATTAGTTCTTAAATTGAAAACTCTGTATGTTTTACTTCTATTAGAATATCCGATAAAGATCCCTTTGTCGGATTTAGGATCAAATTTATCCAAATCGTCTTTTGTGTTTAGAATTAAACATTTACTTCCAAAAATTCTAAAATAAGATACCTTTGGTTTATCCTTGTAAAGAAGTTCATAAGGTGTTTTATCAGTTAACGGTCTAATTAATATTCTATTCAAAATGTTGCAAGCTGTAGCGACTGCTTCAGCCCAAAAATGTTTTGGTAAAATTACTATCCAAAAGCATTGTTCTAGCACGCTCTTGAATCGTCCTATTTTTATGCTCTACCACTCCGTTTTATTGTGGAGTTCTTAGAAAAGAGAAATTATGAGTTATTCCCTTTTTATTGCAGAACCTCTTAAAATTTTCATTTTTAAATTCTCCACCGAGATCACTACGAACAGTTATAATTTTTAAAGAAAGTTGGTTTTGAAGTCTTTTTGTAAAAAAATTAAATGAATCAAAAGTATCACTTTTATGTTTCATAAATTGTCCATGTAAACCTAGAATAATCATCTATAATTACAAAGACATATTTATTGTGATTTATTGATTGAATTTGAGATGGACCAAACAAATCTAGATGAAGTAACTCAAGAGGTTTTAAAGTTGAAATCATATCTTTTAATTTAAAGAACTCTTCCTAAGTTTTCCTAATTGACAAGCATCACATGTACTATCTATTATGAAATTCATTCTAGGGAGACCTCTTACTAGATCAAGTTTATAAAGTCTAGAAAAAGTTTAAAATTCAAATGCTCAAATCTTTTTTGCCAAATCCAAGGGTCACTTGTATTCGCCAAAAGACATAGATTATCATTTGAGAGTACATACTAAGAATATAAATATTTTTCTTCCTAATTCCTTCAAATATAATATTTGAATTATTATCTTCGATGTGACATTTATCTTTTTCAAATTTAATCTTGTATCCTTTATCGCAAAGTTGACTAATGCTAAGCAGATTGTGTTTCAGATTCTTAACTAATAAAATATTAGAAATAGTAGGAGTTTTAGAGTTACGACATTGTCGATGCCAATCACATATCCTTTTGAGTTGTCTCCATATATTAAATAACCCTCCATCTTTATAGATAATATCATTCAGCATATTTGGATTTCCAGTCATGTCTCTTGAATATCCACTATCAAGTATCCACTTATTCTTCTCGATTTGCACAATTTGTCCATTGAGTGTTGATTCTTCAAAGTCCATATAACATTTTCCTTTCTGCACAGAATACAAATTTGGTAGATAACTTGATTTTCTATAATAAATATATGCGGACTTGTGAGACAATGATGAATTGAACAGTTGTAAGTTAGTGTTAACAAAATCCTCAAAAATAGTCATTTTAAAAACTTTTCAAAATTCAGATTATGAAAGCTTTGAAAACCTTGCTCCGATACCAAATGTAAGAAATGCGGATTGCGGATCTTAAGGCTGAATTAACACTAGAGAGGGAGTGAATAGTGTTATGTGGATTTTCTAAATCTTTTTGAATCTTATGTAATTTACTCACCAACAAATGCAATTCACAAACACAGATACAGTCATAGAATCAGACACAGTAAAGGAAAGAACAAACCAGGATTTTATACTAGTTCGGAGTTACCCTACATCCAGTCCCGCACAATTATACGGATTTCGTTTCAAAATAATCTCCCACATTACACCCTCGGTTTCAAGGCTACGAGATACACCCTCTTTTATTCGATTCTGTGGCAAACTCTTTTGATTTAACCGGGCCATAAAGTCACCTAATCGATTTCCGGGGCAATGATCACACCCAATTGATTTCAAGGCTCAACTGCACCTTTTACTCAACAATTTGATTTACAAATGATCTTATAACTCTTAATAGCACTGAGATCTTATGGAGAGAGTGGCAATCAAACAAGAGATAATCAAATTTGATTCACTTGGTATTTCGACAGAGTATAGTTTTGGATTCTTTAGAATAAATGTGGAAGATGAAGAGGAGAGAAGACAAGTGAAATATGATTAAAAATTCGTTTAGGACTACTGGTATTTATAGAAGATCAATGGCCATATATATATTCGTGAAAGGATACGACGAATAAACACTTCTTTTGAAAATTTGAATTTTGAATTTAATGGGCACCATGTCGACATAGGAGTAGAAAGATGCCGACATGCTCTAGGCAAAATTGATGATTTTGATTTTCTTGTTAAAATAAGTTTCTATGATTTGTCAAAACAATTTCTAAACTTTGTAAATATATTTGAATATAGTTTAAGCATATAAAAGTAATTTATAATATGTAATCTTAATTTATAAGGTGATTTAAAATCTGAGTATATAAATAATTTAAAACTAAATATTTAAAAACAAGAGATAGTTTAAAATCAAGGACATTTTTGAAATCAAAATAATAAAGATAATTTTGAGGCTAAAATATTTCAAACAGGAGAGTCTTTTTGAAAAGAAGGTCTTGAAAACATTTAAAATAAGAGATATATTTTTGAAAAAACATTTTTATAAAATTAGTGGATATCAAAATAGGACCACTATATGTTCCACCAGATATTGTCATGAGTTCCACCCTACTAGGGTTCCATCCCTTTGGCAGGCTCGAAGTGGATTCCATTCCACGAATAATTTCGAATAAAGATGTAAGTGCTTTTAAGAAGTTTAAATATAATTCTAGACTCAATACTTATCTTGTACTATTGAAATCTTAAACTCTTGATATCTTCAGTCTTGAATCTCTATATTGTATAGTCTTCATTCTTGGTACCTGCATGGTTATATCCAGCATATATATATATATATATATATATATATATATATATATATATATAAACCATAATGTTAGTATTTATATTTTATAACAAGTTCTAAGGTTGCTGTCATCAAACCATCATCTCAAGGACTAGCAACTGTTGCCGTTATAGATGGTAACAGCATGAACGATTGGTTCGGTTGAGCGGTTGATGGTTCAACCTTAACAACCCTCTTTTGAGCTTTGATACACTAAAAGCAACGGTTAAATTTTAAAGGGTGATATTATCTACAGACTTGGATAACATTAGGTGATGTTTGGTTAAGCCGAATACACCAACCAATCAAATTCTATTTGATCGATATGGTTTGGTTTCAAAATTAGATTGGTTTATAATCAGTCCGTTAATTTTTTTTAATTTGGTTATCGGTTTAACCAAATTAGCCGAACTTTTATTATATATTTAAAATTACTAATGTTATAATAATTTTTTTAGATTATTTTAGTGATCTAAGTAAAATTTATTTATCATATATGCCAAAAATTGCTATTTAGAAAACATATGAATGTTAAATAAGAATACTTTGATTATATATTTAGGTTTTATTTCAAATTTCAATGAATATTCTAAACATAAGTCATGAATCGTTCTTGGTTTGGTTCAATCGGATAAACCAACCAAACTTAAATTGGTTGGTTTGGTTTGGTTTTTATTTTTATTGGTGTTAGTTCAGTTTAACAATTTTTACCATTGGATAAACCAAACCAACCACATTCAATCTTTTCTTATTTTTTTAATTTTCTCATAAACATAACTCAATTTCTTCTCTTTCCTCAAATAATCAAAATTAAAATTTCTACATCACCGATAATCTTTTATTTCCTTCTGATGTTTCATTGATGCCTATGAATCTAATTAATCTTGTTGTAACTATGTGTTACTCAAATTTCACACATATATAATTAGCAAGTCAACGACGCTGCCCAACTCAATCCAAGTCGGCCCAGCATATCTAAGCTCGGACATGACCCCAAACTCAATTTGGCATCATGACAACTCATCTAGTCGAAAACATTCCAGTTCTACTGCCGGACGGCCTAACGCAAGATGGCTTTGACAGCCAACTCATTTGACAAGGCTCGGCTTAAGCATGACCAGTCTTTGGTCCGGCTTCATCATAGTCTGCCTTCGACCTATCCAGGCAGCCCGTCTCGTCATCCTTTAGTCGGTCCGACACTTCTCTTGCAACATGGCTCTCAGCAGCATTCGTTTTTATTTAGAAGTATTGACAACGAGCAACCGACCAGCATACCCTAGAAGAAGATACTCAACCACCATGTCACGTTGTAACTACCCGGGATTTTTTTTTTGCTTTGATTTGTGAATATTTAATTTATTTTAAATATTCAATTAACGGATTTAAATAATCAAATAACCATCTTTTAATTTATAATAATAATAAAAAATTCATTTTTGAATTTTGTTTATAAAAATAGGCAGTTCGATGAAAAATGGAAAATGTGACCGAAACCCGCTTTTTAGATTTTCAGCTTTTTATCGAACGACAAGTTATAGGAAGTCGTAATACCCTTGCATACTTTAAACAACATTTGAATGGTTAGAAAAAAAAGTTATTTTGAAAATGTTACGATAAGATAAAATAATAATAATAATTTATAAACATAAAATATATTTAAATGTGAATTTGAAATGATGGTTTGATTCCTTAAGCGAGAAGTTAATACAAGTACAACAGCACTCTAATATCCACCATTTTTCATATGCTTGATATTTTGGTGACTTGGATATGATGGCAAAGTTGACAATTTGAGTTAAGGGCATTTGTGTCATTTAACCATCTTATACATTTATAAAAGTAAAGTTTTACCCTCATTTTCATATTACTCTTTATTTTCATTCCTATATTTTCTAACTTCTCTTTTCCACCTCCTTTTCCTTTCCTAGTTTGAAAAATCTTCTCTTTAAAAGCTTGAAGTTTGAATTCAGTTGTGTGATTGATTTGGGGTTAGATGCTAGGATAAAAGCTTGGATTTTCTTTGCATTTCAACAAATTTGAAAGGTGAGAACACTATTCAAACTTTTGAAAATAAAAATTGTTGTAAGATTTTGTTCCGTCTTTTCTTTCTTCCACCCCAACAATCTGTCTTTCCGGTATTTGGATGTTCGGCATGTGAATACCGCGTATGTATTAGTGTCGACTTTTAGGGATCGAAAAGACGGACCATTACATGTGGTATCAGAGCTTAGGTTGAGCAAATACATGGGCCTTGGTAGGATAAAACTCATTTAGTGATAAGGTTAGAAATACTATAGAATGATTTAAGTGTATTATATACGAGAGCGCATATTTTTTAATATTGTAAAAATGTTTTAATTGTATAGATTTATTTGTTGAGTGGCGTATAAATTCTGATCGAGACATGGGACGCCATGGCGTCGATAGGGGTTTCTAAACACTTAAATAAGACAAACCGACATGGTGTTGTTTTTGAAAGTTAGTAAATGAAATAATTTAAAGTGGGATTATATTTTATATAAAAAGGAATAATTTTCAAAAGTGATATAGTTATTTGGTTGTGACTGTTGTTAGGAAATGATAATATTTGTTTATCATTTATAGATGATGCCTTTTCCAATATAAATCCTATCTGGAAGTGTATTCTAAGGATATTTTACTATATTCAAGTAGTAAGGAATGAGTACACAAGGAGGACGTGGATGGGGAAAAGAATTGAATAGAACATCCCCTAAGGATGGCAAGGCTGGTAGTCGAGTCGCCAGAGCAACTATGGACTTGGAGGTAGAAGTTTTGAAGTTCAAAAGAAGCTAGCAACCTCTGCAAAAAGCAACAGCATCAAATGCAAAAAGAGAATTTTTTTGCCTCATTGGAAGAAGCCTTCAACGGATAAATCAATGAAAGGTGTCCTGTAAAAGAAATTTTTCAAAAAGGGGAAAGAAATTAGTTACTACTGGTGTCATAAGACAAAACATACTATGAATTATTGTACTAAGGGAATAGAGGGGCCAGTAGTTCCTGCAGTTTGAAAGATAATTTGCTACATCTACCAAGGGCCCAGTCACATCAAGAAAATTATCCCCTTATGGAGAGGGTACAGCAGGCCGAGGGATTTACAGAAAGGAAGAAATCATCCCCTTGGAAGGGAAAAGATGAGGAAAGTTCATATCGGAATATGTGGAGAACTGTAGTTTGGATAGTTTTTTTAAGGAACCCTTATTATGTATTGTGCTTTAGAAGTTATGTCTAGTGTATCCTTGGATATATTTTGATATGATATGTGTAGTATTATTGGTGTTACACCAAAAATCAACCTTTCAACTAAGTTGAAAGGCCTTTCAACAAAGACAAAGGAAAGAGAAGCACAAACCGAACCTTTCAAAGGAGTTGAAGAGATGCAGTCATCAAAGTTCAACAGTCCCAAACCTTTCAAAGGAGTCGGAAGGTCCACCTCTCAGTGCCCAAGGAGTTCTTACCTTTCGAAGAAGATGAAAAAGTCAAAGAAAATGTGAGCAACTCCATGGTGACCTTTTCGAAAGCATAGCAAGCCTTTCGAACCGGTTAAAGCACACTCAGGATACTTTTCGGCAATGTCGAAAGGTTTTATGAAGAAAGCAACACTTATAGGTCAGCAAAGAATGGAAGATAACATTTCAACAACATTTAAGGGAAGCACAACTCTCCATAACAATCAAGTAAAGAGCAATTTTCCGATAAGGTCGAAGGGTTCACAACAATCAAGTGAAGAGCAACCTTTCGACAAGGTCAAAGGGTTCACAACAGTATAAAGAAGGCAAACCCTTTGACAAAGGCAAAAGGTTCATAAAGGCGTAAAGAAAAGCGGACCTTTCAATAATATTGAAAGGTCCAAAATGGCATATGAAGGGTAAACCTTTCGACAAAGTCGAAAGATTCACAACTGCATGTAAAAGGGAGACTTTGCGACCCAGTTGAGAGCACGGAGTTAAAAGGGGTCATGTTTTTGGGGATCCAATTTGTAACATTCCCGTCGTAAAATCAAATTCAAATTGGAAATTAATTTAATTTTTTTAATTAAATTGTGAATTTATTTGGTATTTTCCAAATTTTACAGATATTTGTTTTTTTATTAATATAAATGTATATAAAAATGATTTTTAAATAGAATTTCTATTTGGAAATTCAGAAAAATAATTATTTTGAATAATATTTTGATTGTAATTTAATTATGGATTAAGTTGAAATTTGAATAAAAATATATATTGTGTTTAAATAAGATGTATGTTTATTTATTTATATAAATGGATTTTTAATTTGGAATTTGACTTTTAAATTCAATATATATTTAGGAAATCAATATATAGGAAGAGATTGTAAAATAGAAATTTGATTTGGAATTCAAATAATAAATATTCTATAAATAAATTGAAGTTAAAATATATGTATAATGTATGTATGTATGATTATTTATTAAGTGTATAAAATTGTTTCCAATTCATTTTTCTTTAAAAAGTTATGTAAGTAAAAATAATTGACAATGTATGTATAATATGATTTGAAAACAAGATTTAATAAAAGTTTAAAATATACATTTTGGAAATTAATAAAATTGGTTTGTAAATTTATAAAATAAGCTTTAACATAAAGGTTCAAGGTATTCTCTTTTTTTAATTTTACTTAAAGTAAAAGTAATTTGTGTGTATACAAAATGTAAAAAGTTAAAACCATATTTGTAATAAACATATGTTAATATAAAAAAGAATGTATTGTAAATAAATACTATCTAATGGCTTAAACACAATTTTTTTTTTCATATTAACATTTGTAAGGTGAAGATTTTAGGACTTTACAAGTGTAGGTTAAAGAATTATGAATTGAAAAAGTGTTCATTTAAATGGCAAGTAATTTAAAAAGTGGAAAATGCATTAATAACATGTATTAGAGGAAAATTTAGTTATTCCCTTTCAATTCAAAATTTTCAAACTCTCCACTTCCCATATTCTCTAAAATAAAATCAAAATAGAAAAAGCTAGATTCAAAACCCGAGACAAAGGAAATCAAAGCAAATTCAAATAAATGCAAAGAATTCAAACTTGAATTTTTTTTGAAATCAAATAACAACTAAACAAAGTAAAGATCAAATCTGAACTATAGTCAAGTTCCAGAGCAAATGATACAGTTTCCAAATCAGAAAGAAAAACAAAGATCTCATCATTTTAGATCAAAAATAAGTTAAAGAACAAGTGCAAAGTAATCTTCAGAATCTGAAAGCAAACCTGAAATTTCAAGTTTAAAGTCTTGAAGCAAGCAAGTCAACCTGAGTAACAAATCAGGTTCAAGCAAATCAAAAGCAAGCTGGAAAAAACCAACTCAATTCTAGATTAAAGAAAGTGCAAATTTCAAATCAAACCAAATCATTGGCAGATCAAATTCATCAGATCAAATTAACTCGAGTCAGATCCCAGTTTCCAGTTTTCAAAAATTTAAAAGTGTCTCTGTTCTCTACTGTGTCAATGTGTCATGTGAGCAAACTAACCATTCAAAGCTTGAAACTGTGAATTGTCTTATGTGATTGCTTGTTGTTATTGAGATAAATGCCTGCATGTATTGATACACATATAAATAATGGTGTGCATTCCTGTGGATATATATTTCAACTCTGTTCTTCAGCTTTCAGGTCTAACTCAATCAAAACAAATACATATCTCTTCACATACACAATATTAGGTTATGATATTTAAAAGAGATTTGTTTGTATTTTTCAAATGCTGGTTTTAAAAATATTTATAAGAAAAATTAGCAAGCAATTTTACTCAAAGAAGAAAATACAGTGGAGATTGTTTCAAATCAGTAAAAATCAATAATTGTCAATTCAAGTTTTGATTGTATTAACCAATTCAAATTCGAATATGATGATTTTTAATAACATTATCTAGATTTTTACGTATGGGATTACTGTGAATTCCTAAGTTGGCCTAAAATTGGGTTTTCATCAATTATCGACGAACGGGAAGGAAATGGGGGTTGCGATCAAGATTGGAGGTAGTTTGAAGATCGTTGATTGTGGGAAAAATAATGGTAGATTTTATAATTAAATGTGATGGCTGTTCATAGTCGAACTAGGATTTAAAAGCTCGTATTGGTTGTGGTTTTTGTGTGCTACGTATGGCGTCGATCAATCATCAGAAATGATCGCGTGGTGGGGGTTGGAAACGTGGCGGCGTGATGAACCTCTGATGGGGCTGACAAGGATTTTCAAGATTTGGATCGTTGATAACTGAGGATTTCTCCGATCAGGGTCGTTCCAGTTTTTGTGGTTTGAATGACTTGTTTTTGATTGTTGATCGATTGTACAAATCTGGATGATCGAGAGAGTGGGCAAGGTCGTCGTTGACTTGTCAAGAGTCGCGACGACGATCTATGGTGGTCGGAGTGATTGTACATGTGCATCGTGCACATTGATGTCTGACTATTTTTCAAAATTGGAGAAGAAGTAGTTGTTCTTGAAGTCAAATTCGAAGTAGATGATTAGTTTGCCTCGAAGTGGGTTAGGTTTATGTCGCTTGTGAATGAATCGGGTGTTTGGTCATGTTTTCTGGTGATGGACTCGGGTTTTAATATGTTGAGTTACCTGGTTTGTAAAGAAAGAAAGTAAGCAGGTTTTATGAAAAGCAAGGAAAAATTCAAAGTTTTAAACTTAAAGAAAAGATACAAGGTTTAAAATGGTTAACAAGTTTGAACAATTTTTGAGGATTTAAATTATTTTAAACTATTTTTTTAAAGGTAATTACAAATTAGAGTAATTATGCAGTTGAATTAATAAGTTTTCAAAATTTGAAAGAAATAGCAACCAAATTCCTTGACAAAGTTTCAAATGATTTTAAAGATTGAATTTTGAAATGTTCAAAATTATTTTGGGTTTTGAGTAATCATATTGGGATAATAATTAAAGTAATTAATTTAAGGGTGATTTTATTAATGCTAGTAATTAACTTAACAAAATTAATCATTTAATGTAATTAAAAGGTAATTACTTTGTGTGATCACAATAAAGGACAATTAATTAACAAAGATTTATTAATGAAAGTAATTAAAGTTAATTAATTTATGATTAAAGTTTTGATAAATCAAATTATTTAATGAATAATTTATTAATTAAATTAATTAATTAAAGAAATTAATTTGAGGATAATAATTAATTTGGGGAAATTTATTCAATTAAAGGTTAATTATTTAATGATTAAAGATTAATGTATTATTAAAGTATTATTAAAGGTTAATTAATAATTGATTAAGGGTTAATTAATTAAGATAGCTTGTTAATTAATTGATTATCAATCCTCCACATGCTTTTAAATTTTTTTAATGGCTTCTATTCCCTCCCTCTCCCCTCTAACCGTACTTTCTACCATCCCTCCAACTGTTCACGCCTTGTCTTTCCCCGTACCTCCCGACCTTCTCCTCCCTGACCCATCCATCTCTCTTCTTCCTGATCCATCCCCTTGTCAGCTATCTGCCCCCCTCCTTCCCCTCCTGCTTCCCATTGCCCACCTCTTTCTTTTCTTCAAGTTCATCCTGTCCCCTCGCCATCTGTCCTCTAACAAATTCCCCCTTCTTCACAGTCGACTCCTTCTGTTCATTGGAGTAGTCTTTTCAAAGATAAACCGCGTATGTTGGACACCATACCCCTATTTCAGTGCCTCTGGTTTATGAAGGAGAAGCACTGGTTCCGCCTGAAATGATTATTCAGGCAGGCAATGAGGTTTGGGGTGACTACTTGGTTGGTTTTTTTTCTTGACAAACCGCTTTCGTATCTAACTGTTATAGCCCACCTTAAACGCGTTTGGAGATTAAAGGGATCAATTAAAGTTAAATCTGATGGATTTCTGTTCCTATTCAATCTATCTTGTAATGAAGATAGAAGGAGAATAATTGCTTCTGATCCAAATATCATGAGGAACAAATTATTCATAATAAAACAATGGGATTCGAATGTTGGTACCAGCTGTAGTACGATAAGATCTGTGCCTGTGTGGATTAAGCTATCCAATATTCCGCTATATGCATGGTCTCACCTGGGAATTAATTGGCTTGCCTCGAGAATTGGTTCATTCATATGTATGGATGAGCAAACGGAAAGGTTGGATAGAATTGGTTATGCTAAATGTATGGTAGAAATTTCACTAACGGTTGAATTGTTAGATGAATTTGCTGTGAAGCTTCTGGATGGTTCAGTGCAGTTTGTCAAAGTTGAATATTTGTGGAAGCCAGATATATGCATATGCTGTAATGAGTTTGGGCATAAAACTGAAAAGTGTATGAAAATGAAAAGTAAGTATGAAGAAAAGGCAAGATCACAGGAAGAAATAGGTAAGGCAAGCAAAGCAAATGAAGTTGAGTGTCAAAATGTAACAACGGTCGTGAATAAAAGGCAAGAGTGGAGAAAGGTTGAAAATAGAGGAGTTAAAATGAGAAGAGAAAAGGAAAAAAATTTGCAAAGTGTTAACATATCTAATAAAGCAGGAAATCTGGTAGAAGAAATCACAAATTCAATATGGCATGAATCTCATGCTTGTACTCAGGAAAAAAATAAATTTTGGAAACAGTAGTGAAAGCAACAGATTTAATGTTTTGATGGAGCATGATGAGTTAAACCAATGTAAGGAAAACTGCAGTTCAGAACCAAGCAAAGTGATATGTGATATTGAAGAGATAGAGGAGGAAGGAGAATTAATAGGCAAAATGCAATCTACTAGTATGGTAAATGGTGAACAAGTGCCGACAATCTTAATAGTGCAAAATGGAGTAAATGGAAAAGAAGATATTAACCAAAAGGGATCAACACCATCCAGTGGTACCACAATGCACACTGAAAACCTTCCTGTTGTAACTAATAGCATAAGTGGAGGAACCTCACTAGCAGTTAGTGATAACCTGGAAAATAATGCAAAATTTGGAGCACGAATCCTATCTCAATGCAGGAGGAAACTCAGTTCAAAGAATCCCTAGAAAATGAAATATATTGCATGTGCATATCTGTGCATAATGAAAATAATGAACACACTGCTAACTTCTACTCTTTCTTTGGTACTCTGCCTGGTTGGTCCTCCCTGCCATCATCACCTAGAAGTTCTCCAACATTTCCATTAGAAGATTTTAAGAGTGAAAAATGTAAAAGCAGTAGAAAATATGACTTAGTTGACAATACAACCAGTAATAGGGGATCTCCTGCAACTAGGAGCATGAAAAATGTTGTTCATCAATCTTTGAAGTATACCAAATGATACAAACCTATGCAATATGGAATATTAGGGGAGCACATTCCTTAACCAAGCAAGACCAAGTCAAGTATCTCATCAACCATCATAAGATTGCTCCTTTTGCAATTCTTGAAACAAAACTGAATGAAACCCTTACTATCATAGCTGCTAGGCATATAAATCCTACCTGGACCCTTAACCACAACTTGTCTAATGCATCTTATGGTCGAATCATGGTCATTCATGACCCCTCTGTTCTAACTCTTACCACTGTCCTTAGTACTGATCAACTTATGCACTTCCATGCCAAACTCATGGCTTCCTTCAAGTCCTTTTACCTAACTATAATCTATGCTCACAATTCTTCCATCTCTAGGCAATCTCTTCTTGATTTTCTTCCTGCTTTCAGGCAAGACACCCATCCCTGGCTTGTCTTTGGGGATTTTAACTGCTGTCTTTCCCTGCTTGATAAGCAAGGAGGCTCCCCCCTTCTTCCTAAAGACATTATCCCTCTTAACAAGGCAATTGATGAATCAAGTTTGCTTCACATTCCAACCACTGGTGCAAAATTCACTTAGCATAACAGGAGTCGATCTGGTGTTAGAACCTTTACCACCATTGATCATTCCTTTGCTAACCTCAAAGCCTTAACCTCTTGGCCAACTATGACTTCCTTTATCCCCCTCTCTGTCCTGTCTGACCATTCACCAATCATTTTCTCTTTGGGAAAGAAGTTGTTAAAGGAAAATAAAAGTTTCAAATTTTATAATACTTGGGTCCTTGAACCTGAGTGTACTAGTATTATAAATAAACCATGGTCTGAAAATTTTAATGGAAACCCTATGTATATTTTTTGCAGGAAACTTCGAGCAACTAAGTATGCACTAAGAGAATGGGCTACGAACAAATATGGTGATGGAACATTGATATCAACTTTGTTGAGAAAGAAGCTCAAGGAAGCCCAAGAATTTATGATGAGATATTCGGACAATGTAACTGCTGCTGATTTGGAAAGAAAACTTTTTGATGATTTAAATAAAGCTTTACAAACTGAAGGAAATATGAAGAGGCAACAATTGAGGCAAAAATGGGCAACTGAAGGGGACAATAATACTGCTTACTTCCATGCTGCCATAAAAGTTAAACATGCTAAGGAGAATATCACTACAATTTTTGATGAGTTTGGAGTGCTTCACACTGACCCTGCTGAAGTTGATAATGCCCTTCTCAATTACTTTTGCAGTTTGTTGGGTAACAGTTCTGGTTTCAACCCTCTTCTTGATGATCTATCGCAACTGCAGTTACCTAAAATTCAAGCCGAGGAAGCTTTCTCTCTTGTCAGTAGGGTTACTAATAAAGAAATTAAGGATACCCTTTTTTCCATGAACAAACTTTCGAGTGGTGGACCAGATGGTTTTAATGTGCAATTTTTCATTCACAGTTGGGATATCATTTAGAAAGATTTCTACGAACTTGTTCATAACTTTTTCTCTAGTTTCAAAATGCTTAATGAAGTGAATTCAACTAACCTTGTTCTTATACCTAAAGTCCATCCTCCCTCTTCTGTTACATCATTTAGGCCTATCTCGTGTTGCAATGTAATGTATAAGTGTATATCGAAGATTCTGGCTACTAGACTTGCTGTTGTGCTTAACAGAATCATCTCCATGAATCAAACTGCCTTCCTTCCCAAGAGGAATATCCTTGATAACATCCTCTTAACTCATGAATTGCTTAAGGGCTATGGTCGTGTACATGCTACTCAAAATGCCATGCTGAAGTTGGACTTAATGAAGGCTTATGATAGTATTCACTGGACATCCATTGTGAGAATCATGGCTCTCATGGGATTTCCAGAAGTTTATGTGGCTTGGATCTACAGCTGTATTTCCTCTCCCACATTCTCTGTCAAATATAATGGTTTCTCCTCTGGTTTCTTCAAGAGCAAGCAGGGGATCAGGCAAGGTGATCCAATATCTTCATATCTATTTATTTTGGTTATGGAAGTATTTACTACAATGCTAAACAAGAAATATGTGCGAAAGGATATTTTGTTCCATTCAAAATGCAAGTCCCCCCAAATCACATCCCTTCTGTTTGCTGATGACATTATGATTTTTACTAAGCCTGACCAGGGTTCCATTCAACATATTTTAGCAACTCTTCATAATTTCTACCATATGACTGGGTTGAATTTGAATGCAACCAAATCTCATATTCTAACGTCAGGAATTTCCAATGATGAAACTCAGAGGTTGATTGATATATCTGGCATGCAAACAATGGATACTAGCATGAATTATTTGGCCCTTCCTCTTTGCTCATCTAGAATAACTACTGCTGATTGCCTGCCTTTGTACTAAAAAATATGTGCCATTATGAACTGTTGGGCTAATAGATTCTTGACCCAAGCTGGAAGATTAGTGCTGATCAAGTCTGTCATATCATCTATGATGGTATATTGGTCCAGGGTGTATATTCTTCTCTATAAGCTTGTCAATATGGTCAGGAGTGCTATGTTGAGATATTTCTGGACTGGGTCTATTCACTTAAGGAAAATCATCCCTTGCTCCTTTGTCAGGATGAAGAAACCAAAAATCAAAGGTGGTCTTGGTATTTTTAACTTGTTAACATGGAATGAGGCTGCCTTCAGTGTTCACTTTAATGCACTGCTTTGTAGTGCTGATTCTCTTTGGGTAGCATGGACAAAAAGTATAATCTTGGTAGTAGAAACTTCTGGACTATGTCTGTTCCCCAGAATTCTAGCTGGACATGGAGGAAGTTGCTTGGCTTAAGAACTTCTTTCTTACCATTTTTAAAATATTCTCTTTCACATAACTGTTCAATTAGCTTCTGGAATGAACCATGGATGTCTGAAGGTTTGTTGCTTGGTAGGACCTTTTCCCATCTCCAGATTGAGTAGACAGGAATTAATAGGGATGCTGAAGCAAAGGATTTTTTGTATGATGGTTTGCTTATGTTACCTTACACCAGTAACCAAGAAATAAATGCTGTATGGAAAAAGTATCAAAATACCAAGTATTCTACTGCAACCGAAGACTTTCTACTTTGGAGTGGTAAGTCTCACTCAATATCTGTAGCATATGATTTGCTTGTTAATGTTACTGAAAGTGATAGGTTAGTTTGGCATAAGATTTTATGGTCTAGAATCTCTCCTGCTAGGGAAAACTTACTGATGTGGAAGGTTTTAGTTAATGCTCTTCTGACTAAGAGTAAACTTTTGAGTTTTGGTATGTATGTTGACCCTCTCTGTGTGTTTTGCAAGCTGCAGAATGAATCACTTGAGCATTTATTCTTTGAATGCTCCGACTTATTAGTTTTGTGGAAAAGAGTGGTTACAAAAATAAACTCAAAACATGTTCATGGGATGTCGACTGTCGAGTGGGATCTGATATGAAAATCTATTAGGTGGAAGAAGCATGAAAGAAATATATATTTCTTTTGCCTGAAAAAATACTTGAACTTGGTATGGGATGAAAGAAATCAACGATGTTTTGAGGACAAGAGCAGGAGTATTGATCAACTTTGGAATCTTCTTCAGCATGTTATCACTGTTGGTATGAGGGATAGTCAGTATGATTTCTCTTGTCACATGTCTGATCGATAGCCTCTGCTCTTGCTTGTGTGTTTGATTCTTTTTAGTCTTTCTTCTTGTTTTTGTTTTCCTTGTGTGGGTGTTTTCTTTGCTTGCCATTGTGTGGTTTTGCAATGTTATTGTTCTGTTTTTATGGTGATAATGAGCATGTTCATTATCATTTCTCTTTTTTCTTTTATCAATAAACTGGTAGGGGACCAGTTAACCCCGCTTGCCTTGCAAAAAATAATAATAATAATTTATTCATAAGTGATTAACCTGATTTAATATAATTAGATGAGTAACTAATCTTACTTATGGATGTTTGAATTGCTTATGAATGTTTGTATTGTATGAAATACCTTGAATTGATTGTTATCTATGGACTGTAATATTCTATTCTGTGAATTGAGCTGCGTGTAATTTAGTTATTTATTTATTTATCTGCAATACATTTACCTATGAATCTGTGAATGAAGATAAGCGCTATATGATTTATACCTCTTATCGATATTGATGTGATTGAATCTGTGATGATTGATGTTGTGCACTATTGTGTAAAACCCCTGGATTGCACTATACACACACAAATATGGATTGCATGAGGAAATTGGTTAAGTCATGGATTTTTAAAATGGTTTTAAAATTGAATTTTGAATCCAAATGGTTTTGGAAATGGAATTGGGTTAAATATGAAAAGCTTTTGAAAAAAAGGATCTTAAAAATAAAAGTTATTTTGAATAACTTGATAAAGTTTTGAAATTTAAATAGTTTAATTTGAATTTGAATTCAAGATTTGAAATTGAATTCCATGTTTGAAAATTATGGTTTAAATGATTATACGAGCTATAAATGTGTTTATATGGGTTTTAAACCATTTAAAAAGATATTATTTTAGGAATTTGAATTTAACCCAAGGGCTTTAACTTGTGCAAACGAAATCGGATTTTTCTGAAACGAAAATTATTTGTTTTCAAATAATAAAAGCTTTCATATAAGGGAAAATTTTCCATTTTATGTTGAAAGGATTTCAAGTTTAAAATGAAAATGGTTTTCCAAGTTATGAATGAATCTTTGGTAATGGTTTTGAAAGATATGAATTAAAAATTTTGATTTAAAGATTGGATAAGTTAATCCAATTTGAAATGGAAGTTGTTTTGAAATCTGTGAATGAATCTTTGTGAAAGCTGGGTGAACTTTGTGAATTGAATCTTATTGTTAAAGATTTGGAAATGGTAATTTGTTTAAACCATTTGAATGAAAAGTTTTGGGTTTTAAAGTTGTGACTTAACTAAAATCCCATTATCCATATGTTTTTAAATATTGCACTCATTTTCGGTTTAGCCGGGAGAGGACCTTATGTCATATAAACCATTTCGAGTAATGATATGACGATATGGATAACATTTGAAGACCGGTGGTGAAGACCGGGTATTTACGAGAACGATAGGATAGCCTATCGAATAACTCTGCACTGGGTAGCTACGGTATAGAGATCTCCATATGTGATCGGGAGTCCAATCAGGATTGTGAATACCCGGATTGTAAGGACTTCTTTAGAAGTGCCTTTGGTTCTGTTCGAACCCGGAACAGACTTGTATGGATGTGTGTCTGACATTACACTTTGAGATGTAAAACCAATTTCTATCAAATACATTTCTGTTTGGTGGCGGAGATTTATTCTCTTAGCTTAACACCCTTCTCTGAGACATACGATCTCAGAGGTTATGTAGTTGATGGTTACTAGTGATACATTCCCAATTTGGTAATGTGGCATATGAAGTGCTGCTGTTCATTTGTTGATTAAAGCATGGCTTTGTGAAAAGGTGTAGCTTTGTGGACGAGACTTCTCGAGCCTCACAACCCGAAAATGGTCGAAACAGGAATGTTGCGGCAAGGTTGCAGGAGTCGCGGCCCTAGGGTATGTCCATTTCTTCTGGATTAAAGGTGGTATCATGGTATAGAGCCCAGATATTTACCTATGTGGTTGTTGCATACTTATTGTTGTGTGGTTGTTGGTTGGGGGCTCCTCGGATAAAGGTAGCGAACGACCAAGGATGGCATATCTTAGGTGTTACTCCCGAGAAGGGAGTACACCGGCCTTGTGTTGGCAGAGAGCCATGTAGGTTCTTGGGGACGTTCCTCCAAAGGCATTCCATTTATTAAGGAAGTTCCTTAGCCTGACCCTTTGTTGGAAATCCAAACAAAACAATATGAGCCCTGTACGATTTTAGTTGTATAACCTGCTATTGGACATGGTAGCTATAGTAGGCATACGACGAAATGCAGTATGCTGGCTAAGATTCATATTATACTTTTGAAAGGTTTTCTACACTATGCACTAAAAATAATATCAAATGGTTTTCGTGTATCAAACATTTTTGACTGTCATAAGGAGAAATCTCCTCCAAGTGTGCGCTTTCATTATGCGTGTGGTGGCCGTTTCATTTTCCAAAAAGCATCTTGGATTTCAACTTTTAAAATCTTTAATTGTTTGTTTTAAAAATAAAACTATTTTTGTTTGCTCATACCAGTCCCATGACTGATCCGGAGTTTATTGTTCCCTTTCTGAACTCTGCATGCCCACAATTTTCCACACGGGCAGTCTAGAGTTGTTTTTTCCAGATAATCGTATAGTAGGTGTAGTTCGATAGCATTCAATCTTGGGATTTTGGCAATCGCATTTTGGATCGAGTTTCTTCAATTCAGCATTATTGTTGGATCAAGCTTGTTAGATTGGAGTTCTTTAAGCTTTTGGTTTTGGATGTGGAAGTGTTCGAGTATTTGGAGTTTTTGGAGTTTGTCATTGAAGACGTTGTCTTTCCGCTGCAATTATCTTGTATCTATCTTTGATATATTGATAGTCATTTGTATTTGATATTCAATTGTATCAGATATTGTATTCATTGTTATATCAATGAAATATACGTTCTTTCTTCTGCTATGTTGTTATACTTAACGTGTTATAAGCTCCGGCGAGCTAGATTCGACGTTTGAATCTGTGACATTCGAGTACAATTGAAGTACAGATGTCGATTTTTGAACGCTGAGTCAGGATCGTTATATGATTTCTCTCATTCTAATCTTGTATCTTCTTAATCAAAACATTGTAACCCTAAATGCGTGTCAATTTAGGAAATTTAATAAAATAAAGCTTTTTCTTGGATAAAGAGGTAAGTCCTAAGTTTTGTCAATTACTTTACTGTTTGCTTAAACTTTTGCTGGATTAACTCCGATTTTGAGCTTTAAACTCATCGAAAGGTTCTTAGCGACAAGGCTGACAACACTTCTATTTCAAATGACTACACAACCTTTCGAAGCCTACAACTTTACAATCTGAACCCTTTGACAAGGCCAACAACTCAACCGATACCAATACACAATTTAACCTTCCGAAACCATCAGCTTTGAGGCCAAACCTTTCGACAAGGTCAAGAGCTCTTTATGCTATAACAATATCAGAAACCTTTCGAAGCTTCCACCTAATTGGTCTAACCTTTCAACAAGGTTGAAATTTGTCCTCTAAATAAGAATACCTAGATTTGTAAGGCTTAAACCAAAAGTGGTCATTCCTATACCTTTCGACAAGGTTGAAACCCACTCCATAAAAATGATCTAACCTCTCGACAAGGTTAAAAGCTACTATATTTCTACCAAGGAATTTGTTATCCAGCCTAAACCAAAAGAAGGTTATTGCCCTAACCTTTCAACAAGATTAAATTCAACCTTTTAAGGACAAACTTAGCGAATGTTAACCTAACCGAAAAGAAAACTTTTGCAAGGGATCTCGTACAAGTTCAACTGAGATGAAAGTTATTGAATCCAAGGACTAAACCTTTCGACGACATTGAAAAGTCTGATTCGAGAATCATCAACAAATAAAGTTAAACAAAAAGATAATTCCTAAGGGAATTTCACTTGCTGCTCTCAAAAAAGATATTCATCTTTTCTAGTATTACTTTGGTGTGTTGACAAGAAATCTTGTTAATATTTTTAGCACTAGAAGGAGGGCTCGAACCGTCGACTTGGTTAACCCCCTAACACTGTTATTCTCTAACTCCTTTGGATTAATATTACATCAAGTGTATCCATTTTGGTTTGATTATGGTCAAAAGATTCAAAAGGTCCGAACCAGGGTCTTCAGAACCATATTTAACAAGATTCTCCCAAGTAAACATCAAAAACTCCTATCAAGATAAAGAGCATAGGCTAAGGCTCGAAGCCTTAAGGATTATAAATAGAAAGAAAGCAGAATCTTATAATCTTGAGAAATGGAGTCTAAATCCTTTTCATGTGGGTCCTACCTCTATCTTCGCACTTGGAAAAATAATAAATGGAAGTGATAATATCTTTAATCAATTGAGAAGAACAATCTAACATTATTCCAAAGGCATAATCTTTGAGAGAGAGATAATGATTGATTACAACGCCTTTGCGCACAAATGGAAACCAACTACAGCAAGAGCACTTCCAACCCAAGAGATTCAAAAGGTAGAAAATAATAATAATTGAAGAGCATGAAATGATAAGGCCGAAAAATAAAAAGTCAAAGTGCCATCCTCATGAGTCAAATTTCAAGTCTAGACTTCCAAAGAATGCAACTTAACAACATCAATGTAAAACGTCTACTTGCTCACAAAGGATGAACTTAACTACTGGCCATCATAAAATAAAAATCTAAAACATGAAAGGAACTTGGAAGGGTCCTTCTATCATTATCATATGATGAATGGTCATAAAACCAACCACTGTAGAACCCTAGAGGGGATGATCATCAATTTCTTTGCACAAGGAAAGATCAGTGAATTTGTAAAAAGGATTTGAGGGATTAATAAAGATCAACTTTATGGAAAGAGAAAATCTACATTGTTGGGAGTGAAATGCTCCTCATATTTGGATACTGCCGAAGATGGTTGTCTACCTAAGATGGTAGAAAAACCTCTGTCCACGCCGAGATGGCTAGGGCAGAGCACCTCCTGGAGGGAGGGCGGGTAAGCCTTTAACCACATCATAAGATGGCTAGGTTAAAGCATCAGACAATCCCTTGACCGCACCTCTACTCAGGTCAAGGCACCTCTTGGAGGGAGGACGGAGTAAGCCTTTATCCGCGCCATAAGATGGATGGTTAAAGCACCAAACAAGCCCTTATCCGTGACATGCTATGGCTAGGTTAAGGCACCTCTTGGAGGGAGGATGGAGTAAGCCTCTATCCACACCATAAGATGGCTAGGGTATAGCACCGAACAAGCTCCTGTCTGTGCTGCAAAAGGGCTAGGGCAGGGAGCCTCCTGGAGGGAGGTCGGGTAAGTCTTTGGTTTCTAAGGCATAAAAACCTATGAAATTATGTCCTTGAAAGTAATTGGATTGCTGACTTTGTCCTTAAAAGTAATTATTCGGCTGACTTTGACCTTAAAATTAATTTTCGTGGATGTGTGTCCTAGAAACTAATTGGACTGCAAAGTTTGTCCCTCTAGTGAAATGCCCCTATTCAAAACCTGAAGGGTTCATATATGTCAAAGAAGATAGAAGAAAAGGAGCATAACCGATCTCCATTTATTATTACCCGAATCTGGGTTTCAGGACTTTCATTTTTAAACATCATTTATTAATACCCGAATCTAGGTTTCGGGTCTCTTACATCAGAATTACATCAATTAATACCCAAATCTGGGTTTCGGGTTATTCATTTTATAACTTCATTGTATAATACCCGAATATGGGTTTTAGGTCTTTATTAACTACTAGTTATCTTAATATACCTTAATCTGGGTTTCGGGATTCTCATTTTTAAACATCATCTGTTAATACCTGAATTAGGGTTTTGGGTCTTCCATATAAGAATTTCATCATCTATTACAATAATCTTGGTTTCGGGTATTCATCAATTATTACCTCATTATATCTAAATCTGGATATCAAGACTACTATTTGTGCAAACCCTATTCCAGAAGCAAAATTTCTAGATTTCTATTCATCACAAATGCCCAAATCTGGGTCAATGAATATTAAAGATCACTATTAAAAGTCTCTGAATGTGGGCTTTAAGTTTCTAAATTTTTAAATCCCATTAATGCTGAGGAATGGGTTGGAGAGTTACCACATTCAAATTGCAGACACTGATCTCTTAATCAAGTTCTTTATTAAATAAAGGTTATATTCTAATATTTATATCTCTGTGATAAGGCATAATTATCTATCAGCAAATTTCAAACTTTCCAGCCAAGTGGAATGAGTTACCTTCTTGATCATCTCCCATCTTAGTTAAAGATGCGATTTTAACATTTAGTATAAGCTATTTGATGTACAATTAACAGAATGATTTGTTAATCTAAGTAAATGATATACATAAACAAAGATGTCAATTTCAGGCTAAGAATTAGAAATAATGTTTGCTACATGCTTTTCAAGGAAATCAAAACAATAAGGAATAGAAAAAGATTCAAAAAATCCAAAAATCAATGAATGAGCAATTCAAAAACATCGTTACAGAGAAGGATTGCGAATCAGGTGATATTTACAAAATTTATGTGATTTACATAAGTTATGAAGTCATTCACAAAATGATAGAATTATATACAAGATGAATTTACATAGCTTAAATACATAAATAAATTAAAAAATCTTGAGCTGCTTTATTAAGAGTCTCCGCCAATAAAGGATCTACGACATGATTGATTCCTGCGCGGAGAACTTACTTAAACTTCTTTTCTTTTCTTCTTATTTGGTTTTCATCATCGATTACAATGATGTTGGTCTTTAGGGCATGATTAAAAGTTCTGTTCGTAGCCCTGGCAGTTTTATTCTCTTTCTAACTCTACGATACGCTTGTCGAGCTAGTAAATGTCATGCTCCGGCTTTTGGTTTTTGGCAACATATTCATTAATGGTCTGAGAGCACTTCACTTTCTACCGCTCGCCAAAATATTTGGCTATTTGAACTTTACCCCTTGACACCAATTTCCAATTCCATTGTCATCTAAACCTGGGGAGGGTTAAGCATAGTAGGGAAGTTATGAGCCGTAAGAAGCTTTGACTTAGTAGGTTTGACTGCAAGAAGGGTTACTTGAGGGATTGGAAGATCAATCTTTGAAGTTTTATTGCCTAAAATGAACTCTAAAGAGGCACATTGCGCCTATCTATCTTTTAACTTTAACAAACCATTAATTTGTTGAATAAGTTCGGACATTTTCTAATCAAAATCAACCGTGGAATTAGTCTTCACTTGACGTTTGAGCATAGTGATCATCTCATATCCTTTTTCTTAATATCATCCTCGAGATAGGCTATATGGTCTTTGTGACAACTGCGATAGTCTTTTGAAGAGCATATCTTTTATGCCATTTTACGGCTTCAGTTTGCCATCGAAACACTTAAGATGGACTTCATCATAGACTACGATCCTACCGCTCGCTGTTAATAGTCTTTCCCTGATAGCATATACGCGTGAAATTAAGTTTTGAGAAAGATGAGTCATAGATGGCTGTAGCTCCTATTTAAATAAAAGAAATGGGAGAAAATCAAAATTAGGTTAAAAGATATCTTTATTATTATAGTAACAGATTACAACTAAAGCAACAACAAAGTTAAAGGATACAACATGCAATTTAATTATATTTATAGTGTAGAAACTACTTTTCTAACTTTATCAAGAGATTTAGCAGAAAGCGTAACCATCGAATCAAAAGGCATAGTAACTCTTTCCAGGGTAATGACTGACGGGCATTTACTATAGTCCCATTTCCCGACCAGGGGACTATCATGACCACAAATTAGTTTGGAGTGAAATGTTCTAATCTCTTTAAGGAAAGTTTCCTTCTCATTGCCGAGGAATTCAAAATGGAGGCGAGGGTATTCCAAGTACAACTTTTGTAAATCTCGAAGGAAAAAATGTCTCGTTGATTTTGAAGTCTTTAAAATTGATGCATTTTCAAAGCAAAACCTTCTCAATTTAACGTATTGGTTTAAGTGGTGTCTAGGGATGGCTCGAACTAAAGAGCTGATATTTTGAAATAGTATAGTAAAAGGAAACTAAGCATATAAAACAGGCCAAAACATATATACATAAATTAATTAGTTGTTACATATTTACAATTATTCATCGGGTTCATACAAAAAAGATTTAGAGACAAACTCGGACACTAATTTATCTTTATAGTACTTAAGCTTTTCAAGTGGAAGATCTTGAGGAATCGATCTGACTCGCGGTAAGTTCCGGCAAGCTCCAGGATGCGAGTCAGATCTGAATTCATCTAAGCATCCTTTTTGAATACGTCTGAGTAGACCCCCACTGAATTCGCCTAAGTACGAAAAATCTATAATAGAATGTCTACAATAAGCTTTATACAAAAAGTTAACTAAAATATCTCTCTCCTCGATCATCATACAGAATAAAGTTAACAACTCTCTATTTTCCTTCAAGAGAACGTCATATTGGAGGCACACTTTCTTTAATAAAGGAGCAACCCTTTGATATTTAAAAGAAGCGAGTACGGAGGTACTCTTGTCCAGAATGTGATATTCCTCAGATAGAACATTATGTTCCTTTATTAATTTGTCTAACTACCTATATAACATGTTAATTTCCTCCTGTTTGCTCTCAAGTTTTGTTCTATAAGGAAAATTTGACTTCTTATCTATCTAAAACAAATGATTTAGCACTTTTTATTATCTTCGAAGTGAAAGACATTTAAACAGGGAATTCCATACCTGAGAGATTGGAACTGAAGTCTTGATAGCCTGCTTTTTCTCTATTAGATCCACAGTTTCGGTGGGAGAAGGCTCACCTTCCAAAGCAGTGGAAGGACCAAGGGGAGCAGGTGGCATATCATTCGAAGGAGATTGCTCTTTATTAGGAGCTTCGGTTTGATCACCACTTTCCATCCCTTAAGCATCGAAAGGCCCCCCTTTGTCTTTACCAAGGCCTTGACTTCGGAGGGGTTATCACCATTATCATTATCATAGTCACTGTCCTAATCAATTTCATCATCATCGCTTTTTTCCTTGGGGCGTTATCTTTATCACCCTCCTCTTAAGAATCGGATTCAATGTTGAAGGAGGGGATATCAAAAGAAAGAGCTTCTGATACATTAACTATCACCTCCTCGTCTTCAAGTTTGGTACCTTGCCTAATTTGGGTGATCTTATCCATTACTCTTTCAGCTAAGGTGGGGTCGAGAGAGGGGAAGTCAAAGTCAGGACATTTGTCGCGATTGTCTGCATATGCGAGCATGAGGGCATCTTCATAATTTTTCAACATAATGGGCCCTAAGGTGGCTTCAACAAACTTAAAGACTTGTTTCTTGACATTGGAGAGGGTGTTAATAACCAGTTTGAGTGAAGCTTTGGTCCTTTTGAATTTGTCCTTCAATAATGTATTCTTGGCAACCAAGCGAGCTTTCTCATCTTTCGAGTCTTTCAAAGTTAGCTTCGTTGCAAAATTTTCATCGGTGGAGAGTTGGTGTGCTTGCCTCTCCGCTTATAGATCAGCTTCAGCCCTAGTGAGGGAATCCTCAACTCGCTCCAACTCAAAGGAAATGTCATTTTGAGTAGCAATCAAAGAAGATAGTTGATTTATGAGTTCAGCATTTTCCTACTAAAGCTTCGGGGATCCAGCAGAAAGCCTTGAAATATGTTCATTTAAAGCAATCCAGTTCCTACAAATCTACAATAAGAAAAAGTGTAACACAAGTTAGCGGTTAGAAAAATTCAATGATGATAGGACCAATCGGGTTAGAGCTTACCAAAAGTTGTTGCTCCATCAGAAAGCGATAATTTTCTGCCAAGATTGGACTGAATGATGGCGAAGAAGAAGAAGTAAAAGATTCTGAATGTAGGATCAATTGACAAGTTCATCAAAATTGATCAATGGCAGAGCAAAAGATGACGACTCCGAAGGAATTTACGTCTTAGAAGGAGTTGCCAATAGAGCAAGATGCATCTACGCTAGTGCAGTTCGGGAGTCGCTAATGTAATACAAGGATAGGGTGCCAGAGTAGGTGGAGTTTGCCGTTTTATCTTTAGAGACTTCAACAGTGAGGCTCTTTGAAACTTTCTCAGGAGATATGCGCTCCACTTCCTCCTCCACATCAGTTATTTTTGCAACTTTCACCGAAGGAGCATCATTAGAGGGCTCCATTAGTCTTCTCTTAAAAGATCTTTTGGATTTAGCGAAAGCCTCCAAGATCGATGTTACTTTCGAAGACGATGGAGGAGGGGTAGCACCACTTGAAGATACAATGGCCTTGGAGGGAGCTAAAAAAATTCAAGCGGATATAAAATCAATCAAATTAATTAAAAGAATTCTAGGGACAAAGAGGAAAACTACTATGTAGATAATATATCGGAAGTGTCAGCAAAAATTGGTGACATTGAAGTGAAGTGTTCAACATCGCCTAAGGAAAGGAAGCACATGCCATGAGAGGTGTGCATGATCATGGGAGGAGTCCCTAGGATCCCCTGTCCAGGAAGCAATAAAGAATGTTTTCTTAGATTTAAAGGGGTTAAGAGTCTCATCCCGCTTCCAAGTTGTACAGAAGCTACGATTAAATAATCGATGGTTTCTTATTAGCATCACTAAGTGTCTTGGAAGATTCACCTGAAGAAAGTCAGAGATTAGTTACCCGAAAAGCAGAGCAAAGCAAAGACAATATTAAAGTAGAGTTATGGGGGGAGGCAAAGGTCCCGTAAATATCAGCAAAGCACTTGATGAAGAAAAATCGATTCTCCCGGTCCTTAAACTTATTGACACTATCTAATACCAGCTGCTTGTATACATTAACTCTGTAAATCTGCTTGTTGAGATAACTTAACCTTGCCAACTTGGTCAAGGAGTTTAGAACTTCAACATTAAGCGAAGGAAGTCCAGATTCCAACGCCAACATTTCCAAGCATAGTAGATGAGTATAGACATTTGGGGATAGTTGTATTGGAGCAACACCAACATGAGACATGTATAAGGTCAACAACTCGGGGAATGGAAGAAAATCACCGTGCCATATGTGGATGGCCGTGTAAGCAAAGTACCCTTTAGGAGGGCTGTCAATGGTATCAGTTGGCTGAGGAGGGATAGCTTTGATCCAGTGATTCCAAAGTCTTTAAGAATAGCATTAACTTCATTCTTAGTTTTGATGGAAGAATGTTTAGCAATGGCTTCAGTTTTTGGAGAGCTCATGATTCTACTAGGTGAAAATGTTTTAATTAAATTTCTTGTTTATTTATGAGTTTAGAAAGCACACAAGAATTAAATAAACAAATTTACTTAGAAAGCTCAAGAGTGAAAACATAAATAAAATCTTGAAATAATGTAAACAGTTTAAGTCAAAAACTCAACAGCTCAAACTTCCGACAATGTCGAAAGGTGTATAACTCAAGCTTTTGACAATGTCGAAAGGTTTATAACTCAAGCTTTTGACAATGTTGAAAGGTTGGTAATCCAAGCTTTCGACAATGTCGAAAGGGTAATGACATCTACCTTAATCATCATACTTCAACATTATTGAAAAGCCTAAAAAGCAAATAATAATATGAATTCCTTTGGCTATCGAAAAGTCGAAGGGTAGAAATGGAACATTAACCCATTCATCACCTTTCGACAACGTCGAAAGCTCTATGGAAGCCTGGATCCACTTCAATTGTAACATAAAAATGAGTGACAAGACCTTTCGACATGATTAAAACCAATAACTTAAAATTCCCGAGTTAAAAACATTAAAGTTGATGACGTTGCCGAAAGGTCTGATCAAAGTTGTCAAAACGTGTCCTACTCATTGAACTCAAAAGGTTTCAGGTTCAAAACATATGTGCTTTAATCATTTCAACAAAGATGGGCAGAGACCACTCTAGGGTTGAAGAATTTCAATCTTGTCGAAAGCTAATAATCGAAAGGTTTGAAGTCGAGAGCTCGTTGTCGAAAGGTTACATCATTTAACTATCCCTTTCAACAACGATGGTAAAGTTAGCATCACAATACCTTCCGACCCCATCGAAAGATAAAAAGAGGGCAAATACATTATTGCCACCTCAGTCTCTTTCGACGCGGCAGAAAAGTTATTTGTAACTCCAAATTGTACACGAGGGGGTTCCAGGTAATCATATCAGGTCTAACCAAACCTAAACCCGATTATAAATCAAGTTTTCCTATTTCTCTTGAAGGACAAGTAAATCTAATCTACTAAAAAAATGGATTTCATTTGAAATCAATCTACTTCAATTTCAAAAAATGTATGAAAATTATCAATAAGTCAAAAGCCTTATATTAAAACAAAAGGCAAAAGCCAAACATTTGGATTAAAAAGCTAAACCCGATTCCGATACCATTTGATCCTCGATTTCATGCCTGGAAGTTGAACCCAAAGTGGATTTTTAAGCCTGGGCACATTCTTGTTGAACTGTTACAAACATGGTCTGAGTCAATGTTTGTGACAACAAAACTTTTCCATTTTATTTTGGAATTCATTGATTCTTTTTTTTTTGAAAGATGAAGTTTTCTAATTTATGCGTACTAATTTTCAAATGAACCAAAGATCAATCGGCCACTTGTTTTATGTCCGAAAGTTGAACCCAGAGAAGATTTCAGACGTGGGTATTGTTTTGGCTAAGTGTTTTTATGTCATTTTTCCGTCCAATTTTTGGCATTTACTTCTATTTTTGTGATATTTCTGAAGTATTTTGAGGGCTATGATGCCTATCAATAGGTTAGCCAAGTTTTGATGAATTTATAATTCAAATTTAGAATTATTTGAATTTAATTTGAATTTCGGTTTGAGTGGAATTTTGCTTGTTTTTTGTCGTTTTCGAGCATGGTTTTCTCCAATTGTTTTTGAAATGATTTTTAAAATTTAGGGGATTTAAAAATAATTATTATGTAATATTTTAAAGTATTTTCAAGTATAAAACCTATTTATTCTTTATAATATGGGAAATTTTAAATTATGGTTTCCAAATGGTTTTCGAAATCGGTTTTCAAAGCTTATTTTCAAGGTAAATTATTTTATATAAAAATTACACATTTTTGCACTGTCGAGGGAATGAGAAGGAGAGTTAAACAATTGGGTAAAACGTGGTATGAGACACATACGTTTATCCTTTCGGTTAATTCCTAACTTGTCCGTTTGATCATTTTGGCCTACGGGTCTAGTTTGCCGATGATATGAGGTGAAATTTTTACTTCTTTGAGTGTGAAATTTACTAGTGGTTGGTAAACCGTTTAGTGCGAACGGGTAGTATGTGACACACGTTAACACTTTTTGGGTTCCTTTCCTAAAGTTTGGGACACATTTGCCTATTGGCGTGCCAGTACTGGACCTTCGGGTCATTTGCCATTGCGTCGTATTTGTCTTCGGGCGTTTGCCATTGTGACGTATTTGTCTTCGGACGTTTGCCATCGCGGCTTATTTGCCATTGCAGCGTATTTGTCTTTTGACGTTTGCCTTTGGGCGAGGTACCTATTATGTGAAACAGTACTTGGCAAAAATAGCACGTGCAAAATCTTTTTAAGATGATTATTAACCTTGTATGTCGTCATTTTGGAATAGGTCCTTTGAACCATTCGGTGGCGATTACTTCGGGATTTTGGACTCTTGGGAGTTCTTTTGAGATTTTCATTGCCTACACTGGTGTGTTGAGATTTGCCTTTTGGCGTATATGTATACTGAGATTGCCTATTGGCGCTATTTATGGAATTTGTCTTTTGGCGTTGTATGAGATTTTTATCTCTTTGTTGACATTTGCCTTATGACTTATGTTGAGATGGCTTTTGCTTATGTTTTCCTTTGAGTTGCCGATATGGCGGGTTTGGGAATTAATCTTCTAGGAGTTTACTTTATATTATTCCATAAACCATTCTTATTTGATTTATGATTGCCGAAAATATGAGGCATGCTACATTCTAGTGATTCATGAGATTTTTCGTCTCCTTTGTGTTTTATGCTTATTGAAGCAATCACATTCTATCACCTAGTGTAATTATATATGCCATACATGTTGTGTATCCGCCATATGACTATGGTTAGCTTTCTTATGTTTACTTCTTGTTTAAGAAGAATATCACTATGCTCTTATGCTCTATTATTCTACTATCACCTTTTACTGATTCGTTTAGGTAGACTGACCCGTGTATTTTTTACTCGGGTCAGACCAAGGTGTTTCAGGTTAGGTACTTTTGGACTTAGCCTATTCTGCTTCTGCATGGAATATTCTGCTAGCTCTTTTTGTTATTGCTTTTTGTGCAGTCCTTTTTGGTTTGCTCCTCTGATATGTATATTCTTTTGACTGGTGTTTGTATTGTGGTCGTCATACCACATATGTGATGTATCATTTTGTATACTTTGTGATGTATCTGTGTATATGTGTATCTACGAGATTAACTGCTGTTCTGTGATGTGTTTTACATTTGAGTTGTTGTATTTTGTTCTGATAGATCCTATAGCCACCTATGGCTTTGTATTAAGTATTTATTGGATATGTCGATCCACTTGAAAAAAAATTATGGCATTGTCCATGTATTCAATAGATATTTAAGACAAGGCTATAGATGGTCGCTCCTATCCAGCCCTATTCTCTACATTAGCAGACAGTATTATCCAGTAATGCTCTTTGTTAATGTAGGTCTCGGGGTGGAGCGTTACAGCTTGGTATCAGAGCCGAGTTCAGAACAAAATATGATAAACACAGAACAGAAACACATATTACGGTACATCTAAGTGTAATACAAATGTTACGAATCCCTGAATCATCATTCTTTTGCTCTTTTTGTGTCCTTTGGGGTAGATATAATTTTGGGAATATGCCAAGGAATGCATTTTAATTCCGTAGTATTCCATATTTGAATTAATGATATCTACTTTGTGAATAATCTTTATATTATCTTAACTTTCAGTTATGGCTGGAAGAGGCAGAGGACGACGTTCGGATGCGGGGCAGTCCAGTGGCTCCCATCTGGATAGAGTATATATGTCCGCCGATCAGTTTATGGAGTTATTTAGGAGCAACCAGCCTCCAGCTCCTACTCCAGCTTCACCTTCGCGCAAGTCTTCTTTCGCGCGCATGTGTAGTGATTTTGCACATCTCGGAGGCAAGCCATTCAAAGGCTCCGAGTCTGTTTTGGAGGCTCAGGCTTGGATTCGTTCTTGCGAGCGGATATTTTCTCGCATGGATCTTTCGGATTATCATAGGGTTCTTGTAGCATCCAGCATGTTACAAGAGCGTGCTCTTGATTGGTACAAGCTATTCACTGTCGAGTTCGACGAGTCTACTCTTACATGGAGTCGGTTTCGGGAACGATCCGAGCTTAAATTTTTTCCTGAGTCTGAGAAAGCATCTCTTGCCCGTCGCTTCCTCGAGCTAAAGCAAGGGAAATCTTCTATTTTGGATTATGTGTCTTCTTTCGAGGCTCTCTCTAAGTATGGCCTTGAGTATATTAGCACTTCATACAAGAAGAACCTCAAGTTCGTTTTCGGCCTTAATAAGTATTTGAAGAAATCTTTGATGTTGCAGCATAAGCTTTCTTTTGAGGAGCTAGTTGACTCGGCGCTTCATCTTGAAGCTGTGGAGAAGGAAATCGATAGTGGTGATGATGTTGAGGTTCGCAAGAACCCGAACAAGAAGTGGTTTCCTTTTCAGAAATACAAGTTCTTTCCATCCAAGAAGAAGAAGCCAGTTGGTTCTACTTCTCAGCCTCAGTCTCGGCCTCATTCTCAGCCTCAATCTATTGGAGCACCTCCTTCTCGCAAGGGGTGTTTCAATTGTGGTTCGCCCGACCATATGATTTGGGAGTGTCCTAAGCCTCTCTTTTGTCGATATTGCAAGAAAGAGGGCCATCGTATTTCCTCTTGTCCTATTACTCCAAATAATGCCAAATCTGGCAAGCTGAATGTAGCAGATGCTTCTAAAGGTTCTTTTGAAAGTCAATAGGCTAAGGGAGCCTTACCCATTATTTATTACAATGATATTTACATTACAAAATACATCAGCTCATGATTTGCAAGTATCCAAATAAATGAATCTTACAAACAAGTTAATAAAAAAGCTATCTATCAATCTTGAAAATTTAACATGTACATTTATACTTTCCACCCTATATACAGCAGATCTAGTCTTAATGCTCCATATTCAAATTGTTGCATTTGTTCTTCAGTTGAAAAATTTTTAGTCTCAACTTCCAAAACCATACTTAGTAGAAAATGCAATTTGCCTGAATACTGTAAATCCATAGATGATCCTCAAAAGCCATTTGAAATTCTCAATGCATCAGAAGATTAAATATCATCAGTTCAAATGAATGGAACAAGCTTTAAAATTCAGATCTAGACTTTAAGTATCATATCCAAATTGTGGCATTTGAACATCCATACATGATCTTCAGCAACCATACTACTTCCTCAATGAAACAGATCTAAATCTATCTTCATACCCAAATGCATGGAATAACCTATCAATAAAAGATTCAACTAACAAAGGATCAGTAAGCATGTTACAAGCAGATAAAATATAATCACTCATCTGTTCATTCTTTTTTGAAATAAACTGCTAATTTTTGAAATCAAATCACTGGCTGAGCTGAAGTTATTTGAAAAAATTCTCTCATTTCTTTCCTTCCAAATTACAGTAACAAATTTTTTAAGAATTGTTAATAATTCCTTAGCTTTGGAATTCCTCCATCTAGTAGCTTTGTAGATATTGAACCATTCTTCCTTAGAATTCTTGTTGGAAGTATGAAAATTTCCAGAGGTCATCAATTTATTCCAAATATCACCTGTAAAAGCACAACTGAAAAATAGATGTGTATTATTTTCTAAATGATCATTGCAGAGAACACATGTGCTATTGTCAATTAAACCATAAGACACAAGTTTATCCTTTGTTAATATAGCATTGGCCATAACCTTCCATAACATTAAGTTTTCTTTAGCTGGATTATCAGAGCACCAAATTCTATTATTCCAGGCAAATTTCCCACTGCATTCATTATCCACAAGTAAATCATATATCAATTTTATTGAATGTCTTTTCCTCTGCTGTGACCAAAGAACACTATAATCTCTCTCAGGAATTTTAATCTTGGCAATTTCATACCAAACCTTTCTGACCTCCAAGGAACTGCTATAAGGAAGCACTATTTCATCTTGAAGAATGAAATCAGATGCTTTTGTCTGAAAGGGAATACCAGTTGATATAAAACTAGAGTAATTCATACATTTTTCCAAAATTAACCCAGGTTTTGCCCAAGGATCAGACCAAAAATTGCAGTTTAAATTCTTCTTTGGATTAATTTGAATCAGTGGTAAAAATTTCTCTCTCAACTTTAAAATATTTCTCCAACTCCAACTCGAGTTATTCTGTAAATAAATTGCTTCTAAAGGTTCTTCTCAGCGCAAAGGTACTTCTCCTTCTATTCTTGAAGGTTCATTGTTATTTCGCGATCGTTCTATTCGAGTCCTATTTGATACGGGTGCGTCGCATTCATTCGTATCGAAGAAGCTCGTCGATGATTTGTCTTTGGATGTTTCTTGTATGGTTACTTCATTGAGGATTGCGAATCCCATCGGGGGACCCGCAACCCTTAGCATGCTTTGTGATGATGTTGAGATTGTTTTATGTGGCTTTTCTTTTCGTGCGAATCTACATGTTATTTCTTATTTGGGATTTGATATGATTTTGGGTATGGACTGGCTAGTGCGGTACGATGCCAGGATTATTTGTTCTAATAGAATTTTATATCTTCGACATCTGGATTCGTCTACTCAGCTATCACATGTTCTTTGGAATGTGGATAATTCCAAAGTGGCTCTATATTCTCTAGCTCATGAGATGATGATGATATATCTCGTATTCCTATTGTATGTGACTTCTCTGATGTATTTGAGCCTGTTTCGGGTTTGCCAACCAAGCGAGCGATTGAGTTCCACATTGATCTCATTCCAGACGCGCAACCAGTTAGTCGTCCTCCCACAAGGATGTCTACAAAAGAAAATGAGGAACTCAAGAAGCAGCTTTTAGAGCTTGAGTCCAAGCAGTTCATTCAGTCTAGTTCTTCACCATGGGGTGCTGCGATCGTCTTCGTGAAGAAGTCTGATGGAACTCTTAGGCTCTGCATCGATTATCGCAAGCTTAACAAGTTAACCATCAAGAATAGATATCCATTACCTAGGATCGACGATATGCTCAATCAATTAAGTGGCGCTAAGGTCTTCTCTCAACTCGACCTTGCCACTGGTTTTCATCAGCTTCGAGTTGCGGAAGGTAGCATACCTCTTACAACTTTCCGCACTCGATATGGATCTTACGAGTGGCTCGTTATGCCGTTCGGTTTGACGAACGCTCCTGCTTTCTTTGTCGACCTTATGAATCGAGTATTCCGAGAATATCTCGATAAATTTGTCCTTATGTTCATTGACGACATCCTGGCTTATTTGAAGTCTGAAGCCGAGCATGCTAATCACTTGAGAATTATCTTGAGTACTGTTCGTCACCATCAGCTTAAAGCTAAATTCTTCAAGTGCCATTTCTGGGAGAATAAGGTTAAGTTCTTGCCACGTTGTTTCTTTTGAAGGCATTTCTGTCGATCCTTCGAAGATCGAATCCATCCAGAATTGGAAGAGGCCTGAGAATGTTCATGAGATTCGTAGTTTCCTTGGATTAGCGGGTTATTACCACCTGTTCATTAAGGATTTCTCTCGTATTGTGCTTCCTCTCACCAGCCTTACTCGGAAAGGTGTTCGATTTATTTGGTCCGATAAGTGCGAAGCTTCTTTTCAACAGTTGAAGGAGCTTCTAACTAATGCTTCTATTCTTGTGGTTCCTGAAGGAAATCAAGATCTTGTTGTCTACACCGATGCTAGTAGATATGGCCTCGGTGCCGTGCTTATGTAGAAGGATCGGGTAGTTGCTTATGCTTCTAGCCAACTGCGACCGAATGAAGTACGCTATGCCACTCATGACCTCGAGTTAGCTGCCATTGTCTTTGCCTTGAAGATTTGGCGCCGTTATTTATTAAGTGAGCACTCCATTCTCTATACTAATCATAAGTTCTTTGAAATATCTATTCTTACAGAAGGAGATCAATATGAGGCAACAACGTTGGCTCGAGTTCCTTGCTTCCTATGACTTCGATATCCAGTATACCCCTAGTAAGGGTAATCGTGTTGTTGATGCGCTTAGTCGTAAATATTTGGCTGTTGTTTCTATGATGCTAGCCGAGTGGGATGTTCTAGAGACCTTATCCCTTTGTGATATTCGTGATCGAGCCCCATCTTCTGATTCTCCTATCTTATTATTTAGTTTGGAAGCTCGACCCTGTTTATTGGATCGTATTGCCGATGCTCAGCTGCGTGATCTCGAACTTGTGCACCTTATTCAAATTTGTGAGTCTGAGTCCCATCACGAGGAGTTGAGGGATTTCAACATTGATTCTCATGGGCGTCTTCGTAAGAAGAACCGTCTTGTTGTGCCTTCTGATTTTGCACTTAGGCATGACATTCTCTATGACTGTCATCGTTCTAAGTATACCATTCATCCTGGCAGTAGTAAGATGTATGCTGATATGTATCGCCTTTATTATTGGGAAGGCATGAAGCACGATGTGGCAAGTTACGTGAGTAATTGCATGACTTGTCAACGTATCAAAGCCGAACATCAGCGCCCTTCTGGTCTCCTTCAGCCTCTAGAGATTCCATTGTGGAAATGAGATCAGATTTCGATGGATTTCATTGATGGCCTACCTCGTTCGAGATCGGGCCATTCTAGCATTAGGGTTATTATTGATCGCCTCACCAAATCAGCTCATTTCATTCCTATTAAGTCTAATGGGAGTGCTTCTCATTTGGCCAAGTTATATGTCAAGGAAATCGTGAGACTTCACAGTGTTCCTAATTCGATTGTTTGTGACCGTGATCCGCTATTCACGAGTCATTTCTGGCAGAGTCTTCAGCAAGCTTTGGGAACAAAGCTTAATTTCAGCACAGCATATCATCCGTAGTCTGATGGACAGACTGAACGGGTGAATCGTATCCTCGAGGATCTTCTCCGTGCTTGCATTCTAGATTTCAGTGGTAGTTGGGAGGATCACCTATCTCTAGTGGAATTCTCCTATAACAATAGTTTTTAGTTCAGTATTGGTATGGCTCCTTTCGAAGCCTTATACGAAAGGCCATGTCGATCACCTTCTTGTTGGTTGGAATCTGGTGAGAAGCTTATTCTTGGCCCAGATTCTGTTCGTGATTCTTCTGAGAAGATTGATCTTATTCGTCAGAGAATGACAGAGGCACAGAGCCGCCAGAAATCCTACGAGGACAACCGTAGGAAGCCTCTCGAGTTCTCGGTTGGTGATCTCGTCTTTATTCGTGTTTCTCCTCTAAAAGGGGTTATGCACTTCAGTACGACTGGGAAATTGGCTCCTCGCTTTATAGGACCATTTCCTATTACTAACGTATTGGCTCTGTGGCTTATAGAGTATCACTTCCATCTCACCTATCTGGCATTCATGACGGCTTTCACATCTCTCAGTTTCAGAAGTGTCTTCGAGAGTCAGATTCTGTCATCGATTCTCCTGATTTGCAAGAGCTTGAGATCTCACTAGACCTATCTGTTGTGCAGCAGCCTATTCGCATACTTGCTTCGGAGGTGAGATGCCTTCGAAACAAGGACGTGCCGCTCGTTAAAGTTCAATGGTCCGCTAATCCCAATGACTGCACTTGGGAAACCAGAGAGTTTATCGAGCGATCCTACCATGGTTTTCTTTCTTCGCATAACGATGGTGAGAGTTATTTTACCTCAGCTTATTTCTTTTTTTTGGAGTGATGAAATGATTGTGTTGAATACAAATTCTTCTCTAGAAATTGCGAGGACGCAATTTTGTTAAGGGGAGGAGTCTGTAACAACCCTGGTTTTGGAGATTACCTGTAAATATTAAATTATAACGGTAGTTATGATTTAATATTGTGAACTAAAACAAGATTTGGAGATTTTAAATTGTTTATTAGGAATAAACAATGAATTTTTGGAAAATAAAAAGTGAAAATAAAGTTTAAAAGCTTTATTTTTTTTGTTTGGGTTAATAATAAGTGGAAAATAATTTTTATTTTGAGAAATTGCAATAATTTTATTAATTATTGCCAATTACTTCTTTTAATAATTTTTAAAGGAAGTATTTGATTTTTAAAGGTTGTTTATTGAAAAAAAAGGTGGAAATTGGGTTAAAAATAAATTTTGGCTGTAAATAATGTTTTGGAATGGTTTGAAATATTTTCTAAGTGGTAAAATAAATTTTTTGGAATTTTAGGAGTTAAAAACATGATTTTATTCGTTTATTTGAGTAAATAGTGCATTTTTGTTAAATAAAGGAATTTAATAATAAAAAATATTTTAAAAATAAAAATTAATCTTTTTATATGATAAAAAATGTTTTATTTTGTATGTATACTAGTTTTTATATTTTTCTTATGTGTAAATGTGGAGAAAAATGCATTTGTTTTATAATATAGTGTAAATATGTACATATTTGGTATTAGTACTAAATAAATTCACACAGGCTAATTAATTTCTCTTTTAATTAATGGGTCCAAAGCCCATTAGCACTTAGCCAGTAAATGAGAAGGTGAGAAAAGAGTTTACTGTACGTTCATAACATCTCATCTTCTTCTTCTTCTGGAAAGAGAAGACAGTAAACAAGCATCAAAATATTTTCAATTCAAAGCCTCCAAACTCAAAATCAATTCAAGCAAACTATAATTTCTTCTATCTAAGGTGTAAATTCAAAAGGTAATCAACTTCAAAACCCTACAATTTCAGCAAAATCCTAATTTCAAAAATGGGTTCTCTAATTTATTGTTGAATTCCTCTTGCATGTCTTTCTTTTGTTCTATAGGTTCTTAGATGCTTCGATCTAGCAAAAAGCTTCCAACTTGCAACATAAATCCAAGTCTTTCCATTGCAACAGCAAGGTGAGTTGAAATACTCACATAATCTAGCTGAGCCAAGCTCAAAAATTGCAAAAGCAAGCAAAAATTTAGCTTTTTGGGGAAATTTTTGCTGTTATTTTCTGTTTGAAATCTTTTCCATATTCCCTCTTTGAATGCCTATAGCTTTTGATTCCGGCAACGAAATGCTGTCGGATTTCTTGAATTTGGTAGCTTGCATGTTGAACTTCATTTTTGTAAATTTTGAAAGAAAAATATTATGATTTGAGTGTTCCAACCTTTGTTGCAAAATCAACAAAACACAGTTTTTCTGCCTGTAGAAACTGTGTTTTGTTGCTGCAAACATGGCCTGAGTCCATGTTTTCGATGGCATAACTATTTCATTTCTTATTGAAATTGCGTGATTCTTTTTTTGTTTGAAAGATAGAGTTTTCTATTATTCGCATACAAATTTTCAAGTCATTTCAACTTAGATAGCTTATAGATATTTGCTGCGAAACTTTGACCTGGACCCTGTGTTTGCACAGATTTTATAGTGAAAACTGTCTGGGTGCAACTTTGAGACATCATAACCTTTTCATATTTTATCCAAATTGCATGATTCTTTTATTGTTTGAAATAATAAGTTTTCTACTGCGTTCAAACCAATTTTGAGCTCAATCCAATACCATTTGATCCTCAGGTTCGTGCCTGGAAGTTGAACCCAGAGTGGATTTTTACAGACATGGTCTGAGTCCATGTTTTCGATAGCATAACTTTTCCATTTTATTTTGGAATTCATTGATTCTTTTTTTGTTTGAAAGATGAAGTTTTCTAATTTATGCATTCTAATTTTCAAATGAATCAAAGATCATTCGGCCACCTGTTTTATGTCCGAAAGTTGAACCCAGAGAAGATTTCAGACCTGGGTATTGTTTTGGCCAAGTGTTTTTATGTCATTTTTCCGTCCGATTTTTGGCATTTACTTCTATTTTTGTGATATTTCTAAAGTATTTTGAGGGCTATGATGCCTATCAATAGGTTAGCCCAGTTTTGATGAATTTAGAATTCAAATTTTGAATTATTTGAATTTAATTTGAATTTAAATTTGAATTTCGGTTTGAGTGGAATTTTGCTTGTTTTTGGTCGTTTTCGAGCATGGTTTTCTCCAATTCTTTTTGAAATGATTTTTAAAATTTAGGGGATTTAAAAATAATTATTATGTAATATTTTAAAGTATTTTCAAGTATAAAACCTATTTATTCTTTATAATAAGGGAAATTTTCAAATATGGTTTCCAAATGGTTTTCAAAATCGGTTTTCAAAGCTTATTTTCAAGATAAATTATTTTGTATAAAAATTACACGTTTTTGCGCTGTCGAGCGAATGAGAAGGAGAGTTAAACGAGTGGGTAAAATGCATGGTATGGGGCACGTACGTTTATCCTTTGGTTAATTCCTAACTTGTCCGTTTGATCGTTTTGGCCTACGGGTCTAGTTTACCGATGATATAAGGTATACTTTTTACTTCTTTGAGTGTGAAATTTACTAGCGGTTAGTAAACTGTTTAGTGCGAACGGGTGGTATGGGACACATGTTAACACTTTTCGGGTTCCTTTCCGAGAGTTTGTGACACATTTGCCAGTTGGCGTGCCAGTACTGGACCTTGGGGTCATTTGCCATTACGGCGTATTTGTCTTCGGACGTTTGCCATTGCGGCGTATTTATCTTCGGACGTTTGCCATTGCGGCTTATTTGCCATTGCGGCGTATTTGTCTTTTGACGTTTGCCTTTGGGCGAGGTACCTATTATGTGAAACAGTACTCGGCAAAAATAGCACGTGCAAAACCTTTTTGAGATGATTTTTACCCTTGTATGTCGTCATTTTGGAATAGGTCCTTTGAACCATTCGGTGGCGATTACTTCGGCATTTTGGACTCTTGGGAGTTCTTTTGAGATTTTAATTGCCTACACTGGCGTGTTGAGATTTGCCTTTTGGCGTATATGTATATTGAGATTGCCCATTGGCGCTATTTATGGGATTTGCCTTTTGGCATTGTATTAGATTTTTATCTCTTTGTTGACATTTGCCTTATGGCTTATGATGAGATGGCTTTTGCTTAAGTTTTCTTTAGAGTTGCCGATATGGCGGGTTTGGGAATTACTCTTTTAGGAGTTTACGTTATATTATTCCCTAAACCATTCTTATTTGATTTATGATTACCGATGATATGAGGCATGCTACATTTTAGTGATTCATGAGATTTTTCATCTCCTTTGTGTTTTATGCTTATTGAAGCAATTGCATTCTATCACCCAGTGTAATTATATATGCCATACATGTTGTTTATCCTCCATATGACTATGGTTAGCTTTATTATGGTTTCTTCTTGTTTAAGAAGAATATCACTATGCTCTTATGCTCTATTATTCTACTATCACCTTTTACTGATTCGTTTAGCTAGACTGACCCGTGTATTTTATACTCGGGTCAGACCGAGGTGTTTCAGGTTAGGTACTTTTGGACTTAGCCTATTCTGCTTCTGCATGGACTATTCTGCTAGCTCTTTTTGTTATCGCTTTTTGTGTAGTCCTTCTTGGTTTGCTGCTCTGATATGTATATTCTTTTGACTCGTATTTGTATTATGGTCATCATACCACATATGTGATGTATCATTTTGTATACTTTGTGATTTATCTGTGTATGTGTGTATCTATGGGATTATCTGCTATTCTGTGATGTGTTTTACATTTGAGTAGTTGTATTTTGTTTTGATAGATCCTATAGCCACCTATGGCTTTGTATTAAGTATTTATTGGAAATGTCGATCCACTTGAAAAAAAATTATGGCATTGTCGATGTATTCAATAGATATTTAAGACAAGGCTATAGGTGGTCGCTCCTATCCAGCCCTATTCTCTGCATTAGCAGACAGTATTACCCAGTAATGCTCTTTGTTAATGTAGGTCTCGGGATGGGGTGTTACAAGAAGTCAAAGTGATTTTATTTTGAAAAAAAAGAAGGAAAAAAGAGGTTTAATAATTTTTAAGCAACCTTAACAGGATTTAAGGCAAGTTTAAATAGGTAAGTTTAATAAGGAGGTTTTAATCAACTTTTTTTTATTAAATCGTGTATTTGAGTTTTAACATCTAGGGTTTAGAAGGCTATTTCGTGTTATCAGGCTGGCTAATAAGCATCTTTACGTTTGAAGCGTCTACGGGAAAAGTAGTTGCTAGGACTAAGTTTGGATACCAACATCCTACTCTTCTTCATTACTTACCATACTGAATGGGTAAAGAGGTTGAATTGGTAAGACTCGGATTTATTTCAGGGCCTACATCTAAATAGTAAAAAGTGAAAAGATTCGAATTGGATGTTAGGTATACACACTTAGGATTAGAAGAGTATTATACAATTTAATGAGGAAAATGATTTTTATGAAAGGTTTCATAAATAAAGTTGGATCTTTTAAAAGGTTTGAATCTAAGTCGAAATTTTTGTGAAATATTTCCATAAGCATCTTGAAAAGGTAAAAAGAAGTTAGGTAAGTAGGAAGTAATAAAAAAGGTATGTAAGTTTTACATAGATCATTTCTATTTTCCACCTAATTCTTGATCCAAGATTCAGATATTTGATTTGGAGGTGTTTCGCACCGTTCCGAAAAAGGAATTATAGCTTGATTCTTGACGGCAAACACTTGGTGAGGATTCTTGATATAAAATCAAAATTTTCTATCATAGTATATGGCTATGTAAGGAGAACCAATGTTTCTAATCAAGAAGCCTGATCACAGTCTGTACTTGCGAGTCAGGTGGGCGATATTAGTTCGAAAGTAAAATTATGTATCCGAATAAGTGATTGAATCAAATTTTGCATGTGAATGATCTATGTACCTCCTACGGACTTATAAATAATGTTAAGTATTCATGTGTTAGGTTGTTTCTTTCTGGGTTGAGGATTATTGTAAAATTTCAGAATCGAATTTTTTTTAAGAGGGGAAGAATCTAACAGTACGAAATTTTTTCGCTTTAACTTGTGAATATTTAATTTATTTTAAATATTAAATTAAGAGTTTTAAATAATCAAATAACCCTCTTTTGATTTATAACTAATAGTAGAAAATTCATTTTTGAATTTTGTTTACAAAAATAGGTTGTTTGATGAAAGTCAAAAAAATGTGACCAAAACCCGCTTTACGAATTTTCAGCTTTTTATAGAATGACAAGTTGTAATACCCTTGCATACTTTAATAAAAGCATTTGAATGGTTAGAGAAAAATAATTTTATTTTGAAAATGTTAAGATAAGATAAGCAATAATAATAATAATAATTTATAAACATAAAATATGTTTGAATGTGAATTTGATATAATGGTTTGATTATTGAGCAAGTTAATAAAAGTACATAAGCTACTCTAATATCCACCATCTTTTTCATATGCTTGACATTTCAGTGGCTTAGATATGATGATAAAGTTTATACTTTGAGTTAAAGGTATTTGTTTCTTTTAACCTCATAGATTTATAAAAGTAAAGTTTTACCCTCGTTTTCATCTTACTCTTCATTTTCATTCCTATACTTGTCTTTTACACCTTCTCTTCCTTTCTTAGTTTCAAAAATCTTCTCTTTAAAAGCTTAAAGTTTGAATTAATTTGCGTAATTTATTTGGGGTTGGATGCTACTTTAAAAGCCTGGATTTTTTTTGCATTTCAACTAATTTGAAAGGTGAGAACACTAGCTCTTGATTCATACTATTGAAAATAAAAATTATTGTGAGCTTCTGTTATGTCTTTTCTTTCTTTCAACCTAATAATCTATCTTTTCGATACGTGGATGTTCGGCATGTGAATATCGTGGATGTATTAGTGTTGACTTCTGGGGATCGAAAAGGCGGAGCGTTACACGCATGGAAATGCAAAAGTAAATGACAATCTGTACAGTCGACCGTATTAGGTACTATAGCAGATCTACCAAAAACATGCCTACACCTGTAGCACACTGCCAACATTAAATGTGCTCTGCAACAGTGGTTAGACCAAGCTCGCCATCTCTAGCGCGTAGTGTACACATATGAATTGGCACACACTTTATTATAACAAAAGGAATCCCTAATGTTACGTGTCTACCAACCTATATTTGTACACCACTTCTTTAATTTATTTAGTAATGCAGGACTATTCTAATTCCAAACCGTCGTTCCTCCTTGCAACATGTGAGACAACCTAACTAAATGTGCATTAAATGTTAATGCATACCTGGTACAGAGTGATAATTAGCATACTTCTCAGCCATACATTCCAACCCACCTTTGCAGCTGCCTTCCATCAACCCATGTGACTAAATCAACGGCCAAACACACTTCTTGTCTATTTTTCTACGCAATTTTAGTCATTCATCCTTCATTTCAGCTACTATAAATATCTTATACCGTACAACATCAAAGTGGTTTAAGGTTGAATTTATGTTCAAAATACACATTTTCAGCAAGCAAATCCTCTCATTGCTCTTAAGATTAACAACTCTTTAGTCTTAAGCATATAATTTCTTAAATGGTAAGAGAGAAACATAGTAATAGATATTTATAGTGGAAGTAGGCAAGCTTAGTTAAACCACTCTATATCTTTTTGTCATTTACTTTAATTTGCATATTTTTCTTCTTATTTTACATCTTTTAAGCATGGTATTGGTAAGTAGCATTTGCTTTTACGAATGCATTAGCCTAATTCTAAGATTAACTAATTTATTAATCAACGCTATGGTTTGTCAAATTTAATTGTATGTAGATTTTCATTTTTTTAAATTTTTTTAACCCCAATAAAGATTAACATAGTGAGAATAATTTGCAGCTCAAATTTGATACCATCGTAGAACATAGTAAAACTCTTCATTACCACTTCAATTAAAAATATCCAATTATTATTAGTTTTGTTGTTGTTTCAATTAAACGAAAAAAGAACGACGAAACCATTTATTGTAGAAGACACTACGATATTGTAAAATATGTTTAATTATCATTATTTTCCCAGAACATTAAGAGGCCGTTAAATACTGATTTACAAGCATATTGTAAATATAATTAAATACTTTAACTCAACATTTTCTAATATGAAATTAAATATAATATTTTTACTTGTGATGTTTATCTCATTTTTTCTACCTTTACTAGTTAAGAGAGTTGAAAATAATTATGTTTGAGATTTATATTTTATTTATTTCTACGTTGCTCAGTTACACATAACATATCGTATTCACTTTTAGATCATATTTTATGTTTAAGGTGAGTTTTTGAAATATATTTTATGATTTAACTTTATTAAATGTTTTAGTGAAGTTAGTAAGTATTTAGGTGGGTGTCAATAGTAATGTCCATTTTTAAGAGGAGGTTACTTTAGGTGAAAATAAAGGACTTAGGTACATCATCCAAAATTGTTTTAGATGGCCAAATGTGAGTGAGAAGTGATGGGATCCACCTCCAAAATTTGGGACTGAATTCAGCGGTCCCACCTATTTTACTTTTCTTGACTATTATTATTATGAATGTGGGTGCTGTAGCAATTTTGGAAACAAAAAAATAGAATTATTAAGGCACGGTTTTCTTATAGAGACTACGAAACCAAAAATTCTCTTTTAATCTTATAGGTAAGACAAAAGTACATAAATCACGAAATATAAATAAATCTACTCTGTGTTCCTCAAAAGCCAAAATCTCATCCATGAGGATGGATTCCAATTGATTTAGAGTAAAAAAGAGATATAATAGTGGTCGGAATCAGGTTGGTCAAGAGGAGACCCCTTGATAAAGGATCTTTAATGATAGGAAAGAAAAGTAATTCGTATGCCTTAAATCTTCTGAAATCACCTACTAAGTAGCAAATATTTGAATGCAAACTTAAAAGAAAAATGACTACCATCTCATTAAACAGATCACAAGGTTTTGAAATTGAGAAAATATTATTGTCGGCGATCAAGAAAATGAAGAATTTAAACTTGAATTTATTCCATATATTTTTAGAAATAATAAAATGGTAGAAGAAATTAAAGAGGGTGTTTGTCAAGGAATAGAGATAATATGGAATAATACAATTCTTGCATATGTTATTAAAAGAAAACCATATTTCATGCACTTAAAAGCTTGCATCTCAAAAATTTGGAAATCGACTACTTAAGGGTTTATCACTCGTTAGGGGTTTCGGTGCTAGATGGGTTGGATGGATTATGCCTTTACTTAAAAATGGTAATTCAAGTATTATGGTTAATGGTATATTAGGTAATAAAATTCAATCGTAATGTGGACTTAGGTAAGGTGGCTTTTTATCACCTCTTTCGTTTGACTTAGCTGATTTTTTCATTAGGATTACCAAATTAGCCAGAAGTAATGGGATTTAGATAATATACGTAATGGGAATATGAGTAACGGTCTTTCTATTTTCCAGTTTATAAATGATACAATGTTATTTACATCTCATTTTCCTAGTCATATATATTTCTTAGGTTTTTTTTGAAATCAGGTACTTAGGTGGTAGTACATATTTGCACTACAAGTCTTAGGCAGTGTACAATTACCAGATGTCAACTATGTTTAGTTATTCAAATCACGCGCTACAAAGAATTTGAACATGTGAGTCCATACATCAAAGCTTGAGCACCTAACCACTGGGACAATGGTGCTAGACCTCTTAAGTTTATTTTATACAGTTTTGAGTTGCTATCTTGATTAAAAATTAACTTCGATAAAAATTCCATTTTAGTATTGAATGATACAGATATGATAGAAAGTCATGTCGTTTGTATGTTGAATTTCAAAATTATGAAATTTCACATTAAATACTTAGGATTTTTGATAAGACCAACTAACTCAAATACGATGATTTGTTAATAAAAGTACATAAAATAAATAAAAGATTACCCAAATGGAATTGTAAATTTTTATCGAAAGCGTGTAGGGTAGTTGTTATTAATTCAGTTCGATCAGCATAATTATATATTGGATGTCATTTTATAGTTTTTCAAAATGAGTAATCGATAAAATAGATTAAATTATGAGATATTTTTTATAGAGGATAATCGTAATAGAAGTTATAAGTGCCTTGTTAAATAGGAAATGGTATGCAAATCTAAAGAGAAGGGAGGGTTATGAATCATAAATTTATAAAATTTAAATACGTCTTATTTGGAAAATACTCGTGGAAATTGACCGATATTAATAAAATTTTGATTTGGAAACAAGTAATATCGAATCAGTGGTATGCTGGTGCATATAATCTATATCAAATCCATGCTAATAATATAAATAATGTCTGTTACTTTTGAAAATTAATAAAAAATTAATATTTATAAATTAGGAATTAATAATGCGGTATATTTAGGGAATAATACTTCATTTTGGCATGAGTGCTGGATATCAGCTATTCCCCTTAAATTGGCATTCAAAGAACTTTATGAAATTTGCAATTTTACAAATGTGTTGATTTTAGAAATATATAGACCAAATTTAAGTTTTTCCATGAGAATTTAGTTTTGATCATACATTAATTAGCCGAAAATACTTTACCTTAGTTTGCTTTACTTTGTAATAAATTAGAATTCTACAACATCGATAACGTTAGTGACATTAAATTATGGTATTGATATAAGAGTAAAAAATACACATCCCATTCTTTTTATAAATTTTTGAATTTTCGAGGACAAAATCGAACATATTTAAGTACATTTGGAAAGGTAATACTCCACCTAAAGCAAAATCACATACATGGCCAATTATGCATAGGAAATTAAATACTATAGAACTTTTAAAGAAGAAAATTATATTTTTGTTAATAAAAGTTTTTTATGTAATATGCGAATGGAAAATATATTGCATTTGTATTTTCTATGTCATATCACTAGGGTTATTCTTACAAATAGTCCTAGTACTTTTTATTTTAATATTACAAATAGTGATACTAATTGTGAATTACATTTGCATATATTTAGGTTTTATAATATCGGATTTCAACGGTTAGTATTTGATACTATTTCTTCTATTATGTTTGTATATTTGGTTTGGAAGAAATCAAAGATTTTTTTGTAGGCTAATTTTATTCGTACCCCAATAATTTCATAACATACACCATAAAATATGATAAATTAATGCATACAAATTGCTCTACATGTACCATTTCTTCTTTAAAGTTACCTTCCTCTTCATCTTTATCATCTTCACTCTTTTAAACTTAAAATTATTTTCACAAAACTAGAAATTTTCTAGCATAAATTAAGTTATAATTCAAAAAAATAAAATTTAATATTTTTTTATTAATATTACAATTTCTTTAATTCTTTTATAAAACACTCGTTTAAACAAAATCAACTTTAATTTTGTAAAAAAGAGTAAGTGTTTTTAATGAAAATATATAAAAGATATCTTAATTGATATTTTAGGTTTCGTGAAAAAAATTCATTAACTTCATCATAAAAATTTTATACACTTGATTAAATATTATTAATTTTTATTGATGGGTTACAAGAAAAGGACTAAAACGCAATAAAAAGAAAGCATAATTTGGTAATAGATTTTTTAGCTAAAGTAAGGGTGTTAGTTAGGTAATTTTTGGTGTATGAATAGAATTTGCCTTTTTAATAGTATAAATACTCCTATGGAAAATCTAATACATACAATTTCCTTATACTGTTTTATTAGATTTCAAATTCTAACTATAAAATAGTTAATAGTACTGGTTTTAAAAAAATATCTTAAAAAAGAAAAAAACGTATAGATCTAGTTTGTAACGACCCGTAAAATTTTCAATAATTTAATTTGTCAAGTTAATAAGTTTTGGTAATTTAATATGAAAAAACATTATTAATTAAAAATTGAACGATGGTAATTAGAACTAATTTGTAACAATTGAAATGAAATTACAATTTAGTGAAGTAATAAAAATTGGTATACTTGGCTATAAATTAATGTAAGAAAACTAATGCAAACATTTAAATTTATAAAAGGAATAATATGAAATAAATGACTCTTGAATAAAGATGGGGTATATAAGAATGGTAACATTTGTTGTGAACAATGAAATCACAAGTGTGAATGTTGAATCATTAATTAGATAATATATGATTAATATAAATTGAAGTAAATCAGTGTTAATTAAGTAATTGTAACATTTGATTTGTAAACAACAATGAATTCATTAATGCGACTTACAGTAATATAACGGTTGTAAGTTACTATTTAATTGGCCTATTAATTTAGTTGTAACTGTTGTATTTGAGTATAGATTTGAATATAAGTAAATAAAGGTAAGTGGTGTATTAATAAATGAATTAGTATAACTAATAGTAATTGAATGAATTCAATATTAGGTAGGTAATTATAATAATTAGTTGAATATAGTAAACTTAAGTGTAAATTAAAGGGTAATGGTAACTGCTATTATAAGTTGCCAATTTAGTCTATAAAATAAATAGGAAATCTTTAATGTCATTAATGAGAATTAATGCAGTAACGGGAGGTGTGAATGTAAGAATTAAATAGAAACGTAAATTTATTTATAAAGTAATAAATTGGTAAAAGAAATAGAACTAGGTTAAATTAATTAATTGGTTTTAAACCTTAATTAATGTGTACAATTGACAAAATTTCACATTTAGAAATGTAACATTTAATACAAATTTAAGATGAAAATAGGAGTAAAACTAATGTAACTAGGTATATAGGGTAATAATGGACCTAGTATAAAGATGGCAATTAAACCAAATCAAATTATTGGAAGCAATTTTTATTTAATTGGAATGTAATCTATAATAAAATGGATTATTGTAGGTAAATGAAATTAATCACTATGTAAATTGAAATTTGGATGAATTGGGAAGTTATTAATTTATTAGTATATAAATCAATGTTAATATTACCCTTAAAAGGATAAGTTAATAGTTGATTCAGTAACAAAATTGAGAAATCAAATATATGGATTTATTAGGGATTTAAACTTATATTTTTTAAATTAGATAAAATACAGTGTTTACACGCAATGACTTTCTATATCTTATTTCCCTATGTTTGTTTCTCTAATTTTTATTTTCTGTTTTATTTGCAAAAACTTTGAATATATTTATTTGATTTTTGATTGATTTTATTTTTAATAATAGCTTAGAAATTTCAAGAGATATTGGTTAGTTGTTTTGTTTATTTGTTGCCTTTTTCATTTCCCTTGCTTTTTCATTTGCATAGGCAATTACTTACCACATTCATAGCCATCAATTCTTCTCATAATTCACGTACATATTGTTCCTCAAACTCCTATTTTCATTGCATGCAAACAAAGGAAAAAGCATAATAAAGACATCAAGTTATTTGTTGCCTTTTTATTTCCCAAACCATTCAAACTCCTGCCTTTTATTGCCTAGCCTCGTTATTTCTTGCAGTTTCTTTCTTTTGGACGGGTATTTACTAAAACCTAGCTGCCATCTATTTTTTTTTCGTACAAAGTTTCTCATCTCCTCATCTTATTCATTTGCGTGAAGAAAAAAATATACAAGATCTAAAGTCATGGCTTCCTTCTTCTTTCTCCTCATTTTTCATTTTGTTTTTTTTGTCTTCCTTCAAGTTAAGCTCGGCCTCCATCTTCTCCTTGCACACCTCTAACCATCATGACCAAGCAACATAAGATGATGGATGAACCCATATGTGGTGTAGCCAAGCCATTGATTGAATTAAGGCAAGTTATGCCACTTTGATTCGTTATTTTTCCATTGTTTTAACCTCAATTCTTTTGTATTGAATCATATTCTTATGTATGTAATATTTGTTTGCGTACAAGATTTGGATCTCACTCTTCATCCACTCAAGTTTGCATTGTGCTTTGTCGGGGTTTTTCGTACTTTCAGAGTTTGGATTTTTATTTTGAATTTGTCAATTCTAGCTTTTAAAAGGTGAGTTATCACTCTAGACTTACATACTTATATCATTGTGAAATGATGACAAGCGAATGGTATAAAATTAATTTGCTATGTTCATACATGCTTGTGACATATTTATTTGATGTTTAATGCTGTTTGTATAACTGTTACATCATCTGATATGATATGTTATATTATACTGTTCATTTTATTTACTGTATTACTGCATGTTCCCTATCACTATGGGTTGAAATGATACATACCCAAAAGGACTTTAGAATAAGGAAAATCACTATGAGATGAAATGATAGGCTTGAGTAATTTTATTTATTTTTATTGTATTTATTTTACTTGGGATTGCGGGTTTGAAATGATAGAACCCGGATATTCTTTTAAATTATGGATTGAAATGATATATATCTGTATCACTTGACCTAGGTTAGAAAATTTTATACAGGCCCATGGATAAATTTTTATAATAGTTCTCTAAAATGATTAAGTATTTTGAATTTTAAATATATGAAATTTTGATTAAAAAGTTGATTTAAGGATTTGAATATAAAGAGGTATTGAGATATTGGTTTCCTATAAGTTAAAATTGTATGAGTTGATAATTGGTTTAGATTGTAATTTAAAAATCTTTATTGGTTTGAATTGTAATTTAAATATTTTATTTATGATCAATATTTTAATAATTAATTTGATTTAATTTGGAATCTAAAATCTGACCTAGTAAATTTAATAAAGGTTATTTCTTGAAATAAATAAGGTTTGTATAGTAAATATCATATTTTGAGTGGATAAGATGAACTGCATTTTTTATTGGACTTGGTAATAAAATTTATTTAATTCGGAATCATAGTTAACTGATGTCTAGATGAATAGATTTTTGGACTGTTATATTAACTATGAGAAAATACTTTATGTTTTGTAAAAATAAATGATTATGATTTAAATGGAAAAATGTAGCTTAAAGTGACTTAACTTGATAATTGGAAATTTAGTTTTCAAATGAAAGTTAAGTAAATTTAGTGATAGGGTATTTTATTTTTGGGATGGATATTTTAAAATATAGTGTAAGGTTATTTGTTAAAAATAAAAGTTAAGTAAAATAGGGTAATTTTGACTTATTAATGAATTATATTTTAATTTGGATATTATTTGATAAAATTCTATTTTATTAAATCATAAGTTAAACGATATCCAAATGAATATTTTTAAAGCGTGAAATGTGAATTTTATAAGTTAAATTGGCTAAAAATTGAAATTTTAGTGTAGCTGAAATATACAATGTTTTGAAAAGTTATAATTGAATGAATAGACTTATAAAAGCTAAAAATTTGAAATGAATATTATTTGACATTGAATTTAAATGGTTAAGTGAATATTGTTTGGAAGATGTTAACGTTGAATTTAAATAGTCTAAATAAATATGTTTCAAAGTGTTTTGTTTCAGAGTTGTTATAACTTGAAAGTAATATGGGTTTGGAAATGAATTTATTAGAAATTGTTTTTGAATAAGAATTGTTTTTAAATATATAAATTTAAACTTATTGAAATTGAAGATTTAAGAATATGACTTTATAAAATGGTTTGATTTAAAGGAATATTTAAAGTTTAATAAATTGAAGGAAATATTATGTGATTTGACATTTGGGTTTTATTTAAATAATATATAGATTTGGTTTGGAATTTAAATGATATATTATATTTTGGTTTTGAAATGGAAATGATATATTGATTTGGTTTTTGAAATGAAATAATATAATATTTAGTATTGACATGGATATTAAATTTGAGAAGTACATGGATTTGGAAATATTACCAATTTGAGAATGGATATTATTTTGAAAAGTAATAGTATTTGATTTTAAATGATTTGGAATAGAAATGATTTTTTAATAAATATCCATGGGTAATAATAATGTTTGGTTGTCAAAGAGACCAGGATCGGAAGTTGTCATACTCTCTGCCAACTCCGAAAACCAATTTAACAACAGTGTACGCGGTGGAGATTTCAAAATGAAGTAGGATGGTGGCGGCATTCCTTTGAGCTATATACGTGGCCCCGACTCCCGTGAGTTGACATAAGGTGGCTAAAACAAGAGCGATCTCGGGCCAAGGAGGTAGCCCCTTTTATCGGACACACTCCTTCGATATTATATTCTGACTTTGAGATTGATTTGGTGGCCATTTTTGATTCTTGATTTGGAGGTATGGCTCGAGGTGGGTGGTAGTAGCTGCTACGCGTTACCACCAGCCCGTGTGCGTAATTGGTATATCTACCCAGGCATTGCCATGTCACCTACCCTAGCGAGTCTTGTATGAGTTTGGTTTTCTCCCATAGCCCATGGAGTATCCTCTGGTGGCTTCCCGATCAGGAGGGACCATGATACTGGATGGACTACTGGGACTATTACGTGTTAAGGTCTATATGGGTAACCCCTTAACGCTATTTAAAAGTATATTTATTTTACTATAGACATTACTATAATAGCAAAATATTACTACATAGTAAATAATTTAACGGATCCTTAGAGGATGGGCGGTCCCAAGCATCCTTTAAGTTATTCGTACCTTTCTATTACAGTTCAATCGAGTTGGTTTACATTGTATAAGTATGTATGTCCTGACTCGAGTGTTTTGTGTTTTGCTGTACGCTCGGGTCCGACTGAGTGATACAACATTTGAGACTCCCCTTCGGTTGGAGCTTTGCTTGAAGATCCGGCTGTCTATTTCATTTCAATTATCTAGTTGATTCCAGGGATGAGTTCAGCCTTTGTGCTTGATTATCATATTGTTACTTCTGCTGTATCTTGTTCATCTCTGATGTATATTTATATAGTAGCTTCATGAACTACTATTTCTTTTCTTCCGCTGCATTATATTACTTTATGTCTGTGATCTATGATTTATTTATTTACTGTATATTCTGAGTTTTGCCAAATTTATTTTTACAATTCGGTATTTTGAGCAATTCAAGTCCAACATGTGCGGATGCGAATGGTTGAAAATACCGGGTCGTTACAGTTGGTATTAGAGCTTTGGCTCTAGGCAAACTTAACATATATGGTAAATTTATTTACAAAATCACTTTCGTTCGAGTGTGAATCTCTACCTTTTGACTCGGTTTCCTTTGAATTTTGGAAAGTTCCCTGCGGTTTCAAAATTCATTCTTGTCCCTCACTATTCTTCTTCTTCTTGGATTTTGGAGTATCCCATAACTCCACTTCGAATGGATTGTAAAGGGGGTGAAACTTCTTTACAATAGGCATTGATTCACCAGAGATTTCTAAATCCTCGGTTTAGATGCTAGTATCTCTTGTTTTCGCGAATTCTATCTCTTGAGATCGAATGTAGATTTACCTTAGAATTCCATATCGATCTAATTCTTGAAGTCATGGTTGACCCAATTAAGGTTGCCTGCGATTTATATATGCTTATCCATTTCCTTATTCGGTTAATTAATCATCTTATCTTTTGTTCCAACTTAGCCTCAAATCAAAATTTCATTGTTTTGAGTTAATCAAATTTGAACCTCTATTCTTGCTTTGTAAAGCTATATTTAAAATGTTTTATATATTGTGTTGTTTGAGCTGTTGATGTTGATTTGGTTTTTCGATCGATTCGTCTAATCAATGCTATTGATAGGATCTTCAAAACACTTGAACATAGCAAACTGACATAATATGGTTTTCAAATTTAGTGATGAATAAATTTTGTATAATTATATTATATAAGTATAATTTTATGGACTTTGATAGTTAATTGAATTGGATGTTAAGTAATAATATTTGACTTTGTGTGTAGCTTGTAACCATTAGCTTTTGTCTCATATAAATAATTAAACTAAAACATGGTTATAAATTAATTTGGAAATTTGAATGAATTTAAAACAAGAAACTAAGAATTTAATATTTTGATGGTTTTAGACCTTGTGTTTAAAGCTTTAAGGGTGTATTATTAAAGTATTTCAAGTAGAAATTGTTTCAAGGAATTTTAATTTGTAAATCAGTGCTCTTTTCTTTGTCGTTGGAAAATAATTTCGGTGATGACTATAGCATCATCGACATTCATTTCCGAGTCTCGAAGTGGAGAGACCATTCTGTAGTTTTGCTACAATCTTGCTTTGGAGAATTAAGTTGATTTAGATTTCCAAAATATGACTTGATTTATAATATATGTGATATATGATTTAAAATTTGATTTGATATATCTTGTGTATAATTATTTATCGCTAAAATAGTTTGAAGTTAATCGGAAATTTAATTCTAAAATTTTATCTTACAAGATGATTTCAATTATAAAATGAAACTAAAATTTTGAATAAATATGTAAACTTGAATAAATTGAATTGGGAAATGTTTTATTCATATAGTACTCAATTGCATTCCAATATAACTTACCTAAATTATTAAAATTTAACAATGTAATTGGATAATGTACAATATAAAAAGGATTTTATAAATAAATTTTGAGTGTTCATAATAAATGTTATACACTTAACTTTTAGTTGTAAAAAGGATTAATTGAGGTAAATAGAATAAAAGGTTAATTGAATACCTTACAATATAAAATGATGTTAAAGAATTTATAAATAAATCGGTATATTTTATTCAAATTAATTAATTTTGTAAGTTTATTTGTTTATAAAGTTAGTATTTTGAATAAGATATATGGATTACTTAATTCTTTCTTTCCCTTCTTTTCCTTTTCGGGGGCTAAAAGTATTGAGTGGGAGAGAGTGTAACGACCTGTAAAATTTTCAATAATTTAATTTGTTAAGTTAATAAGTTTTGGTAATTTAATATGAAAAACAGCCTTATTAATTAAAAATTGAACGGTAGTAATTAGAACTAATAGTAACAACTGAAATGAAATTACAATTTAGTAAAGTAATGAAAATTGGTATACTTAGCTATAAATTAATGTAAGAAAACTAATGCAAGCATTTAAATTTATAAAAGGAATAATATGAAATAAATGGCTCTTGAATAAAGATGGGGTATATAGGAATGGTAACATTTTTTGTGAACAATGAAATCACAAGTGTGAATGTTGAGTCATTAATTAGATAATATATGAGTAATATAAATTGAAGTAAATCAGTGTTAATTAAGTAATTATAACTTTTGATTTGTAAACAATAATGAATTCATTAATGTGACTTAAAGTAATAGTAACAGTTGTAAGTTACTATTTAATTGGCCTATTAATTTAGTTGTAACTGTTGTATTTGAGTATAAATTTGAATAGAAGTAAATAAGGGTAAGTGGTGTATAAATAAATGAATTAGTATAATTAATAATAATTGAATGAATTCAATATTAGGTAGGTAATTATAATTATTAGTTGAATATAATTAACTTAAGTGTAAATTAAAGGGTAATGGTAACAGCTATTATAAGTTTCCTATTTAGTCTATTAAATAAATAGGAAATCTTTAATGTCATTAATGAGAATTAATGCAGTAACGGTAGGTGTGAATGTATGAATTAAATAGGAACGTAAATTTATTTATAAAGTAATAAATTGGTAAAAGGAATGGAACTAAGTAAATTAGTTAATTGGTTTTAAACCTTAATTAATGTGTACAATTGACAAGATTTTACATTTAGAAATGTAACATTTAATACAAATTTAAGATGGAAATAGGAGTAGACTAGTGTAATGGAATATAAAACTAATGTAACTAGATATATAGGGTAATAATGGACCTAGTATAAAGATGGCAATTAAACCAAATCAAATTATTGGAAGCAATTTTTATTTAATTGTAATGTAATCTATAATAAAATGGATTATTATAGGTAAATGAAATTCATTACTATGTAAATTGAAATTTGGATGAATTGGGAAGTTATTAATGTATTAGTATATAAACCAATGTTAATATTACCCATAAAAGGATAAGTTAATAGTTGATTCAGTAACAAAATTGAGAAATCAAATATATGGATTTATCGGGGATTTAAACTTATACTTTTTAAATTAGATAAAATACAGTGTTTACACGCAATGACTTTCTATATTTTATTTTCTTATGTTTGTTTCTCTAATTTCTAATTTCTATTTTATTTATATAAACTTTGAATATATTTATTTGATTTTTGATTGATTTTATTTTTAATAATAACTTAGAAATTTCAAGAGATATAGGTTACTTATTTTGTTTATTTGTTGCCTTTTTCTTTTCCCTTGCCGTTCCATTTGCATAGCCAATTACTTCCCACATTCATAACCGTGAATTCTTCTCATAATTCACGTACATATTGTTCCTCAAACCCCTATTTTCATTGCGTGCAAACAAAGGGAAAAAATTAATAAATACATCAAGTTATTTGTTGCCTTTTTATTTCCCGAACCATTCAAACTCCTGTCTTTTATTGCCTAGCCTCTTTATTTCTTGCCGATTCTTTCTTTTGGGCAGATATTTACTAAAACCTAGCCGCCATCTATTTTTTCACATACAAAGTATATCGTCTCCTCATCTTATTCATTTGCGTGAAGAAAAAATATATACACAAGATCTAAAGTCATGGCTTCCTTCTTCTTTCTCCTCCTTTTTCATTTTATTTTCTTTGTCTTCCTTCAAGTTAGGCTCGGCCTCCATCTTCTCCAAGCACACCTCTAACCATCACGACCAAGCAACACAAGATGATGGTTGAACCAATATGTGGTGTAGCCAAACCAATGATTTAATTAAGGCAAGTTATGCCACATTGATTCGTTATTTTTCCAATGTTTTAACCTCTATTCTTTTGTATTGAGTCATATTCTTATGTATGTAATATTTGTTTGCATATAAGATTTGGATTTGACTCTTCATCCACTCAAGTTTGCATTGTGCTTTGTCAGGTTTTTGTACTTTGCGGAGTTTGGATTTTTATTCTGAATCTGTCAATTCTTACTTTTAAAAGGTGAGTTATCACTCTAGACTTACATACTTGTGTTTTTGTGAAATGATGACAAGTGAATTGTATAAAATTAATATGCTATGTTCATACATGCCTGTGACATATTTATATGATGTTTAGTGCTATTTGTATATCTGTTACATCATCTGATATGATATATTATATTGTACTGTTCATTTTATTTACCATATCACTGCATGTTCCCTATCGCTATGGGTTGAAATGATACATACCCAAATGGATTTTAGAATAAGGAAAATCACTATAAGCTGAAATGATAGGCTTGAGTAATTTTATTGATTTTTATTGTATTTATTTTACTAGGGATTGCGGGTTTGAATGATAGAACCCGGATTTGCTTTTAAATTATGGATTGAAATGATATATATCCGTATCACTTGACCTAGGTTAGAAAATTTTATACAGGCCCATGGATAAATTTTTATAATAGTTCTCTAAAATTATTAAGTATTTTGAATTTTAAATATATGAAATTTTGATTAAAAAGTTGATTTAAGGAATTGAATATAAAGAGTATTGAGATATTGGTTTCCTATAAGTTAAAATTGTATGAGTTGATAATTGGTTTAGATCGTAATTTAAAAATCTTTATTGGTTTTAATTGTAATTTAAATATTTTATTTATGATCAATATTATAATAATTAAGTTTGATTAAATTTGGAATCTAAAATCTAACCTAGTAAATTTAATAAAGGTTATTTCTTGAAATAAATAAGGTTTGTATGGTAAATAATGTATTTTGAGTAGATAAGATGAATTGCAGTTTTGATTGGACTAGTTTAAAATTTATTTAATTTGGAATCATAGTTAGCTGATGTCAAGATGAATAGATTTATAAAGAGGATTGGACTGTTATATTAACTATGATAAAATACATGATTTATGGTTATGTTTTGTAAAAATAAATGATTATGATTATAATGGAAAAATGCAACTTAAAATGACTTAACTTGATGATTGGAAATTTAGTTTTCAAATGAAAGTTAAGTAAATTTAGTGGTAAGGGTATTTTATTTTTGGGATGGATATTTTAAAATAAAGTGTAAGGTTATTTGTTGATAATAAAAGTTAAGTAAAATAGGGTAATTTTGACTTATTAATGAATTATAGTTTAATTTTGATATTTATTGATAAAATTTTAGTTTATTAAATCATAAGTTTAATGATATCCAAATGAATATTTTTGAAGTGTGAAACGTGATTTTTATAAGTCAAATTGGTTAAAATTGAAATTTTAGTGCAGCTGAAATATACAATGTTTTGGAAAGTTATAATTGAATGAATAGACTTATAAATGCTACAACTTTGAAATGAATGTTATTTGACATTAAATTTAAATGGTTAAATGAATCTTGTTTGGAAGATATAAACATTGAATTTAAATGGTCTAAATAAATACGTTTCAAAGTGTTTGGTTTCTGAGTTGTTATAACTTGAAAGTAATATGACTTTGGAAATGAATTTATTTGAAATTGTTTTTAAATAAGAATTGTATTTAAATATATAAATTTGAACTTATTGAAATTGAATATTTAAGAATATGACTTTATAAAGTGGTTTGATTTAAGATGATTTAAAGGAATATTTCAAGTTTAATAAATTGTTGGAAATATTCAGTGATTTAACATTTGGGTGTTATTTAAATAATATATGGATTTGGTTTGGAATTTAAATGATATATTATATTTTGGTTTTGAAATGGAAATGATATATTGATTCGATTTTTGAAATGAAATAATATAATATTTAGTTTTTAATTGGATATTAAATTTGAGAAGTATATAGATTTGGAAATATTACCAATTTGAGATGGATATTATTTTGGAAAGTAACAGTATTTGATTTTAAATGGTTTGGAATAGAAATGAATTTTTAATAAATATCCATGGGTAATAATAACGTTTGGTTGTTAAAGATACCAGGATCGGAAGTTGTCAAACTCTCTGCCAACTCCGAAAACCACTTTAACGACCGTGCACGCGGTGGTGATTTCAGAATGAAGTAGGATGGCGGCGGCGTACCTTTGAGGTATATACTGGACCCAACTCCCGTGCGTTGGCATAAGGTGGCTAAAACAGGAGCGATCTCGGGCCAAGGAGGCAGCTCCTCTTATCGGACACAATCCTTCAAAATTATATTCTGACTTTGAGATTGATTTGGTATCCATTTTTGATTTTTGATTTGGGGGTATGGCTTGAGGTGGGCGGTAGTAGCTGCTACGCGTTACCACCAGCCCATGTGCATAATTGGTATATCTATCCTGGCATTGCCTTGTTGTGCCATGTCACCTACCCCAGCGAGCCTTGTATGAGTTGTAGGATCTAGATTAACCCTGGGGGGGGGGGGTGAATAGGGTTATAGCAAATTTTCTCGATTTAAACACAGAAACAAACTGCAGAAATAAATATGCTGAAAAGTAAATCACACACAAAATTTACCCAGCTTCGGCAACCCCTGCCTACTGCCGCATTCCCAGATTTCTATTAGAATTAAACAGTATCCCGCTTACAAACACTCTACTAGACTCGCAAACCCTTTTTCTCCCGCTCACAAACACTCTCATAGATTCGCACACCCTGCTCCGCCTATAGAGTTTCGCTTACTCGCAAACTCTGCTCCGCATATAGAGTTTTGCAAACTCGCACACCCTGCTCACTGAACTAATTCTAACTAGACAATCTGACATTACCTACAACCTAGGTGGTGATTTACAAATTCTTTGACTCGAGAAAGAAAAAAAACAACTTCAAAATTACAAGTAGGAGCAAAAATTAAAATATAAACTTGAATCCCTAATTTTTGCTCAAAATAAAACTTAAAAAACCCCCTTTTTAAAAAATTAAACCCTAATAAAGCTAAAGCCCTTTAATAAGAATAAAGGCCGGCCCTTTTATTTTTAGCCCGATCCAATTCTTTTGGCTTGTGAGAATAATGCGGCCGATCCTTTGTTCTTCCTTCTGAAACAATTACGGCCGACGTTGTATTCTTTGTTCGTTCTGAAATTAGGGCTTCGTTCTCTTTTCCTTTGCTATTGTAAACTGGCGGCCGATCCTCTTTGCCCCTAAATTAGGGTTTTGTGGCTCTCTGATGATCGATGGTTTGCTTTGCTTCTCTGTTGATCGATGGTTATTGCTTGGCTCGCTCGTTCTCTGATGATCGAGTTCGTTGTTGATTTGGTATGTAATTTCTCTGTTTGTTGGTTTGATTTTTTGCCTTTTACTCGATGCCTATGATGACAATTGGGGTTTTGTATTATATGAATTCTAATACACTCGATTTCGTTCGTGTTCATTAACGCGACTTCATCACTTTCCTAATTTTTTACAACTTGATACACACGGCTTTCCTAATATACTTACTACTTGATGCTCACGGCCTTGATTATGTAACGTTCGATTTTCCTTGATTCACACGGCAACAACTTTCCCCTTTTACTTCCTGACTTTTTCAAAGATATGAACACTTGATTTTCTTGACTGTATACAATCGTGAATCTGCATAACTTTCGGCCATCATCATTTCTTTGTGTTCATCCCGGTGAGCTTCGTCTCTGGCCATCTGTGTTGGGCATTTCTATATATGATGTTTGTCACTGTTGTATTATTGATTCTGTTGCTCGGTTACTGATGCATACACGAACTACATGAACTGTTGCTCGAATTGTCACTTCATATACATATGTGTCTGTTCGAGTTCATTGCTTATTGTTTCTGGCCTGTGCACATTGTTGCATGCATTTGCTATGCCTTGTATCATTGCATCCATTCTGGTTGGTGCAGTATTCATGTTGTTGTTGGTCTGGACATTTGGGTTTGTTGATGTTGTCTCTGTTCTTTCTGAAGCTCGAGTTGTTGTACTGATTTGAACTTCTGCAGAGTTATACTTGAGCTTCACTGTGTCACTGCATTTGGTCTGCACTTGTGAACTTTGGCTCTGGTCATTGTTGTATTACTGCTGGAGTTTTAGTTTGGACTGTGGTCTTCATTTGGTTTATTGATATTGCAGTCATTTCTTCAAATCTGCCTGTACTTCAATGCAGAGTTACTTGTGTTTCTCACCATGTTCATGTGTGTCTACCATTCCATGAATTTCTTGTATCAGTTCTCGACCACACTGTTTCCATAGCTGGACTTTGACTTGGTCTTTGTTGTACTTGCTATGCCTTTGTGAGTTTTGTTTCATGTTTGTACTGGTTTGAATGGTCACTGACTTTGTTTTAGCATACTTGGTGTAATCTTCATTATTGTGGCCTGGTCTGGTGCATATTGTTTGCTTGGTGGCATTTCTTCGAGTTAGTTTGCATCATTGCAGTGGTATGTCTGACCTGAACTTGATTATTGAAGTATGTTGCACTTTGGTCTTGCATGTCTTCATCAGTTCATATTGATCTGTTTCCTGTCATGTTTGCTTTATTACAGTGGTCTGACTTGAACTTGATGACTTGAACTTGATCTTTGTTGAACTTCTGGATGCACTTGTCATCTTCACTGTGTTGTACATTTGAGGTCTGTTCACCCATTACTGCATTTGCATTGCTGTTTGGTCTGAACTTGTTGTTGTACAGTTACTTACTTTGTGCGTTGAGCATTGCATTTGTGATCTGATGCAGTTTTGATTTGTCGAAGCTTTGCATTTGAGTTGAGTCATGACAACAATGGCTTGACCTTTGCATTCAGTTTATTGTGCCTTGTGTTGAACCCAGTTTTAAAAACTCGGGTTTGACCTTGTGCTCATGTCGTGATTTTCAATATATTGCACGTGAGTTGAACCCGGTTTTTCATTTGGGTTTGACCTGTGCTCACCTGTCCCTGTAGCATTATCAAGTGTATATTGATGTGCACAGCCTTTTGGCATGTACAGTGATACACTGTGCATGTCACACTGTTCGTGTGTGATGAATTCAAGTGTGAATGATGACGAAACAACCCAAATAACTGAGGAAAATCATATTTTCAAAAACCATATTTTATTTTATATTGCAAAAATATTTCTTTTTCAATTTTACTGCGCTAGTGAATATTTTTGCAGATTGCTCAGATGCTGGATTCAAACTGGAATGTAGTTGAAGACAAAATACGAGTGTGAGTGATATGTAGTGAGGTTATTAATGTAAAAACAATTGTGAGGTAATCAAAAATGTATATGTATAGTGAGAGCTTGAATTTGTACTATTCAAGATTGTAATAAATATTTGTTTGAATAAAATTTCTGTTTGAATTCAAATTCTGTGTAACTTGTTCTGTTTGAGTTCAAATTCTGTGTAATTTATTTTATTCAACAAATATTTATTTAATCTATGAAAAACAAAATAGTACATTACCAAATACATTTAAATGAATATATATGTTTATTATCATCAAACAAAAACATATAAGCGCATATTCATACAATCTCCCCCTTTTGATGATAACAAACGTATATTTAAGATTTTGACCGTGTTAAATGTATTTGAGCAATGATATACTCTAATTGCTCCCCCTATTTAAATGCTTCCTCTCTACATGATGCTCCCCCTACATATATGCATACAAATAGAAATATATAAATGAGCCTAGATGCAAATGGAAAATTATTTGACCTTTGCTTGATTCTTTTTGACAAAATCTTAACTTTTCTCTCCCCCTTTTGTTAGCAGCAAAAGAATAATAGTGTTAGAGAAAAACAGAGATAAAGTGATTAATATTAATCCAACATTAAAACTCAAATTGAATATAAATATTACACTCCAATAAGAATCAAACAAAAATCATAACTACCCTTGTTAGGCGCATATTCCACTTTTAGAAATAATGGAAATGATGTTCTAATATAAAATCATACAATTGTATCAACTTGTGGTACATTTATATCAGTAATTTGAATATCTACTAATCATGCATAACCGTTAGGACTTTTAAATGAGATTAGTAGTATTCCAATTTAATTTTAAAAAAATGAAATCAAGTATCTTCTAACCACGCATGACCGTGAGGACTTTTAAATGGGATTAGGATCAACTTATCTATTAAATCAATTAATTTTGATATGCGTTCCATACATGCATAACCGTGAGGACTTTTAAATGAGCATGGAAGCACATAATCAAAAATCCAAGTAATTCATCCATGCATAACCGTGAGAACTTTTAAATGAGAGTGAACACTTTGGATATTTATTTATTTTTGCAAAAAAAATGTGAAATGAAGAACAAATGATTCCTGATTATAGTACCACATATCGATAAACTATATTTAAGATTTGATAAACCATGGTCGATAGAAATATGATAGATATAGAAATGATCATGGAATATTTACCCAACAAAAAAGTTTTAGAACTCTTGTTTGAATTCCTAAAGAAAATTTTCAAATATACTCTCTTGAGTAATGTATGTTAAATATCAACACTTATCATCTTTTCAATCACTATTTATCTTTTCGATAATTAGTAGGGAGTCGGATTAGTCAAAATTTGTCATTTAAAATCAAATAAAAATGACTAATCTGAAAATATGGTCAAACAATTATTTTCTCGAGGGGGTTATATGAGAGAATTTTCTGCTATTTGAAAATTATTTGAAATGAAAAATATGCGGACATTTTCTTTGAAAAATGATGCAACAAATAAATGTTTCAAAAATCACGTTCAACTAGTAATTTTTCTATCAACTAGATTACCAGTGTAATCTGCATCTGAGTTTCTCTTTCAATCCAAAATATCACCAACTAAAATTGATAAACCAGACCACGAAGTGTGCATCAAAAATTTCAAATTCAATTTTAACAACAATTTAAATGACATTCTTTGAATTTGAATTGAAGCCATGTAAATAATCAGAAACTGAGAATATAGAGTTAGCCTAATTATGACCAAATGTATCCCACAAAACACAATGTTTAATCCAAACAAATATGTATGAAGTAATTCAAAAAAACGGTGTTTTTGGCATCAATATAATTGGCTAATTATGTAGACCAAGTCAGAATCAAAAAATCATCATCTCTTTACAACATCTCAATATTGGCTGATTTCATTCAGAATACGGTGCAGATTATCACAATTAATATATCGATCAGATAAGTATACCTTCACCTGTTTTACCTTTACGATAATTTTTCGTGGTTGCCCATTGTGATTCTGTCACCTTTGTACTAGGCTAAGGAACTTTGCTTTGTTGCCCGTTGTGTTTCTGGAACAGACAAAATCCAGAGAACACCGTTGTTGTTCCTTAGCCTGCCACCATACCTACACGATGAAAGATTTTTGTGACCTATTTATAGGTCCATGATTGTTAGTGGCAGAAGCATTATGAATAAACAAACCTTTTGGAACCCAAACTTGTTTAGCCCTTTCATTCTTGTTCCAATAGACATGAAATTTGTTTGTAGAATTCTTAGGAACCCAAACTTGTATAAATTTTGTGTTCTTGCTCCCATGACTACAATTTTCAACACGATGTCTAATTATTTCAGATCTAGCAGAGACACTCTTTCCTATATCATCAGCTTATGTTTTCCCAAAACCTAGTCCTTTTCTGTTGTTAGCAAAAATTTGATTTCCCAATAACATGTTGAATGATTTTTCTCCCCTTGAAAAGTTATTCAGAGATTTCTCAAGATTTTGGACTTTGGTTTTTAGGGTTGTGTTTTCAGTGACAAGTGAGGTGCATCTATTTATAAAATCCTTTTTCCTAGTGTCGATGGTTTCCTTAAGATTCAAGTTTTCTTTTTCAAGATTCTCAAAGCTATTCTTAAGTCTTGATAATTCTGAATCTAAAATTTTACATTTTCTACATTCTAGGTTTTGAATATTTTCAAGTTCAGTTTCTAACCTAAAATTTTCACAAGCAAGTTCTCTCCTATCAGATTTCAGTTTTTCAATTTTAGATTCAAGAGCATCAACTACTTTAGTAAGATCAAGACACATAAAAACAAGATCTTTATAAGAATAGTCACCTGCCTCATTAGATTCCTCTGAGCTTGCTTCTGAATCTGATTTCGCCATAAGACACAAGTTAGCCATCTCTGAGCTGCTATTCGAAACTTCCTTTCCTTCTTCATCATCCCAAGTCGCTGCAAAAGCCTTCTTCTTCTTTTTCTTTCCTTTGTTGTATTTGAGAAGTGGGCATTCTTGTTTGAAGTGGCCAGGCTTGTTGCAGTTATAGCACGTCAGTTCATTATCGGAATTGTCAGACTCTCTTGACCTATTACCGGATGTTTTCTTCTTGCGTGGCTTGAATCTTGACCATTTTTTAAGATTATTGACAGCCATTGCAAGCTCTTCAATTGGATCTTCTTCATCTTCATCGCTCTCTTCTTTGCTCTTTAAGGCAATCATCTTCTTCTTTGGTTCGGAGTTGTTGCGTTCATCCTTTGCTTTTAGCTCAAGCTCATATGTCATCAAGTTACCAATCAACTCCTCCATGCTTAGTTTACTCAGATCTTTCGATTCTTGTATTGCCGTGACTTTTGCCTCAAAGTTCATCGGTAAAACTCGTAGCACCTTCCTCACAAGCTCTACCTCAGTGAATACCTTCCCAAGCGCTCTAGCGTTGTATACCAAAGTTGAAAAGCATCCAAACATGTCCTTTATGCTCTCGCCTTTGTCCATCACAAAGTTCTCGTATTCATTGCTGAATAGGGCTAGACGAGACTCCTTGACTTGAGAAGTTCCTTCATGTGTCACCTCCAAGGTATGCCAAATTTCCTGTGCAGTTTTACAATGAGAAATTCTATTAAATTCATTCTTATCAAGAGCACAGATCAAAGCATTCATGGCTTTAGCATTTGTGGTTTTTAATTTCTTATCGTTAGCATCCTACCTATCCTTAGGTTTAGGAATCTCAGTATCACCAACGGTTATAGTGGGAGATTTATAGCCAGTTTCAACAATATCCCAAACATCATAATCAACAGAACTAAGATATATACCCATCCTAACTTTCCAATAAGCACAATCATTCCCGTTATACATGGGTGGCCTAACAATAGATTGCCCCTCAGAAAAAGCATTATTTGATGAATTCATGACTCTAGAGTTAAAGAAAAAATTACCTTGCTCTGATATCACTTGTAGGATCTAGATTAACCCTAAGGGGGGGGGGGGGTGAATAGGGTTATAGCAAATTTTCTCGATTTAAACACAGAAACAAACTGAAGAAATAAATATGCTGAAAAGTAAATCACATACAAAATTTACCCAGCTTCGGCAATCCCTGCCTACTGCTGCATTCCCACATTTCTATTAGAATTAAACAGTATCCCGCTTACAAACACTCTACTAGACTCGCAAACCCTTTTGCTCCCGCTCACAAACACTCTCATAGACTCGCACACCCTGCTCCGCCTATAGAGTTTCGCTTACTCGCAAACTCTGCTCCGCCTACAGAGTTTTGCAAACTCGCACACCCTGCCCACTGAACTAATTCTAACTAGACAATCTGACACTACCTACAACCTAGGTGGTGATTTACAAATTCTTTGACTCGAGAAAGAAAAAAACAACTTCAAAATTACAAGCAGGAGCAAAAATTAAAATATAAACTTGAATCCCTAATTTTTTCTCAAAATAAAACTTAAAAAACCCCCTTTTTAAAAAATTAAACCCTAATAAAACTAAAGCCCTTTAATAAAAATAAAGGCCGGCCCTTTTATTTTTAGCCCAATCCAATTCTTTTGGCTTGTGAGAATAATGCGGCCGATCCTTTGTTCTTCCTTCTGAAACAATTGCGGCCGACGTTGTATTCTTTGTTCGTTCTGAAATTATGGCTTCGTTACCTTTTCCTTTGCTACTGTAAACTGGCGGCCGATCCTCTTTGCCCCTAAATTAGGGTTTTGCGGCTCTCTGATGATCGATGGTTTGCTTTGCTTCTCTGTTGATCGATGGTTATTGCTTGGCTCGCTCGTTCTCTGATGATCGAGTTCGTTGTTGATTTGGTATGTAATTTCTCTGTTTGTTGGTTTGATTTTTTGCCTTTTACTCGATGCCTATGATGACAATTGGGGTTTTGTATTATATGAATTCTAATACACTCGATTTCGTTCGTGTTCATTAACGCGACTTCATCACTTTCCTAATTTTTTACAACTTGATACACACGGCTTTCCTGATATACTTACTACTTGATGCTCACGGCCTTGATTATGTAACGTTCGATTTTCCTTGATTCACACGGCAACAACTTTCCCCTTTTACTTCCTGACTTTTTCAAAGATATGAACACTTGATTTTCTTGACTGTATACAATCGTGAATCTGCATAACTTTCAGCCATCATCATTTCTTTGTGTTCATCCCGGTGAGCTTCGTCTCTGGCCATCTGTGTTGGGCATTTCTATATATGATGTTTGTCACTGTTGTATTATTGATTCTGTTGCTCGGTTACTGATGCATACACGAACTACATGAACTGTTGCTCGAATTGTCACTTCATATACATATGTGTCTGTTCGAGTTCATTGCTTATTGTTTCTGGCCTGTGCACATTGTTGCATGCATTTGCTATGCCTTGTATCACTGCATCCATTCTGGTTGGTGCAGTATTCATGTTGTTGTTGGTCTGGACATTTGGGTTTGTTGATGTTGTCTCTGTTCTTTCTGAAGCTCGAGTTGTTGTACTGATTTGAACTTCTGCAGTGTTATACTTGAGCTTCACTGTGTCACTACATTTGGTATGCACTTGTGAACTTTGGCTCTGGTCATTGTTGTACTACTGCTGAAGTTTTAGTTTGGAATGTGGTCTTCATTTGGTTTATTGATATTGCAGTCATTTCTTCAAATCTGCCTGTACTTCAATGCAGAGTTACTTGTGTTTCTCACCATGTTCATGTGTGTCTGCCATTCCATGAATTTCTTGTATCAGTTCTCGACCACACTGTTTCCATAGCTGGACTTTGACTTGGTCTTTGTTGTAGTTGCTATGCCTTTGTGAGTTTTGTTTCATGTTTGTACTGGTTTGAATGGTCACTAACTTTGTTTTAGCATACTTGGTGTAATCTTCATTATTGTGGCCTGGTCTGGTGCATATTGTTTGCTTGGTGGCATTTCTTTGAGTTAGTTTGCATCATTGCAGTGGTTGGTCTGACCTGAACTTGATTATTGAAGTATGTTGCACTTTGGTCTTGCATGTCTTCATCAGTTCATATTGATCTGTTTCCTGTCATGTTTGCTTTATTACAGTGGTCTGACTTGAACTTGATGACTTGAACTTGATCTTTGTTGAACTTCTGGATGCATTTGTCATCTTCACCGTGTTGTACATTTGTGGTCTGTTCACCCATTACTGCATTTGCATTGCTGTTTGGTCTGAACTTGTTGTTGTATAGTTACTTACTTTGTGCGTTGAGCATTGCATTTGTGATCTGATGCAGTTTTGATTTGTCGAAGCTTTGCATTTGAGTTGAGTCATGACAACAATGGCTTGACCTTTGCATTCAGTTTATTGTGCCTTGTGTTGAACCCAGTTTTAAAAACTCGGGTTTGACCTTGTGCTCGTGTCGTGATTTTCAATATATTGCACGTGAGTTGAACCCGGTTTTTCATTTGGGTTTGACCTGTGCTCACCTGTCCCTGTAGGATTATCAAGTGTATATTGATGTGCACGGCCTTTTGGCATGTACAGTGATACACTGTGCATGTCACACTGTTCGTGTGTGATGAATTCAAGTGTGAATGATGACGAAACAACCCAAATAACTGAGGCAAATCATATTTTCAAAAATCATATTTTATTTTATATTGCAAAAATATTTCTTTTTCAATTTTACTGCGTTAGTGAATATTTTTGCAGATTGCTCAGATGCTGGATTCAAACTGGAATGTAGTTGAAGACAAAATACGAGTGTGAGTGATATGTAGTGAGGTTATTAATGTAAAAACAATTGTGATGTAATCAAAAATGTATATGTATAGTGAGAGCTTGAATATGTACTATTCAAGATTGTAATAAATATTTGTTTGAATAAAATTTCTGCTTGAATTCAAATTCTGTGTAACTTGTTCTGTTTGAGTTCAAATTCTGTGTAATTTATTTTATTCAACAAATATTTATTTAATCTATGAAAAACAAAATAGTACATTACCAATACATTTAAATGAATATATATGTTTATTATCATCAAACAAAAACATATAAGCGCATATTCATACATGAGTTTGGTTTTCTCCCGTTGCCCGTGGAGTATCCTCTGTTGGCTTCTCGATCAGGAGGGACCGTGATGCTGGATGGACTACTGGGACTATTACGTGTTAAGGGTAATATGGGTAACCCCTTAAAGCTATTTAAAAGTAATTTTATTTTACTATAGACATTATTATAATAGCAAAATATTACTATATAGTTAATAGTTTAACGGATCCTTAGAGGATGGACGGTCCCAAACATCCTTTAAGTTACTTGTACCTTTCTATTACAGTTCATTTGAGGTGGTTTACATTGTATAAGTATGTATGTCCTGACTCGAGTGTTTTGTGTTTTGCTTTACGCTCGGGTCAGACTGAGTGATACAACATTTGAGACTCACCTCCGGAATTGGAGCTTTGCATGAAGATCCAGCTATCTATTTCATTTCAGTTATCCAGTTGATTCCAGGGATGTGTTCAACCTTTGTGCTTGATTATCATATTGTTACTTCTATTGTATCTTGTTCATCTCTGATGTATATTTATATAGTAGCTTCATGAACTACTATTTCTTTGCTTCCGCTGCATTATATTACCGTGTCTGTGATTTGTGATATATTTATTTGTTGTATATTCTAACTTTTGCCAAATTTATTTTTACAATTCGGTATTTTGAGCAATTCAAGTCCGACATGTGCGGATGCGAATGGTTGAAAATACTGGGTTATTACATAGTTAAGAAAAATTTAATCTCTACAATAGAAATAGTAATAACGCTCTAAATACCTTTTTAATAGATATGTATGCTAATAAAGTTTCTGATGCAATAATTTAAATAGAAAATTAGATAGACTATAAATTGATAATGTTTGGCATTTATCTTCCATTTCTTAACTATATAAGTTCTCTCTATGCTATAATATTATGTTCTTTAATATTCATTTATTTAGTAAGTTTATTTATCTTATCATAGTGCATATATGTATTATATATAAGTATGTATGTATGTATATGAATGCATGCATATATGTTGATTAATCATTTGTTGAGTTTTTTTTATTTTTAGGTGTATCGGTCCATAGATGGATTTAGTAGATTTTTTTTGTTTATAGATTGTTGATATAGGAGTATGATTAGAATGGAGCTTAATTTATTTATTTTAACATTAGCCATTAGGCTTGGGGGGATTGTTTTATTTTATTTAGGAGGTACTGCTATCTGCTAGGCTTGTTGGCAACATTATTTTTAAAGCGTAGAATAAAATACATAAGTGTTCCCCTACTAAAATAGAGGATCACTCATTTTTCTTAAAAAAATAAGAAAATCGATATGCTAGCAAAAAAATGGGTTTTTTTGTCAATAAATTCAAAGAATTAGTGGATTGTAGAAACGTTCTTAAAAATGATGCATATTTTTATGAAGGAAGACTCACCATAACGAGGAGATGGTCTACTTTGATCTAGGTAGACAGATAATTCTCAACTCTACCTATTTTGGTAAGATTACCTAACGTGAATTTGAAATTATAGAACCAAGAGGAATTCAATGCCATAATAAGCGTTACATAAAACCACTTAAAATTGAGGTAGCTACTACTAAGAAAATGAGATTGAATTATTGTAATAAACCACCTTTTTTGACCCTCGAGTTCAAAGGTCGAAACGACGTTAACACATTGAAAGCTGAAAAGACAAGTCATTTGAATATGTTAAAAAGAAGCAAACATGGTTCTAACTAATAAATTTTAGATCACATCAATAACCATTATCATTTCATAATACCTTAATGTATCCACGACGTCATATACGTATGTTTTTACAATACCAATCAAACCCAATCCATACATAAGTCACAATTAAGTCTAACACGTAATTACAATATATACATAAGAGTCCATGTCTCTTGTTCCATCATGCCCCCGAGATCCATCAACCTATCGTCTATTCCATATATACTACAATGATAATGCTATAAAGAAACAAGTGTCTGACACACCTCAAAATTACCTCGTACACTATAAGCCATATCATACTAAAATAACCGTATACATCTGGTTATGCCGTTTATGGTAAAGGATTGTATCATCAAACTATCACATAGTAGGCTTACGTTCTAGACCATCTCATTCGCTACATGACTACTTAACGCCCGCGGCCCATAAGAAATCGACTCATGACCTAGATCCCGCCTCCCATGCATTACGGGATCGCTTATCGTCCCCTCCTCTCTAGACCTGCTTCATGCGCTGTAAGAAAGAAAATTCCCTGGACCCACCTACTACACTATAGGTTCACCTTTAGGCCGCCTACCTATACCATAGGTTTCGTACATGATCCCATCAACATTAAACTAATTCAATCATTGAATAAACGTATAATTCAACTCTATACAATAATCAATATCCATGTAACTCCCCTTGGATCAATAGCATCAACAAATTATTCGAAAATGACTCTAAAGGTCACTTAATACAAGAGAAATGAAGCTCAAATCTATAAGATATGGCCCAATCTAAGTCTAGGTACATACCGCGTTCATCAGTCAACCACCTTAGTTTTGACTGGTGGAACCGTCTGCCCATAGGATGGCCAATTATGATGCATGACCTATGGTAAGCCTTGATCGCTATTTCACGTCATTCTTCCTCTCTGTTCTTCCTTTCGGTCGCATCGTTTTGCTATAAATCTTCTCTAGATCAATGTATATTTAATAATCTTGTACGTTACAATGATTTTACTTTGGTTTTTGGTTAGTTTTCTAGAGTACTAGGGTTACAGATTCGATCCGAGTTACAGAAACAACGTTCTTCCATTTTTGAACAAAATACATTATCATTTCTTAATTTTCCCACAAACCATATCATTAATCCATATAGGTGCTTATTAATCATATATTTCCATATAATCATACCAAGATCACTTTTGTAGCATCAAAATTATTATTTTATCCAAGAATAGAGAAGAATTACCATAATTTCCTTATTTCCTTTAGTCCTTCGTTGCCCAGCCTATTCCACCTACAATTCCTCGAATTCCACCTCAATATTAAATGTAATCATAGTACTCTTTGTGATCTTCTGTAACGGCTAGTAATTTTAACGGTTTAAATGACGCAATTAACTGAATTTTTACTTGAAAATATAATAATAAAATTTAGCAATGAAAACCTCATATTTGGTATGCTTCCATTTAAACATTGCAAATGGCAAATTTTTATTGGTAAATATGAAAGTCGGTTCCGTTGTGTAATTTTCAATTCCAATTTAAATCAGTTAATTTGATGAAAAAAATTCGAAATCAGAATAATGTTACATAATAAAAATGTAGGCTATTTTCTGAGTGAGACAACATATTTTGTTTCGTCAATTTTGGACTGTTCTAGCCCTGTTTATCTTATTTTCGGTAGAATAGCGGCACTTTTGGCAGCGAATGTCGACTTTTGATAGGATGATCGTATCACTGATATCTTTGTATCATTCTGTTCATCTCGTCATGTTGATCTCCGTAGTATATTCATTTGTGCATTTTAGCATCCGGACGCGGCGGAATCTACGAAAGTCTAGCCGTATCTATACCCATTTACTGTCTCTTGAGTGTTCTGTGTCCATTCGCTTCTCTATCGGCTGAAGTTAATAGACACTAGCATTTTATATTCCCTAAATTTAATATTTGACTATTACTATTCCTACCATTCAATGTATTGTTTTCATTCCCTTCGCTGGTTCATATTCCCTTCCTTCATTCCATTCTCTTCCCCTTTCTTTGTTTTCTTTATTTGCTCTTCTTATTTTTTCTCTTTTTCTCGAAACAACAGCAAGTAAACAATTCGTCGTAGCACATTTCAAAAAATCTTTTGATTCTCTTGCTTGCATGATATTGAACAACAATTGTAGAAATGCATCATTTGCAACAAGTCCAATGTCAATCCAACACATTTTTTTAAAAGTTTCAAGCACCATGGCTGCAACATCAGGCTCGTTCACACTATAAAAGAATATATATACAATTTGATATATATCATCGTTTCTGCATCGTTGTTTACCTTTCCTCCCTTTACCATACCCGACCCACCGTTTGCTCGCCTCATCTCCTTCCTCTCTCCATTTCCAAGCATCCGCCATCTTCCCACATATCTCCACCCTCGCGCTCTCTCTCTCTCTCTCTCTCTCTCTCTCTCGACCTGACCACACTCTCCACGACTCCCCACCCGCCAACTGTCCACGTTTTTCCACCACCACTACCCACCTTTCACATGCACAACTTGACCCACCTCCATTCCCATGTACGTAACAGAATATAGCCCTTAGCCTTCCTTTGCTCACCACTTCCTAGCTGCTGCTACAAAAAAAAGGATCCAGTATCCTCTATTTGAAACTGCATAACATTTTCTTATATACGAAACCTGCTCATGTTACTCATGCGAGCTTGTCGTCCTCGCCTTCCACCATTAGTCGACCTAGACCCACAACCAACCACACATGCTCCTCCCACCACCACTTCAAACCCATCACCAAGCACACTTCATTCCTCTCGGTTGTGGAGCACTCACCACCATCATCGCCACAGCCTTCGACCACCACCCCTTCCCAGCCCCTCCTTTTGGTTCCTATTGTGCGAGCAAAACAAAGAAAATAATGTAAGTTATATAATCTATTGCTTTTATATGTTGAGATCTTGCTCACGTCGGCCACTTTCCCATGCTTTACTCCACCTTTTGCATGCAAACCCATTGACACGATCAAGGCTTTGAAATAAAATACAGCTATATATATGGGCATATGCATATGTATGTAAATACACACACACACACATATATATGAAATGCAACGATCCGATATTTTCAAACATTCGCATCCACACCTACCGGACTTGAATTGCTCAAAATATCATATTGTTAATTTAAATTTGACAAAAATCAACATATACGGTAAATAAATCAATCATAGAATCACAGACACAGAGTAATATAATAAAAATGCAATAGAATAGATAAATAGTAGTTCATGAAGCTACTATATATACAATAGAGTTTGAAATAAAATATAACAGAATATCTCAATGAAGTGAAGTCTCCAATACAACTGATGACCTCTCTGAACACATCAACTGGAAAAGCTGAAAGCTGAATCAATTGTTGGATCTCCAAGCGAAACACCAAACTCCAAAGGCGAGTCTCAAATGCTGAATTACTCAGTCTGACCCGAGCGTAAAGCAACACATCCAACACTCGAGTCAGGATTAACATTCTTATATCAATAAATCATACTCAAGTGAAAATCAACTGAAATATAATTAACTTAGAGGATGTTTGGGATAACCATCCCCTAAGGATCTACCGAACCATCTGCAAGGTAGGAATATACGCTATTACACCGTGGTCATTTCAAATTAATTTATACTTCAAAATCAACTCGACCTTCCCATTCAAATCAAATTCAATCTCAATTTATCCGTTTCTATTTAATTTAGTTTTCAAAATAACAAATTCAAATTTTATTGATTTCAAATACAGATCTGAATCACAAATAAACCATTTAAATTCCAGTAAATTTCAAAGCTTTAATATTCAACATTTCAAAGTTCAATCTAACAATTTTGTATAGATCCCGATTATACCTCATTATTATGTAATCTTGAAATATTCACTTAATAAATTCAGTATTATTTGAATAACCTAAATTTATCTTTAAACTAAATACCCCTTTCGAATTATTTAAACTTGAAATATCCATTTAATCACATTGAATCAAAATCAAGTTATAAAGATCAAATCTTAAGCTTCGAATTCAATAGTTCTAATCAATTTAATTTAGTAGAATTCTTAATTAAATATGATTTCAATTGATTCAACTTTATCTTCTTAACCTTAACTTATTCAAATTTTTACAACAATCTATTTTGAAATATAGATTTACACAACTACTTAAACATATTATATGAATTAAATCAACCTCAGTAATATTATTGTTAAATCTACATATATATAAAATTACCATTATATATATATATTTTAAGAACCAATATCTATTAAAAACCATATATTTCTTTTCCAAACCATATAAATTATTTTCAAAACATTTATATATATGGACCAGTGGTGTCTGTATATATCTCCGGTCCTATGGTTAAGTAATACAGATATTTATCATTTCAATCCGTAGTTTAAATATTTATACGAGTAGATATCATTTCGACCCGCAATCTCAAATTCAATTCAAGTGAAAATCGCTTGGGTTTATCATTTCAACCCATAACGAAATTCTCGTATTCTAAAGTCCGTTTGGGTATGTATCATTTTAACCCATAGTGAATTCTATACTAACAGGAAACTTGCAGAGTGATAAAAGTTATAATAATAATAATACAGGCATATATCATCAATAACAGTATAATATCAACAACAGGATATGGTGTCATATCCCACAGGTGAATAATTATAGATAATAGCATATATAACAATTCAAATAACTGCAGCAATATATTTCAATTGTCGTTTCAATTGAAATAAAATTTAATAAATACAAGAACGTTAATCGTGAGTGATTGCTCACCTTTCGAGGCTAGATAGATTTGACAAAGAAATGAGCTATGAATGTAGGCACGGATTTCAAAGCAAAGCACGATTGGACCCAAATTCAACGATCAAAGCTGATAATGAGAAATCGATGAGAAAATCCATCAGTTAACATATATAGAAAATGTATATATATTATTATTATTTTATAAAAATTTAACTTAAGACAAATATTAAAATAGAATATATAAAATCATTATTCTTAAGACACATACATTAAAATCAAAATATATATAAATAATATTTGTATACCTATACCTTAATATCGTAAACACTTAACAATATATATTTATTCTGTGATAGCTAATAATATAATTTAAATCTATACCTTTATATTGTATCCAGGTACCGTAACATTAAATATATATATAGTTATAAAATTTAACCACAAAGTAAAATTTGTACTATGCATAGAATCGAAAATCAGCTTAAACACATACAGTTTAAAGTAAATATCAAGTTGACGTACACGATAACTAAAAGAAAATGATGCTGATGTAATTAATGTATATACTAACTTATAATATATAAATATATAACTTATATTTTAATAAAACAACACACATATACAAATATGTATACACACGCAACACACATATAATAATACATATACGCATGTAACACCCATAAATAATACATATACAAAGGCAACCCACATATAATAATTTATATGCATTAGAAACATTTTATACAATATGGTTTGTAAAATATGAATATATAATATAAAACAACAACTACAAAACTTTATATACTTCATGCGTATATTCATACACTATGCACTACTTGTATAGTATAGATGTACATGCATAACCTGAGTATAGCTTCTGACAGAACAGACATTGCTTTCGAACTTTCTATAACTTGTATATATATATATATATATATATATATATATTAGTATTTTTTTCCAAAAATCTGAACAAAAGAAAATAAATCTATATTATAGCCTTGCCATTAAGCAACATATTAAAATTATGCTGCAATATATATTATAACGTAAATTATCCTAACTTTATATGTTCAAAACTTAGAAAAAGATATACCTAAAAATAGAAAATAATATAATATATGAACATACGCACCATACAAATACATACAAGCTGCTATCCACGCGGCTGTTGGCAAACAAGTAGTGACGAGGTTGATGCACGAGGAGGAGTGGTGGAGGGGGTTGTCGTGTGAAGCTGGGGAGGACAAGCTTGCCTGGGTGGAGATTAGTTGCCGCTGGGTTCATGCTGGTGGTCGGTTGCTGGATGTCGACTTCGTGCGCTGGGGAGAGGGCAGAGGAAGTAGGCAATGGAGGGGACGGTTGGAGGGGGCAGCGGGTGTTTGTTGTCTCAGTCTGTGGGCGACGGCTTACGCCGCTGGAGGGTGGTGGCTAACGTGATGGGTTCAACTAGGTCTGTAAACGAATGTAGTCGGATACGAATAGTGTCGTATCCGTATCCGAAAATGAAAATCCATATCCAAATCCGTACCCGATATCCGTGAATACCCGTTGAATATTATCTGAATCAGTTAATATTTTCGAATATCCGAAAATATCCGTATCCGGCTTAGCGAATACAGATATTTTTGGATATCTAAAAATATCCATATCCGAACCTCAAAATGTATCCGAAAATATCCGAAAATTAATCAATATAATGCATATTTCATTTTTTTGACTGAAAAAAGATAAAAAAACTTGTAGTACATAAATTACATCAAATAAACAATAAGTAATCCATCGCACAAAATCCATATAATAAATTAGTGTATTTGTATTAAATTTTATGGATATAAAATAACATGTTAATATATAAATATTTAATTTCAAACCAGACGGATATTTATCGGATACGGATACAACCATATCCGTATCCATATCCAAAATATGTTTCGGATATCACATATCCGCATCCGCTTTTCGGATATTGGATATTTTTCATGTTTTCGGATACAGATGCGGAAGGATTTTGGATATTTCGGGTATTCATTAACAGGCCTAGGTTCAACTGGGTGGAGTGGGGTGAGGCGGAGGCACATCGGCAAGAAGAGGATGGGTTAATGGGCGGCTGTCGGAAAGTGACGCGCGAGGCTATGAATGCAGGCAGAGATGTGTGAAGATGAAGGGCGGAGAAGCAAGGTCTTCGCTATAGGCAGGTGAAAGTTTGCAAAAGAAAAACTTTGGAAGAGAGGAAAAAAAATAACTCTGTAAAGTTAAAGTGGGAAGAAGATAAAGCAGAGAGAGAAAAATGAAGCAAAGAAATAATGAACCAAAAGTAAGTGAACAGCCAAAAGCAATGATTATATTAGAGACTGGAAATAGTAAGAGTCACGTATTGATTTCTGAAAATAATAAATGATGGTGTCCATTGGTTAAGACGGTGGAATATAAATAATCAAAAGGAAACAAAACTACGGTTAACCGTTTTACGGTTTCGACGCGTACCGAATTCCAAAATACACAAATGAATATATTATGGAGATCAGCACGATGAGACGATCAAAACGTTGTACATATATCTGTAGCGAAAACGCAAAAAAATAAGATCGACGGAGCAAAGAAGTCCGAATTTGATGAAACGAAATTTGACGTCTTACTCAGAAGATGATTTAGAATTTTTCTATAGAAAAATATTTTAGGTTTGGAAAACATTTTGTTATCATCAAATATTAACTGATATAAATTGAAATAGAATTACACAATAAAATAAACTTTCATATTATCTGAGGAAAATTTACCAACCGCTAGAGGAAAAATGCAGCGAAAACGCAGAAAAATAAGATCGACAGAGCAAAGAAGTCCGAACTCGATGAAACGAAATTTGACGTCTCACTCAGAAGATGATTTAGAATTTTTCTATAGAAAAATATTTTAGGTTTGGAAAACATTTTGTTATCATCAAATATTAACTGATATAAATTGAAATAGAATTACACAATAAAATAAACTTTCATATTATCTGAGGAAAATTTACCAATTGCTATGTTTAAGAAGTTTATTCCAAATATTAATTTTCTATTTAAAAATTTTATTTTTTAAATTTTCACAAAATTTCAATTAAATATACAAATAAAACAAATAAAATTATTAAAAATTCACGGGTCGTTACACTCTCCCCCACTCAAAACTTGTCGTCCCCGAAAAGGAAGGAGGTAGGAGAATAGAAACAACCGGAAAGAAATAGATTTTAAAATATAAAATAAGACAATTAATTTAAAACCATATAGATTTCAATTTAAGTTAATTAATATTTAATAATTTGGTTAAGCCCATTTATTATATCCATAAGTAGTCATTTATAAACTTTGCAAATCAAAATATTTCCATTTATATAATTTTTTTATTATATATTCAGAGAAACTTATAAATTGTATCTTAAGATACTCTTCAAATATTATTAATAAATAAATAATCCTTTTTAAATATGTTTTGTTTAATAAATAACTTCTAAAATTTTCTATTAAACTATATAGTATATAAGTAAATAATATTTTAAAAGGATATATTAAAAAGGAAAGAAGGTAGATTGGAAAAACAGAATATATGTGAATAAATAAAGCTGAGCAGATAAGGTTGGCTCAAAAGAATAGTATCGGGCACGCATAATTAACTCAAACCATCCGGATTTCAATTTCAAATATTAATACAAAATTTCTTCGTTGGAATTACTTTTATAATAAGATACTTTTATATCGAAACAAATTTGCTTTCGAAAATACTTTATTAATTCGATGTTTCAATAAGTTTATCCTCGTTCTTGCCGTCTCTGGCCATGCGTTGATCAGGTGCAAAGCTAGGATTCTCTAAGTGCTTAGTAGACCTTTTTCAACACCCAGTGAAAATACTTTAAAAACCTTCAAAAAATGATATGGAAAGTGCAATCCAAACAAATCACCTGGATCCAGATACACAATGGTTACGTCTGGATCCCCCAGGAAACATCCGTACCTTTAGGCAATCACTGCCTTGCGAATTACGCCATGATAAACAAAACTCATGGACCGCAGGATACATAACAAAGGTTACGCCTGGATCCCTCAGGAAACATCTATACCTTTTAAGCAATCTCTGCCTTGTGGATTACGCCACGACAACAAAACCGGTAGACCGCGGGATACATAACAACGGTTACGCCTGGATCCCCCATGAAACATCTGTACCCTTTAAGCGATCTCTGCCTTACGGATTACACTATCCAAAAAAATGACCATGGGTTATGCCATGGTAGGACACTCGAGTATCACATTCGAAAAACCAAAATCAGAGAGAATAATATCGATAGAATGAATCCACAATGTGGCCATAAAGCGGATATCAAGCAGAAGGCACTTCCACTATCTTTACTTCGAAAATATGTATCATATATTACCTTTTCAAATCAATTTCAAATATCATACATATATAAAGTCCATTATATATAGGATTTCATTTTCAAATCAAATACTTTTCAAAATCAATAGTATATCAAATCACACTTACATAGACTTTGATTATATAAGGATTCACCTTTCAAATTGAGTACCTTTCGAAATCAATAGTTTTCAAATCAACTTCATACTTATACAAATCAATTTTTATATAAGTTCGATAACTCTCAAATCAAGTATTTTGTAAAACAAGGTTCTCAATTTCAATTCATTTCATTATCAGTTCGGTTTCAAAATTATTACAATTTTACCAAATTATTTCTTCAGTTTTAAAGTTTCCAAATCACCATAATTTTGTTCAAACAAATTCATTTTCAAAATCATCATATAAATACTGGGTTTTAAATTCTAATCTATTTTCAAAACCAAATATTTTTCTAAAAATCAATTATACCCAAAATGATTACCGTCCTTCTTACACCTTTAAACTATTTATTTCTATTTGAAAGGTCCAATTTACCCTTTGCAAATTTATTTAAAGCTAAATTTTATTCAAAACTTTAATATTAGTCTTATTCATTTACTTAACAAAACAGTTCAAACTCATTTACCTTTTCGAATGATATAAACTTTTCGAAATCACTTAGCTTTGAAAATTTAAACCTCGATTTGGAAATGTTCGAACATTCAAAATAGTCGAAGAAATCAAATTTCAAATCCATGAGTTGGAAATCATCAACAGACCAATTTCAATAGATAGGGTTAAATCCGAAACTCGAAGGCTGAACACTGGCTCACTTCAAATCATTTCAAATATATATACACATATATCTTTCAAATATCAAATCATACTTTAGAATTTGAAATCAAAATTGGTTTCACAAAATCATCGCATAGCAAAGCTACCAAAGTGGCCTCTCCCCCACTTTGAAACTCGAAAATCAATGTCGATGATGCATGCACTGATCACCGAAATTGTTTTCCAACGACACAAGTAAGTTCTGGACTCCTATTTTTTTGAAAACTTCTTTGAAATTTCTTCGAAATCATTGGAATTCATCTGAAGTCATTTGAACATTTCTTATTTGGAAAATAATTTCAAATCATATTATTATATTTTTTCGAAATCTCAAAACCAAATTTCAAAATACCGGAGTTCAATCTCTCAAATTTCAAATTCGAAACCCTTCAGTTATAAATCATTTTTAGATAAATCAGATTTATTATATAGTTTCCAAAATTTCAAATCCCTTCGAAACTTTAGATTCTTGTTTCAAAAGGTATATAATCTTTATTGAAAACATTTTCTCTTTATATATATATAATACAATCATACTTTTCAAAATAATAATTTCGATATACGAAACAATTTCTAAAATACAAACAAACCCGATTTTTCAAAGGATGATCCATGAACGGATTTCAGAACAAAGATAGAGATTCAAATCAAAGGAACTCTAATCAAATGAAATTCTGATTCGAAGATAGGCTCGATCGAAGATGAGATAATTAAATTTCAAAATAGAAGATGGATATACTCACATAAATCGTGGCGACCTTAACCGGTCAACCGTGACTTCAAGGACAAGATCGATGCGGAATTCTAAGGCAAATCGACATTCGATCACCAGCGACAGAATTCGTCATAACAAGAGATAACAATATCTAAACTGAGGAATATAAAAATCTCCGATGAATCAATGCCAATTTTAAAGGAGTTTCACCCCTTTACAAATCGTTTAAAGATTGGCGGCTTCACCCATTCTTATAGAGATCATTCGAAGTGGAGTTATGAGATACCCCAGAATCAAGAAGCATGAATAGGAAGAGAAGATAATGGATTTGGAACCGCAGGGAACGTTCCAAAGCCCAAAGGAAAAACCAAATCAAAGAGGAAGAAATTCACTTTCGAACGAAAGTAATTCTGCCAAAATTTACTATATATACTAAGTTTGCCTAGAGTCAAAGCTCTGATACCAACTGTAACGACCCGATATTTTCAAACATTCGCATCCACACCTGCCAAACTTGAATTGCTCAAAATATCAGATTGTTAATTTACATTTAACAAAACTCAGCATATACAGTAAATAAATCAATCATAAAATCACAGACACAGAGTAATATAACAATAACGCAACGGAATAGATAAATAGTAGTTCACGAAGCTACTATATAAACAACAGAGTTTGAAATAAAATACAACAGAATATCTCAATGCAGTGAAGTATCCAATACAACTGATGACCTCTCTAAACACATCAACTGGAAAAGATGAAAGCTGAATCGATAGTTGGATCGCCAAGTGAAGCTCCAAACTCCAAAGGTGAGTCTCAGATGTTGAATTACTTAGTCTGACCCGAGCGTAAAGAAAAACACACAACACTCGAGTCAGGATTAACATTCTTATATCAATAAATCCTACTCAAGTGAAAATCAACTGAAATATAATTAACTTAGATGATATTTGGGATAACCATCCCCTAAGGATCTGCGGAACTATCTGCAAGGTAGGAATATACCTATTAACCGTGGTCATTTCAAATTAATTTATACTTCAAAATCAACTCGGCCTTCCCATTCAAATCAAATTCAATCTCCATTTATCCGTTTATATTCAAGTTAGTTTTCAAAATAATAAATTCAAATTTTATTGATTTCAAATACAGATCTGAATCACAAATAAACCATTTAAATTCCAGTATATTTCAAAGCTTTAATATTCAACATTTCAAAGTTCAATTTAACAGTTTCGTATAGATCTCAATTTTACCTCATTATTATTTAGTCTTGAAATATTCACTTAATAAATTCAGTATTATTTAAATAACCTAAATTTACCATTAAAAAAATATTCCTTTCGATTTATTTAAACTTGAAATATCCATTTAATCACACTGAATCAAAATCAAGTTATAAAGATCAAACCTTAAGCTTCAATTCAATAGTTCTAATCGATTTAATTTAGTAGAATTCTTAATCAAATACGATTTCAATTGATTCAACTTTATCTTCTTAACCTTAACTTATTCAAATTTTTACAACAATCTATTTTGAAATATAGATTTACATAACTACTTAAACATATTATATGAATTAAATCAACCTCAATAATACTATTATTAAATCTATATATATAAAATTACCACTATGTATATAATATATTTTAAGAACCAATATTTATTAAAAACCATATATTTCTTTTCCAAATCATAGATTTCAAAACATTTATATATATGGACCAGCGGTGTCTATATATATTTCCAGTCCTATGGTCAGGTAATACGGATATTTATCATTTTAATCCATAGTTTAAATATATATATGGGTAGATATCATTTCGACCCGCATTCCCAAATTCAATTCAAGTGAAAATCGATTGGGTTTATCATTTCAACCTATAGCGAAATTCTCCTATTCTAAAGTCCGTTCGAGTATGTATCGTTTCAACCCATAGTGAATTCGATACTAACATGGAACTTGCAGAGTGATAACAGTTATAATAATAATACAGGCATATATCATCAATAACAGTATAATATAAACAACAAGATATGGTGTCATGTCCTACAGGTGAATAATTACAGATAATAGCATATATAACAATTCAAATAACTGCAGCAATATATTTCAATTGTTGTTTCAATTGAAATCAACAAGAACGTTAATCGTGAGTGATTACTCATCTTTCAAGGCTAGATAGATTTGACAAAGAAACGAGCTATGAATGTAGGCACGAATTTCAAAGCAAAGCACGATTGGACCCAAATTCAACGATCAAAGCTGATAATGAGAAATCGATGAGAAAATCAATCAGTTAAGTTATACAGAAAATGTATATATATTATTATTATTTTATAAAAATTTAACTTAAGACAAATATTAAAATGGAATATATAAAATCATTATTCTTAAGACACATGCGTTAAAATCAAAAAATATATAAATAATACTTGTATACTTATACCTTGATATCGTAAACACTTAACAATATATATGTATTCTGTGGTTAGCTAATAATATAATTTAAATCCATACCTTTATATTCTATCTAGGTACCATAACAGTGTGTGTGTGTGTGTGTGTATATATATAGTTATAAAATTTAACCATAAAGTAAAATTTGTACTATGCATAAAATCAGAAATCAGCCTTAAACACATACAGTTTAAAGTAAATATAAAGTTGACATACACAGCAACTAAAAGGAAATGATGCTGATGTAATCAATGTATAGACTAACTTATAAATATATAAATATATAACTTATATTTTAAAAAACAACACACATATACAAATAGGTATACACACGCAACACACATATAATAATACATTTACGCATGGAACACCCATAAATAATACATATACACAGGCAACCCACATAATATATATATATATATATATATATATATATGCATTAGAAACATTTTATACAATATGGTTTGTAAAATATAAATATATAATATAAAACAACAACTACAAAACTTTATATACTTCATGCGTATATTCATACAATATACACTACTTGTATAGTATAGATATACACGCATAGCCTGAGTATAGCTTCTGACAGAACATACATTGCTTTCAAACTTTCTATAATTTGTATATATATTAGTATTTTTTTCCAATAATCTTTACAAAAGAAAATACATCTATATTATAGCCTTTCCTTTAAGCAACATATTAAAACTATGTTGCAACATATATTATAACGTAAATTATCCTAACTTTATACGTTTAAAACGTAGAACATGATATACCTAAAAATAGAAAATAATATAATATATGAACATACGCACTATACAAATACACACAAGCTGCTATCCACGCGGCTGTTGGCAAACAAGGGGTGACGAGGTTGATGCGTGAGGAGGAGTGGTGAAGGGGGCTGTCGCGTGAAGCTGGTGAGGGCGAGCTCGCCTGGGTGGAGATTTGTTGCCGCTGGGTTCATGCTGGTGGTCGGTTGTTGGATGTCGGCTTCGTGCGCTGGGGAGAGGGCGGGGGAAGTAGGCAATGGAGGGGACAGCTGGAGGGGGCAGCGGGTGTTTGGTGTCTCTGTCTGAAGGCGATGGCTTGCGCCGCTAGAGGGTGGCGGCTAACGTGATGGGTTCAACTGGGCAGAGTGGGGTGAGGCGGAGGCACATCGACAAGAAGAGGATGGGTTAATAGGCGACTGTCGGAAAGTGACGCGCAAGGCTATGGATGCAGGAGGAGATGTATGAAGATGAACGGCGGAGAAGCAAGGTCTTTGCTACAGGCAGGTGAAAGTTTGCAAAGGAAAAGCTTTGGAAGAGAGAAAAAAAAACTCTGTAAAGTTAAATGGGAAGAAGATAAAGCAGAGAGAGAGAGAAAAATGAAGCAAAGAAATAGTGAACCGAAAGTAAGTAAACAGCTAAAAGCAACGATTATATTAGAGATTGGAAATGTAAGAGTCACTATTGATTTCTGAAAATAATAAATGATGGTGTCCATTGGTTAACACGGTGGAATATAAATAATCAAAAGGAAACAAAACTACGGTTAACCGTTTTACGGTTTCGACGCGTACCAAATTCCAAAATGCACAAATGAATATATTATGGAGATCAGCACGATGAGACGATCAAAACAGTATACAGATATCTGTGGTACGATCGAATTATAAAAATTCGAAATTCTGCTAGCGGAAAAATGCAGCAAAAACACGGAAAAATAAGATCGACGGAGCAAAGAAGTCCGAATTTGATGAAACGAAATTTGACGTCTCACTCAGAAGATGATGTAGAATTTTTCTATTGAAAAATATTTCAGGTTTAGAAAACATTTTGTTATCATCAAATATTAACTGATATAAATTGAAATAGAATTACACAATAAAATAACCTTTCATATTATCTAATGAAAATTTACCAGCTCCTATATTTAAGAAGACGTATCCCAAATATTATATTTCTATTTAAAAATTTATTTTTTAAATTTTCATAAAATTTGAATTAAATATACAAATAAAATTATTAAAAATTTACGGTCGTTACACACTTTGAAAGGTAAATGTTTGTTTACTACTATTGATTTTAAATTATATATATAATTGTTTACGTTGTGTAAGTTATACTAGTTTGTATATCAGATATGTTGTTTATAATACATAAGTTTATATAAAGTGAATTTTGTCTTATGCAATTTGCATACTGTTTATATATATAGTAATAAAGTAAGTTTTATATATAAATGTTTGCATAGTGGCTTGCTAATTATTTATATATAATAATAAAGTGAGTTATCTTGTTTCAAAGATGGGAAAAGGTTGTATATATAATATGTTTAAGGTATTTAGTTAAATTATGTTAATATTTTAAATAGATTTTGAAATATATATAACACGTTTAAATATTTATTTGAATTTTTTTTGAAAATATGTGATATATATAATATGTATATATTTTGTTCCATCAAATCTAAGTTCAATTTGCTTTGTTTCTCCTCTGTCCAGATTTACAACAGTAGTTCGAACCTTGTCACTATCCCGCTTATTCGATCTGTGTGCATGTCCATGTCCATTCACTTTCATTCTCGTTCATTTCTCTAGCCTCAAAAGGTGAGTAATCACTCATGATTAATATTTTTATATTTAGTAAATTTGATTCACATGAAATGACGATTGAAATATGCTATTACATTTAAATTGTTAGGTTATTTAATTGTTATGACATGCAATCAACTGCAATTGTTTACCTATGACATATGACACCATAACTGTTGTACTTATTATATTTAAATTTGTTACTGATAACATATGCCTTTTGTTGATATATACGTTATTATCATATTTGTTCTCACTCTGCAAGTTTCCTGTTAGTTTAGAATTCCCTATGGGTTGAAATGATACATACCCGAACGATCTTGTAGATTAAGAAAAATCGTTATGGGATGAAATGATAAACCCAAGCGATTTTCATTGATTTTGAAATTTCGGAATTACGGGTTGAAATGATATAAACTCGTAAATTTAAATATAATTATGGATTGAAATGATAAATATCCGTATCACTTGACCATATGATAGAATACTATATACGGACACCGCTGTTCTATTTTGAAAATGATTTCATGGTTTTGAAAGGAAATATATATATATTTTAATAAATATTGATTTTAAAATATAATTTCTATAAATTTATTTCTATATATGTGTAAAATTTAGATTTTTGAAAATTTTAACTTTATAAGTTAGTTTTGAAAATATAAATTTTAAGATTTTACATATAACTTTATTATTTTTAAATATATAAAAAATAAGATTTAACTTAACTAATATATATATATATATATATGTATTACATGTTAAGTATTTATGTAAATTAGATTTTTGTAATTACTTTAAGAAAATGGAGGTTGGACAAATTAAATAATAATTGATTTATAAGTAAATTTGTTTAGGATGGTACGTAATTAAGGATTTATTTGAACTTATTGATTTTATAATTTTGAAAGGTATAATTTTATAACTTGATTTGATAAAAAGCGATTAAATGAACATTCTCAACCTTAAATAAAATTGAGACTAAATATTTAATATTGATTTAAATTTATAAATTAAGATTTTATTTAATTGTTATTAAAACGATTAAGTGAATATTTTCCAATTTGAATAAAATTAAAGTTAAATGTTGAAATATAAACGAAACTTATGTTGTAAATGTTTGAATATTTAACTTTGAATTAAAGTGATAGTTCAAACTTTGTTTTGAAATCAATATAAATTGAAATGGTTTATTGAGAATTTAAATTGAACCTTTAACCTTTTAAATGAAATTGTTCTTCAGGGATTGATTTAAATTGAATTTTGGAACTTAAGTTGATTTTAATCGATATGTGAAATTGGAGGAAACTAATTTTATTATATAAAGTATTTTTAATATATATAAACTATTTTTAATATATGAAATATTTTAATCTATAGCCTATTTTTAAGTATAAACTATTTTTAATTTATAACTATTTATATATATATATATATATATAACTATTTCAATGTTTAAACTATGTAAGTTGGAACCATTATGATTTAGATTTAATGGATTTAAATACTAATGTTTTGATATGATAGTTTAAACTATCCGTGAATATGATTTCGAAGGTTGTAATGACCTGGTATTTCGAACCATTCGCATCCGCATATGTCAGATTTGAATTGCTCAAAACAACATATGGTTAACTTATATTTTGCAGAACTCAGCATATACAGCAAATAAATAAATCATAGAATCACAAACACAGAGTAATGTAACAATAAGCAGTGGAAAAGATAAATAGTAGTTCATGAAGCTACTATATAAACATCAGAGAGAAAATAAAATACAACAGAATATCTCCAATATAATGTAATCTTGAATACAAATAGATGACAAGTCTAAACGAAACCACTAGATAGCTGAAAGCTGGATGATACAGATGGATCTTCAAGTGAAGCTCCAACTCCAGAGATGAGTCTCAAATGCTGTGACACTCAGTCTGACCCGAGCATAAAGCGAAACACAAAAACAATCGAGTCAGGATTAACATTCTTATTTGAATAAATTCAACTCAGGTGAAATATCAACTGAAGTGCAAGTAACTTAAAGGATGTTTGTAATTTACATCCTCAAAGGATCCGTCGATCTATCTACTATGAAGTAATATACGCTATTATAATATGTCTATAGTAAAGTAAAATATTAAAATAACGTTAAGGCATTATCCATATCCCTATTAACACATTTTACATAATGCCATTGTCATGAACCGAAATCTAATGTTCGAAAATTGACATCAAATACCTCGCTTGTATTCGACTGCCAAAGATTCAAACATCGAACTCCAGTCGGATGGAGCTTATAACAATATTAGATGAATATAAAACAGCGGAAACAAAAGGAATATCATGCATTACATCATAGATATAACATCATCATAATGTCCATTACAACATCAGAGTATTCTTATATGTATATCACAACTTCAAATAGAACATCACAATAGAACAATAAGTGATCATATGCCAAAAAGTCTTCAAGGAAATAGAGTGACAGCGAACCTCCAAAACTAAGCACCTTGAGATCCAAAAGCTTTCAAAATATCTCCAAGACAAAAGCCTCCACAAACTGATAGCTTCTAACTCCAAAAGACTCCAAAATACTACTAGCACCAAAACATGGAAAACCTGCTACTAGGCTGCCCGTGTGGAAATTATGGGCACCCAGAGTTTAGAAAGAAACAATAAACTCCAGGTCAGTCATGGGACTGGTATGAGTAAAAAAAAACAATTGCTTTTAAATAAAACAAGATTTATAAAAGAAAATCTGGTATGCTTTTGGAAAATGAAACTATCATAAGACCTCCCACCACATATGCAATGCAATCGTAGAATTGGAGGAGATTTCTTCTTATGATAGTCAAATATGCTTGATACGAGGAAAAATTCTTTGATATTATTACTAGTGCATAGTGTAGAAAACCATTTTGAAAGTATAATATTAATCTTAGCCAGCATAGACATTCCGTACTATGCCTACTATATCTACCATCTAAACAGTGGTGCCACCATAAGTAAATGGCAGGTTATACAACTAAAACCGTACTTGGTTCATATTGGGAATTGGATTTCCAAGAAATGGTCAGGCTAAGGAACTTCCTACTGCCACATGGGTACGCCTCTGGAGGGACGTCCCGAGAACCTACCCGGCTCTCTACCAACACAAGGCCAGGTTACCTCTGTAACTAGGTAACTACTACTCGAGTATGCCACCCCCGGTCGTTTGCAACCTTTATCCGAGGGGCCTCAATCACAAAGCAACAACCACATAGTAAATGAGATTGCAGCAACCACGTAGGTTATGTATCTGGGCTCCATACCGTAATACCACCTTTTTCCAGAAGGAAATGACATACCCTAAAGGGTGCGATCCTCATAACCTTGCCGCATCTTTCCTGTTTCGACCATTTCTGGGGTGTGAGGTCCGATGAGGTCTCAACCACAAAGTTAAGTTTTACACGAAAGCCATGCTTTGATCATAAATGATCGACGAATGATCATCAACACACAGCAGCACTTAGCATGCCACATGACCAAATTAGGAGCATATCGCCGATAACCTTCAACTACATAACCTCTGAGCTCGTACGTCTCGGAGAAGGGTGTTAAGCTAAGAGAATAAATTCTCCGCCACCAACAGATATGTAGTTGAAAGAAATCTGCTTTATATCTCAAAATGTAGTGTCAGACATACAACCATACAAGTCTGTTCCGGGTTCGAACAGAACCGAAGGCACTTCGTCCAATAAAGGAAGAAGCCCTTGCAAATTCAGGTATCCGCAATTCCAATCGGACTTTCCATCACATGTGGAGATCTCCATACCAGAGAAACTCAGTGCAGAGACATTCGATAGGTTATCCTATCGTTTTCGAAGACACCTGGTCTTCACACCATCTTCAAATGCTATTAATTTCGTCGAATCACTATTCAGAATGGGCTATGTGACAAAAAAGGTCCTCTCCCGGCTAATCCGAATAGTGAGCCTCAATATTAATACGTGGATGTATCAATTACAAAGGTTTACATTCAGAGTTCGATGTGGGTTTCGGATAACTAACTGAAACCCGACTCCCTGTCGCATCGAAGTTTAAATGCCGTTTTACGGGAAAAAGGGTTTTCACATAAACAAATTACGAATCACAATTCAGCACAAAGGAATTCACATCATTACAGTATCACAATAGAAATATCAATCCAGTACACAACATCGGATGATAGTAAATCATATTCAATTGAGGTCAATGTGATTTAAGTGAATTAACCACATACTTATTTTGTTAATTTTACTTAACTATGAATTAACTAAATCTTAATTGACTTTATTACTTAATTATTCTTTAACTAATTATCTCAACTTATTGATTTAATTGTTAATTAAGTAAATTTAATTACTTTTAATAATTTATTATTCTTTAATTTCTTTAATTAATTATCAATTATAAAGTAATTACAAGTCATTAATTGCTTAATCATTATTTTATCATTATGAATAAATTTGGGTTTAAGTTAACACTTGAATGTTTGATTAACTTCTTAATTTTTTACTAAATTAAATTCAAAACAATTTTGTTTAAAAATATATATTTGAAATATCTTTGAACTTCATTAATAATCATTTCAATACCATTTACTTCACCTACCATTAACAAACTATCATTATTTTTAAAGAATGGATTCAGAAAATTGTTAAACTTATGTTTTCAAAAATTTTAAAACTGAAATTTGCTGTTTTGACGGCCACCCCGAGGCTGTCTCGAGTCATCCCCGAGTGAAAATGCCCCCGCTTCGAGTTTTTACCCAAATCGACCCGTATAAATTTTTTTTTCACTGAAATTTGTTTAAATTTTTGAGTGACCCGGTGCAACACCAATCGACACGACCATGGCTTCGAGTCTTCTCCCCAAATCCCCATGTTGTACTTCAAGTCAAATATCATCTCCTCCAAAAAACAAACTGCTGATACAACGAGACCGTGTGCACGTTGCACACCGTCCCCGTCATCACTGGTCGAAGCCACGACCGTCCAGGTCGATGACGAAGTTCTCGACCCATCGAGCACGCCAAAGCACGAACCATCGCCACGATCGAAAACGAACTCCACGACCCGTACTCCATCGAAACTCATCACCAAAAGATGGCCTTGCCCCACCTCCTCTGGCCATCAGAAGCCACAAAAACTTGACCGAGGCTTCAACAACGTACGGCGCTGCGATTGGCACTGGTGGTAGGAAGTTTGATCACCTAACGACGCCACGACACCATCTTTTCAATTAGGAGCAGAAATGGGTTTTTACCCTAATTTGATCTCGAACCAAAAATATAAAGATTTATAAATTCAACTTGTATTTTTCTGAGGATCTCAAACCCTCAAGCTAACAGTGACAAACTCGAGGCCCGCAAATGCTTAGATCATCAGAATTTGACAAAGTTTCACTTTTCTAATCAATTGCAAATTCTTAGTGAATATGTTCTTAAAAAAAATCTAATTTTGCTTTCAAAAATCATCAATTGTAAAATTTAGATTGATATAATTGAAATCAAAAATTGTGATGATCAATTTTCCAACACGTTCTGATTTTGCCTGTAATTTCAATTTTTCAGGAAATTCTTCATTTTGGTTTGCTTAAAACTATTTTTAATATTTTTAAGGGTTGAATCATGTAAAAACTAACAACTTCCCTTCAGATACTATTGTAGGATCTAGATTAACTCTAGAGGGGGGGTGAATAGGGTTATAGCAAATTTTCTCGAATTAAAAACAAACTGCAAAAAAGTAAATCACACACAAAATTTACCCAGCTTCGGCAACCCCTGCCTACTGCTGCATTCACAGATTTCTATTAGAATTAAACAGTCTCCCGCTTAAAAACACTCTAACAGACTCTTAACAAAAATAAACCCTAATTTTAAAATAAGCTAAATCCTAAGAACCCTAATCTTCAGTAACTCGGCCGGCCCTTCTCTATTCTTTCACTCGATCCTCTTCTATTTTCTTTGAGAAAAATGGCGGCGTTGAATTCTTAGATTTCTTTGCCAAATTGGGGTTTCTAGGAATTTGCAAACGATCGAGGCTCTTGATTGTCTCTGAAGAAGATATTGATCATTCTCGATCTTCTCTTTGCTTACAACTAGGGTTTACGAAGTTTTAGGGCTTCTGGAATTTGCGATCTGATTTATCTCTGGTCGATGATCTTTGCTTCTCTGGCGATTGTCTGAGAAAATTTCTTGGTACGTTGTTCGTACTTTTTGGTTTCTCAATTGATTGCTTGAGTTCGATTTTCTGATCGCTTGCCAATGATGAATTTTTGGGGTTTGCATATATATGAAATCGTCACTTTCCTATTTCTCGATTGCCTGATATTTTTACGACTTGATGCGCACGGCTTTGATTTTGCAGCGTTTGATTTTTCCTTGATCGTTACGGTATCAACTTTCCTATTTTACTTGGATTTGATTTTTGACCTTTTCAAAGATACGCACTTGAATTATGACTTGGTCATCTCTGCACTGTTGAGTTTCGTTCATCCCTCTAGCATTGATTTACACGGCATTGACTTCTACTCCTTGGTCATCACGTTGTTGACTACGGCTTTGATTTCCTTTTTTTGTTGACTTGTTTGATTAAAAACACGGCTTTGACTTGGTCGACTCCTTGATTGCCACTGCTTCGGCTCTGATCATTTCTGATGATGTTGATTTCATTGTGACCTTGCTTTGTTCACTGTGACTTTGGTTACACCTTGCTTTGTTCACTGCATAGCATATTGGTACATATTAGAATGTTGCATCTGTTTGGTACACATCCTTGATCTGTTGCACTTGTGTACTTCTACACTTGAATTTTTACACATGAATTTCCTTGTTGACTTCTGTATGCTTCCATTATTTCGACTATAGCTTGTTTATTGCTTTCGACTTCACTGTGAATTATGGCTTTTATTTTCTGGCCCCTGTGAGCTTCGTCTTTAGCCATCTCCTTTGGTTGGTTTAACCTGAACTCCATTTGAACATTGCATTCGTGGATTTTGATGTTGTCTGATTGTTCACTATTTGCATCACTGTTTCATAATTTCATTGCACTCATATTGCCTCGAGCTTGTACTGTTTCTTACTTGGTGCATTGTGCTATGTTGTTGTCTGATTGTATATGCTTTGATGCTTTGATGCTGTTTCATTATAATCTGTCATGCTTCAGTTTTATTGTGTTTGTTGACCACACATGTTTATGGCCACTGGTTCATTGTTTCATTTGGTTGTTGCAGTCCTTTGTGGTTTCGAACATGTGAGTTGCATTTGTGTCACTTGAGACTGCATGTAACTGTCTTGACCACTTGATTGCATTGGTGTCACTGGTGTTCTTGTTCAAAACTGCTGTGTCACTGCATACATGTGTACTTGTGTATTTTCTCATGTACATATGTATGTGATACTTTGTCCATACTGTGTTGATTGATCTTCATGTACCCAGTTGATGTTCTGTTGCTCTGTGTTGGTCTGGCTTGAACTTGATATTGTTGAACCTGTTAGTCGAGCTTGCATACTTCATGTTGCCTTGTCTTTGGTTATTGCATTGAGTTGAGTCATGATTGCAATGACTTGACCTTTGCATTCAGTTTATTGTTTGTTGCCTTCTTGAATTTCCAATCTGTGCATTGACCTTGTGTTGAACCCATTTTTAAAACTCGGGTTTGACCTTGTGCTGATGACAAAATTTTAAATATATTGCACCTGAGTTGAACCTGTCTTTATATTTGGGTTTGACCTTGCGCACACCTGTCCCTGTAGCATTATCAAGTGTATATCGATGTGCACGGCCTTGTGGCATGTACAGTGATACACTGTGCATGTCACACTGTTCGTGTGTGATGAATTCAAATGTACATGATGACGAACGACCCAAATAACTGAGGCAAACAATATTTTCAAAATCATATTTTATTTTATATTGCAAAAATATTTCCTTTTCAATTTTACTGCGTTAGTGAATATTTTTGCAGATTGCTCAGATGCTGGATTCTAACTGGAATGAAGTTGAAGATAAACTACGAGTGTGAGTAATATGTAGTGAGAAATTTATGTAAATTGAATTGTGATGTAATTAGAATCAAAATTGTATATGTGTAGTGAGAGCTTGAATTTGTGCTATTCAAAATTGTAATAAATATTTGTTTGAATAAAATTTCCGTTTGAATTCAAATTCTGCATAGTTTATTCTGTTTGAATTCAAATTCTGTGTAATTTATTTTATTCAACAAATATTTATTTAATCTATGAAAAATAAAATAGTACATTAACAAATACATTTAAATGAATATATATATATATGTTTATTATCATCAAATAAAAATCATATAAGCGCATATTCAACAATCTCCCCCTTTTGATGATAACAAACATATATTTAAGATTTTGATTGTGTTAAATGTATTTGATCAATGATATACTCTAATTGCTCCCCCTATTTAAATGCTTCCTCTCTACATGATGCTCCCCCTACATATATGCATACAAATAGAAATATACAAATGAGCCTAGATTCAAATGGAAAATTATTTGACCTTTGCTTGATTTTATTTGACAAAATCTTAACTTTTCTTTCCCCCTTTTGTTATCAGCAAAAGAATAACAGTGTTAGAGAAAATAGAGATAAAGTGATCGATATTAATCCAACATTAAAACTCAATTTGAATATAAATATTAAACTTCAATAAAAATCAAACAAAAATCATAACTACCCCTGTTAGGCGCATATTCCACTTTTAGAATGATGGGAAGTATTTCATCAAATAGAACCATATAGTTTTGTCTAATTGTGGTATATTTATTTCAGGAAATTTGAATATCTACAAACCATGCATAACCGTTAGGACTTTTAAATGAGATTAGTAGTATTCTATAATTTTTTTATTTGAAAATGAAATCAAGTATCTTCTAACCACGCATAACCGTGTGGACTTTTAAATGGGATTAGAATCAACTTGTCTATTTAATCAATCAATTTTGATATGCCTTCCATACATGCACAACCATGAGGACTTTTAAATGAGCATGGAAGCACATAATCAAAAATCCAAGTAATTCACCCATGCATAACCGTGAGGACTTTTAAATGAGAGTGAATATTTTGGATATTTATTTTTTATTGCTAAAAATATAATAAATTGAAGCACAAATGATTTCCCGTTTAAAATACCACATATTGACCTACTATATTGGATTTTGATGAATGATGGTTGATAGAAAAATGATAGAAATAGGAATGGTCATGGAATCTTTACCCAGCAAAAAGTTTTATAACTCTTGTTTGAATTCATATAGAAATTTTCCAAATATACTGTCTTGAGTAATGTATGTTAAATATCAACACTTATCACCTTCTCAATCACTATTTATCTTTTTGATAATTAGTAGGGAGTCGGATTAGTCAAAATTTGTCATTTAAATCAATAAAAATGACTAATCTGAAAATATGGTCAAAAATGATTTTCTCGAAGGGGTTTTATGAGAAAAAATTTTGTTATTTGAAAATTATTTGTAATGAAAAATATGCAGATATTTTCTTTGAAAAACGATGCAGTTACTAAATGTCTCACCATAAATCACGTTCAACTAGTAGGTTTTCTGACAACCAGATTACCAGTATGATCTACATCTGAATTTCTCTTTCACTCCAAAATATCACTAATTAAATTTGATAGACCAGATCATGAAGTGTGCATGCAAACTCAAACCCAATTTTTAATAGCATTCTTGAATTTGAATTGAAGTCGTGTAAATAATCAGAAAACCGTGAATATAGAGTTAGCCGAAAAAAATATTATCATCCAACAAAACACTATGTTTAATCCAAACATATATGTATGAAGTAATTCAAAGATTAGTGTTTTTGGCATAAATATAATTGGCCAACTATGTTGAACAAGTCAGAATCAAAATCATCATCTTTACAACATCTCAATATTGGCTGATTTCATTCAGAATACGGTGCAGATTATCACATTTAATATACCGATCAAATAAATATACCTTCACATGTTTTACCTTTGCGATAATTTTTCGTGGTTGCCCATTGTGATTCTGTCACCTTTGTACTAGGCTAAGGAACTTTGCTTTGTTGCCCGTTGTGTTTCTGGAACAGCGAAAATCCAGAGAACACTGTTGTTGTTCCTTAGCCTGCCACCATACCTACACGATGAAAAATTTTTGTGACCTATTTGTTTTTATAGGTCCATGATTATTAGTGGCTGAAGCATTGTGAATAAATAATCCCTTTGGAACCCAAACTTGTTTAGTCCTTTTATTCTTGTTCCAATAGACATGAAATTTGTTTGAAGAATTCTTAGGATCCCAAACTTATATAAATTTTGTGTTCTTGTTCCTATGACTTCAAATTCTTAGGAGCCCAAACTTGTATAAATTTTGTGCTCTTGTTCCTATGACTTCAATTTTCAACACGATGTCCAGTTATTTCACATCTAGCAAAGACACTCTTACCTTTTGCATTATCATCAACTTGTGTTTTCCCAAAGCCTAGTCCTTTTCTGTTATTAGCAAAAATTTGATTTCCCAATAACATGTTGAATGATTTTTCTCCTCTTGAAAAGTTATTCAGAGATTTCTCAAGATTTTGGACTTTGGTTTTTAGTGTTGTGTTTTCAGTTACAAGTGAGGTGCATCTATTTATAAAATCCTTTTTCCTAGTGTCAATGGTTTCCTTAAGACTCCAGTTTTCTTTTTCAAGATTCTCAAAGCTATTCTTAAGTCTTGATAATTCTAAATCTAAAATCTTACATTTTTTACAATCTAGGTTTTGAATATTTTCAAGTTCAGTTTCTAACCTAGAATTTTCATGGACAAGTTCTCTCCTATCAGATTTCAGTTTTTCAATTTTAGATTAAAGAGTATCAACTATTTTAGTAAGATCACAACACATAAAAACAAGTTCTTTATAAGAATAGTCACCGGCCTCACTAGATTCCTCTGAGCTTGCTTCTGAATTTGATTTTGCCACAAGACACAAATTACCCTCCTCTGAGCTATTATTCGAAACTTCCTCTCCTTCTTCATCATCCCAAGTTGCTGCAAAGGTCTTCTTTTTTTTTTCTTTCCTTTGTTGTTTTTGAGAAGTGGGCATTCTTGTTTGAAGTGGCCAGGTTTCTTGCAGTTAAAGCACATCAATTCATTATCGGAATTGTCAGAATCTTTTGACCTATTACCACTTGTTTTCTTCTTGCGTGGCATGAATCTTGACCATTTTCTAAGATTATTGACAACCATTGCAAGCTCTTCAATTGGATCTTCTTCTTCTTCATCGCTCTCTTCTTTGCTCTTTAAGGCAATCGTCTTCTTCTTTGATTCGGAGTTGTTGCGTTCCTCCTTTGCTTTTAGCTCAAGCTCATATGTCATCAAGTTGCCGATCAACTCCTCCATGCTTAGTTTACTCAGATTTTTCGATTCTTGTAGTGCCGTGACTTTTGCTTCAAAGCTCATCGGTAAGACTCGTAGCACCTTCCTTACAAGCTCTACCTCAGTGAATACCTTCCCAAGTGCTCTAGCATTGTACACCAAAGTTGAAAAGCGTCCAAACATGTCTTTTATGCTCTCGCCTTTGTCCATCACAAAGTTCTCGTATTCATTGCTGAATAGGGCTAGACGAGACTCCTTGACTTGAGAAGTTCCTTTATGTGTCACCTCCAAGGTATGCCAAATTTCCTGTGCAGTTTTACAATGAGAAATTCTATTAGATTCAGTCTTATCAAGAGCACAGATCAAAGCATTCATGGCTTTAGCATTTGTAGTTTTTAATTTCTTATCGTTAGCATCCCACCTATCCTTAGGTTTAGGAATCTCAGTATCACCAACAGTTATAGTGGGAGATTTATAGTCAGTTTCAATAATGTCCCAAACATCATAATCAACAGAACTAAGATAAATACCCATCCTAACTTTCCAATAAGCATAACCATTCCCATTAAACATGAGTGGCCTAGCAATAGATTGCCCCTTAGAAAAAACATTATTTGGTAGATTCATGACTCTAGAGTTAAAGAAAAATACCTTGCTTTGATACCACCTGTAGGATCTAGATTAACCCTAGAGGGGGGGGGGAGTGAATAGGGTGATAGCAAATTTTCTCGAATTAAAAACAAACTGCAGAAAAGTAAATCACACACAAAATTTACCCAGCTTCGGCAACCCTTGCCTACTGCTGCATTACCAGATTTCTATTAGAATTAAATAGTCTCCCGCTTACAAACACTCTAAAAGACTCGCAACCCCTGCTACCGCCTATAGAGTTTTGCAAACTCGCAAACCCTACTCACTGAACTAATTCTAACTAGACAATCTGACGCAACCTAAATCGTAGGTGGTGATTTACCAAGATTTGATTCGAAAAGTACAGATTTCAAGAAATAAAACTAAGAGCAAAAAATAAACAAAAACACCCTTAATAAAAATAAACCCTAATTTTAAAATAAACTAATTCCTAAGAACCCTAATCTTCAATAACTCGGCCGGCCCTTTTCTATTCTTTCACCCGATCCTCTTCTATTTTCTTTGAGAAAAATGGCGGCGTTGAATTCTTAGATTTCTTTGTCAAATTGTGGTTTCTAGGAATTTGCAAACAATCGAGGCTCTTGATTGTCTCTGAAGAAGATATTGATCGTTCTTGATCTTCTCTTTGCTTGCGACTAGGGTTTACGAAGTTTTAGGGCTTCTGGAATTTGCGATCTGATTTTTCTCTGGTTGATGATCTTTGCTTCTCTGGCGATCGTCTGAGAAAATTTCTTGGTACGTTGTTCGTACTTTTTGGTTTCTCAATTGATTGCTTGAGTTCGATTTTCTGATCGCTTGCCAATGATGAATTTTTGGGGTTTGCATATATATGAAATTGTCACTTTCCTATTTCTCGATTGCCTGATATTTTTACGACTTGATGCGCACGACTTTGATTTTGCAGCGTTTGATTTTTCCTTGATCGTTACGGTATCAACTTTCCTATTTTACCTGGATTTGATTTTTGACTTTTTCATAGATACGCACTTGAATTTTGACTTGGTCATCTCTGCACTGTTGAGTTTCGTTCATCCCTCTAGCATTGATTTACACGACATTGACTTCTACTCCTTGGTCATCACGTTGTCGACTACGGCTTTGATTTCCTTTTTCTGTTGACTTGTTTGATTAAAAACACGGCTTTGACTTGGTCGACTCCTTGATTGCCACTGCTTCGGCTCTGATCATTTCTGATGATGTTGATTTCACTGTGACCTTGCTTTGTTCACTGTGACTTTGGTTACACCTTGCTTTGTTCACTGCATAGCATATTGGTACATATTAGAATGTTGCATCTGCTTGGTACACATCCTTGACCTGTTGCACTTGTGTACTTCTGCACTTGAATTTTTACACATGAATTTCCTTGTTGACTTCTGTATGCTTCCATGATTTCGACTATAGCTTGTTTATTGCTTTCGATTTCACTGTGAATTATGGCTTTGATTTTCTGGCCCCTGTGAACTTCGTCTCTGGCCATCTCCTCTGGTTGGTTTAACCTGAACTCCATTTGAACATTGAATTCGTGGATTTTGATGTTGTCTGATTGTTCACTATTTGCATCACCGTTTCATAATTTCATTGCACTCATATTGCCTCGAGCTCGTACTGTTTCTTACTTGGTGCATTGTGCTCTATAGTTGTCTGATTGTATAAGCATTGATGCTTTGATGCTGTTTCATTTATAATCTGTCATGCTTCAGTTTTATTTTGTTTGTTGACCACACATGTTTATGGCCATTGGTTCATTGTTTCATTTGGTTGTTGCAGTCCTTTGTGGTTTCAAACATGTGAGTTGCATTTGTGTCACTTGAGACTGCATGTAACTGTCTTGACCACTTGATTGCATTCGTGTCACTGGTGTGCTTGTTCAAAACTGCTATGTCACTGCATACATGTGTACTTGTGTATTTGCTCATGTACATATGTATGTGATACTTTGTCCATACTGTGTTGATTGATCTTCATGTACCCAGTTGATGTTCTGTTGGTCTGGCTTGAACTTGATATTGTTGAACCTGTTAGTCGAGCTTGCATACTTCATGTTGCCTTGTCTTTGGTTGTTGCATTGAGTTGAGTCATGATTGCAATGACTTGAACTTTGCATTCAGTTTATTGTTTGGTGCCTTCTTGAATTTCCAGTCTGTTCATTGACCTTGTGTTGAACACAGTTTTAAAACTCGGGTTTGACCTTGTGCTGATGACAAAATTTTAAATATATTGCACCTCAGTTAAACCTGTCTTTATATTTGGGTTTGACCTTGTGCACACCTGTCCCTGTAGCATTATCAAGTGTATATCGATGTGCACGGCCTTGTGGCATGTACAGTGATACACTGTACATGTCACATTGTTCGTGTGTGATGAATTGAAACGTACATGATGACGAACAACCCAAATAACTGAGCCAAACAATATTTTCAAAAACATTTAGTGAATATTTTTGCAGATTGCTCAGATGCTGGATTCTAACTGGAATGAAGTTGAAGATAAACTACGAGTGTGAGTGATATGTAGTGAGAAATTTATGTAAATTGAATTATGATGTAATTAGAATCAAAATTGTATATGTATAGTGAGAGCTTGAATTTGTACTATTCAAAATTGTAATAAATATTTGTTTGAATAAAATTTCTGTTTGAATTCAAATTCTGTGTAGTTTATTCTGTTTGAATTCAAATTCTGTGTAATTTATTTTATTCAACAAATATTTATTTAATCTATGAAAAATAAAATAGTACATTAACAAATACTTTTAAACGAATATATATATATATATGTTTATTATCATCAAACAAAAATCATATAAGCGCATATTCAACAACTATAGCCTGAAGTGAATCAGAGGAGTGGAGATTGACTTTTAGACAGGGTTTCTTTTTTTTTTTCTTGAAACCTGGGAATAAACAGAGACATCTCTGTTTGCATATCAAACATGCATCCACATCACACACAAATATTCACATGCATATATATGCTTTGCAATTTAATCTCAAGCCTGAGTCAAACAACACAAAGAATCCAGATTCGCAAAGTTCACTCACCTTACAAAGTGTGAACAGAAGCTTCTGACAGTTTTCTAAAGTTCGAGATGAAGCCTGGATAATTTTTTCCTACTTTGATCTTGCAGTTTAATCTTCAACTTGTAAATATAAATCTTTGCTTAACCTATGTTGCACTTGTTTATTTAATTCACCAATAACAAACAAAGATCCAAGCTTAATTTACAGTTTGATTTTTTTATGCAACAGGGAACAGATCTGCAACTTGAACCCAGAAATAAATTTAGTCTTGAACTTGATTTTCTTCCTGCAACTGATTAATACAATTGCTTAAATTCTTTGCTTTATTACCGATTAACAACTTCAAATTCAAATTTTTAAAAGAAATTCACTTGCCTTAATTTATTTCAGAGAATCCTTGCACTGTTTCCTGGCCAAAACTAAAGCTTTGATTTTTTTTATAAATCTGCAGTTTGAATTTGTTTGCGTTAAGACTTGATTTTGAAATGACAAATCCATTAAACTATAAAGTTTAAAGTTTACCTGAGAGATGGAATGTAAAAACTACAGCTTGATGTTTAAGAAGATCTTTCGATTTTTAACTTTTGAATTCAAGAAAAAATTGGCAGTTTTTTTCTTTTTTTTACTGTTTCCTTTGATGTTGAGATTTGTGATGCTCATTCTTTTTACTGTTCTTTCAGATTTTAGAGAGGCTAAATAATTGAAAATGGGAAGCTGAAAAGGTTTTATGATTTTTAAATTTTATTATTTTATTCAATCAACCAAATTGAATGCCACTTGTTAAAAACAATCATGAAATCTCAATACTCGTTAATTTTTACTCCATCTCCCTTATGCATGTTTAACACTTGTAATTTTACAAAGACAAAAGGATTTTTAAATAAATTGCACATCATATTCATTTTACAAATAAATATACCCCTTATTTATTTGTGTATATATATGTATATACAATGTTAAGAGAAGAATTGTTTTAACCAATCTTTATATTCTATAAATTACACATTTATGATTTCAAAAGCCAATTATTTTTCTAAAATATTTATTTTAAATTCAAATTCCAATTCAACTTGAATTAAAAATCCATTTATGTTCATTTATATACCCACACATATACTTGTACAATTTAAATTCAATTTCAATATATGCACTCTAGTCTACTCGTACATGCCTTATATATATGAAATTTACATTTAAATGATTTTCAAAACATTTATTATTTTAAAATTTTAAAATCAAAAGAAATTGGAATTTTATTCATACCAATTATCACTTATTTTATTTGTTTGAGGTATTTCAATTTATTTTCAAATTAAATTCCAAAAGTTTAAATATATTACCAATTTAAATTGATAATTTATTGGATGTTACAGATATCCCCCCTTAAGAAAATTTCGTCCTCGAAATTTGAAAGAGAGAGAAAAACAAACAATGAATATACGAATTCAGTAAGAATAAAGAAATTGCTTACCAGCTTAAGCCGAGATATCCACTCTGCAATTGGGATATGATTTCTGCATATTATCTTCGGTTTCCCAAGTGTAGTCCTTTGGATCGTCACTCCACTGAACTTTAACCAGTTTCACAATTTTGTTCCTAAGTTGTTTTCATCACGATCCCCAATCTTTATCGGTTCTCTTCTAACTGTTAAATTAGGAGTGATGTCGAGATACAGTTGAGCAGCTTCTTCAATAATACTCACCGATCGTGCACATACTTCTGAAGGTTAGAAATGTGGAATACATCATGTATGCCAGATAACCAGCTAGGCAACTGCACTCGATATGCTAAAGAACCGATCCTCTCCAGAATAGGAAAGGACCAATATACCGTGGTGCTAGCTTACCGGCCTTCCCGAACCTTAATACACCACGCATTGGAGATACTTTGAGTAAGACAGAGTCTCCAATCTGGAATTCCAAATCCCTTCTTCTGCGATCATAATAACTCTTTTGAACGACTCTGAGCCGTCCTCAATTTCTTCCGTATAAAATCAACTTTCTCTGTGGCTTCTCTAATCATATCCGGTCCAAGGACGAGTCTATCACCAGCCTCGATCCAACATGCCGGTGATCGACACGGACGACCATATAATGCCTTAAAAGGAGCCATCTCTATACTGGCCTGATAGTTATTGTTATAAGAGAACTCGATCGAATGCAAATGGTTCTCCCAGGAACTACCAAAATCAAGTATACAAGCACGCAATATGTCTTCTAAGATTCGATTAATCCTCTCAGTCTACCCATCAGACTGTGGGTGATAAGTAGTGTTGAAATTCAGTTTTGTTCCCAATGCATCTTGAAACGCCTCCCAAAATCTACTAGTGAAGATCGGATCACGATCACTCACTATGCTGCTAGGAATGCCGTGGATACGGACAATTTCTTTCACATATAATTTTGCTAAACTTGCTGCCGTGCGGGTAGATTTCACTGGCAAGAAGTGCGTTGTCTTAGTCAAATGGTCCACAATGACCCAAATTGCTTCATTTCCTTTCCGGGTACGAGGCATCGATGAAATCCATCGATACTTGGTCCCACTTCCACTTGGGCACCTATAAAGGCTAAAGTAAACCCGCCATTTTCTTTTGATCGCTTTTGACTTATTGGCAAGTAGCACAACGACTCACATATATAGATATGTCCTTTTTCATTATCTTCCATCAGAAAGTTCTTTTGATATCACGATACATTTTATTGACTCCTGGATGGATGGAAAGTTTAGATTTGTAACATTCATCTAAAACTTCACTTTCAGATCAGGAATGTCTGGGACACATGTTCTGCCTTTTAATCTTATAACTCCTCTACTATCCATCTCAAAACTAGTGTCTTCTCCTTGGCATATTCTTTTATAAATTCCCTGAAGAAACTCGTCTTCATTCTGCTTACTCGCGATCCTCTTAAGAAGAGTAGGAGCGATAACAAGATGAGCAAGAATAGCATGCTTTCTACTCAAGGGATCGGCAACTACATTGGCCTTTTCGGGCATATATATAATGTCTAGGTCATAAGATGCCAGAAATTCCAACCAACGTTGTTGTCGCAGATTTAAATCTTTCTAGGTGAAGAGATATTTCAAATATTTATGGTCGGTGAATAATTCGAATTTTTTCACCTAAAATAAAGAGAGTTCAATGAGTATATTTGTTAAGTTAAATTAAATTCGTAGATTGTTAAGAAAGCTAAAAAGATTCTTACTCAGAAGATAATGTCGCCATATTTTCAAAGCGAAGATAACAGCTCCAAATCATGGGTTGGGTAATTTCTTTCATGTGGACGTAATTGTCTACTTGCGTAGGCAATTACCCTCCCGTTCTGCGTTAATACCGCACCCAAACCTTCACCACAAGCATCGGTATAAAACAAATAAACCATGGTTCCCGTAGATAATAGCAAGACCAGGAGCAGTGGTTAATCTCTTCTTCAACTCCCGAAAAGCTTCGTCACATCTCGGAGTCCAATTGAATTTTGCATTCTTCATTGTTAGCTTAGTCAACGGACTAGCTATCTTAGAAAAGTTCTGAACAAACTTCCGATAATAACATGCTAAACCCAAAAAGCTTCAAACTTCCTTTGGGGTAGTGGGTTTCCTCCAATCAAGAATAGTGGAAATTTTGATAGGATCAACAGAAATCCCTTCTTCATTAACAATATGGTCGAGAAATTTAACTTCTTTGACCCAAAAATCGAATTTGGAAAATTTTGCGAATAGAATATTTCTCCTCAATATCTCCAAAACGATTCTAAGATGCTCGGCATGCTCCTCTTCGGTCTTGGAATAGACACCAAAATATCGTCAATACACGAGCACAAATTTATTCAATACTTCCTGGAATACACGAGTCGTAAGATCAGCGAAGTATGCTGGAGCATTGGTTAGCCCGAAAGGTATGACTAACCATTTGTAGAACATATTAGGACCCCTAAAAGCGGTCAAATGAACACAATCTTCGACGATTCGTAGTTGATGGAACCCCTGGGCTAGATCCATCTTCGAAAAGAAACGAGCACCATGCAATTGATCAAATATATCATCAATTTTAGGTAGTGGAAATTTATTCTTGAGAGTCAGCTTATTGAGATCGTGGTAATCCACACACAACCTCAAAGATCCATCCGATTTAGCAACAAACACGATGGCTGAACCCCATTCAGAAACACTAGGTCGAATTAACCCTTTTTCTAGTAAATCATTGGTTTGCTGGACTAATTCAACCCTTTCCCTGTGTGCCATCCTGCGACTTGCGTGAACGATAGGACGAGCATTGGGTACTAGGTCAATTCTGAATTCTATTTCTCGGTGTGGAGGTAAAGATTTCACTTCTTCAAACACATCTGAAAAATCTCTAACAATGGGTATAGACTCCAGACTGGGTTCGGGATAACCCAAATTATACATCAACCCTTCTCTTTTAGGACTAGGGTCCTCACAAGAAATCTCAATAGAATCACCAAATTTGGTTTTAATCAAAATCAATCGATTATTGCAATTCAATTTGGCTTCATATTTTGCTAGCCAATCCATTCCGAGTAAGACTTCAAACTCGTTAAAATCAAGGACAAAGAGACCGATAGGGAATTGGTAGCGAGAATATGAGATAGGAACGTCTTTACATCGAAGACAAAGGTTTGCGGGACCTCTAACTGGATTCTTTACGCATATAGGCTCGTCAAAAAAATCAGGTTCAAGATTCAATTCATTTATAGCTTGCTGAGAGATAAAACTGTGTGTAGCATCCGTGTCAAACAGAACTCTAACAATGCTATCATAAATAGTGAGATTACCTTCCAGAACTCCTTTCCCCTTTTCTGCTTTGGAAGATGTAGGTTTGTCTTTGACTGTGTACACCTTTCCTTTTTGAGATTGCTTCATGACTGGGCAGTCTTTAACCTCGTATCCCAATTTCTGACAATAATAACATTTCCTGGGATTCGCTTCAACGGATTGATCTCTCTTTGGCTTCTTGCAGCTGTTTGAGTAGTAGCCTCTTTCTAGACAATTGAAGCAAGTAATATTCCCTGCCGAGCTTCCTTGATTGCTCTCCTTTTTCTCCTTACCCTGCCATGGTTTCTTGCCTCCAAATTTCCTCTTCTTTCAATTTTGATTGCTCGAATTTCCTTTCTCCACCGGGGCTTCTTGCATATCAAGTGTAGCATATCTGTATCCCGTATCAACCAAATCTGAAAAGGTTCTTTGACGTGGCCAATCATCCTTTCATGGAACTTCTTATTCATCCCACGAATGAACCTTTCATTCTTCTTAAAGGTGTGTTCACCAATTCTGGACCGAAACGAGACAATTCATTGAATTTGTTTAGATACTCCTCGAATGACAAACTCCCCTTCTTTAAGTCCATGAATTCCTTGTACATTCGAGAAATCCCAGCTGATGGCATATAGCGCTTCTCAAATACTTCTTTAAATCTCTACCAAGTAAACTCGTCTTCTGGCTCATCTACAGTGACTGTCTCCCACCATGCCAAGGCTTCCTCTTAAAGTTACCAAGAAGCTATGAGTCGCATCTGATCATCTTGTAGCTTTAGCCCTTTAAAGATTCTTTCACATGATCTGATCCATGCTTGGGCCTCAAAAATTGACTCTTTGTCGGTGAACGGCTTACCACCAAGCCTTGAGAAACTCTTATGTAAATCAGCCAGATTCGGCTGATTCTTAATAGATTAAGCTACTTCTGCTGTTGGGGGAACTTGGCCAGGTGTTGTGGCATTTCCTTGCCCCCAGCTCTTCCTCTTCGTCTGCTCATCCTTACTATCTGTAATTAGTAAGAAAATTGGTTTAGATATTCGGACGAGGTATCTTAAGGAATATAAGCAGTTAAAGAAAATAGACTAAGAAAATTTGGGGTTTCGGTCTCGGTTATACTCATTCTAGGGTATACTTCACCCTATCTCTAATGAGCCATCTAATGTGTTATACTCCGTTGCTAAAGTTCTTACTCAACCTTTAGCTTTGATACCAAATGTCATGACCCGAAATCCAATGTTCGAAAATTGACATCAAATACCTCGCTTGTATTCGACTGCTAAAGATTCAAACATCGAACTCCAGGCGGATGGAGCTTATAACAATATTAGATGAATATAAAACAACGAAAACAAAAGGAATATCATGCATTACATCACAAATATAACATCATCATAATATCCATTACAACATCAGAGTATTCTTATACATATATCACAACTTCAAATAGAACATCACAATAGAACAATAAGTGATCATATGCCAAAAAGTCTTCAAGGAAATAGAGTGATAGCAAACCTCCAAAACTAAGCACCTTCAGATCCAAAAGCCTTCAAAATATCTCCAAGACAAAAGCCTCCAAAAAACGATAGCTTCTAACTCCAAAAGACTCCAAAAACCGATAGCTTCTAACTCCAAAAGACTCCAAAATACTGCTAGCACCAAAACACGGAAAACCTGCTACTAGGTTGCCCATGCGAAAATTATGGGCACCCAGAGTTTAGGAAGAAACAATAAACTCCGGGTCAGTCATGAGACAGGTATGAGTAAACAAAAACAGTTGCTTTTAAATAAAACAAGATTTATAAAAGAAAATCCGGTATGCTTTTGGAAAATGAAACTACCATAAAACCTCCCACCACACTCACAATGCAATCGTAGAATTGGAGGAGATTTCTTCCTATGATAGTCAAATATGCTTGTACGAGGAAAAATTCTCTAATATTATTACCAGTGCATAATGTAGAAAACCATTTCGAAAGTATAATATTAATCTTAGCCAGCATAGACATTCCGTACTATGCCTACTATAGCTACCATCTAAACAGTGGTGACCACCATAAGTAAATGACAGGTTATACAACTAAAACCGTACTGGGTTCGTATTGGGAATTGGATTTCCAACAAATGGTCAGGCCGAGGAACTTCCTACTGCCAAACGGTTACGCCTCTGGAGGGACGTCCCGAGAACTTACCCGGCTCTCTGCCAACACAAGGCCGGGTTACCTTTGTAACTAGTTAACTACTACTCGAGTATGCTACCCCCGGTCGTTTGCGACCTTTATCCGAGGGCCCTCAATCACAAAGCAACAACCACACAGTAAATGAGATTGCAACAACCACATTGGTTACGTATCTAGGCTCCATACCATGATACCACCTTTTTCTAGAAGGAAATGACATACCCTGAAGGGTGCGACCCTCATAACCTTGCTGCATCTTTCCTGTTTCGACCATTTTCGGGGTGTGAGGTCCAATGAGGTCTCGTCCATAAAGCTACGCTTTACATGAAAGCCATGCTTTGATCACAAATAATCAACGAATGATCATCAACATACAATAGCATTTAGCATGCCACAACATCAAATTGGGAGTATATCGTCGATAATCTTCAACTACATAACCTCTGAGCTCGTACGTCTCAGAGAAGGGTGTTAAGCTAAGAGAATAAATTCTCCACCACCAACAGATACGTATTTGAAAGAAATCTGCTTTATATCTCAAAGTGTAGTGTCAGACATACAACCACACAAGTCTGTTCCGGGTTCGAACAGAACCAAAGGCACTTCGTCCAATAAAGGAAGAAGCCCTTGCAAATCCGGGTATCCACATTTCCGATCGGACTCCCCATTGTGAAGATCTCTATATCGGAGCAACTCAATGCAAAGACATTCTATTCTATCATTTTCGAAGACACCCAGTCTTCACCACCATCTTCAAATGCTATTAATTTCGTCGAGTCACTATTCAGAATGGGTTATGAGACACAAAGGTCCTCTCCTGGCTAATCCGAATAGTGAGCTCTCAACTTTAAAACACATGGATGTATCAATTACAAAGGTTCACAATCAGAGTTCGTTGTGGGTTTTGGATAAATAACTGAAATGCGACTCCCTGTCGCATCGAAGTTTAAACGCCGTTTTACGGGCAAAAGGGTTTTCACAGAAACAAATCACAAATCACAGTTCGGCACAAAGCAATTCACATCATTACAGTATCACAACAGAAATATCAATCCAGTACACAACATTTGATGATAGTCAATCATCTTCAATTGAGGTGAATGTGATTTAAGTGAATTAACCACATACTTATTTTTATTAATTATTTTAAATCAATGATTAATTTTACTTACTTTGAATTAATTAAACCTTAATCAACTTTATTACTTAATTATTCTTTAATTAATTATCTCAATTTATTGATTCTTAACTGTTAATTAAGTAAATTTAATTACTTTTAATAATTAATTATTCTTTAATTAATTATCAATTACAAAGTAATTACAAATCATTAATTGCTTAATCATTATTTAATCATTATGAATAAATTTGGGTTTAAGTTAACACTTGAATATTTGATTAACTTCTTAATATTTTACTAAATTAAATTCAAAACAATTTTGTTTAAAAATATATATTTGAAATATCTTGAAGTTCATTAATAATTATTTCAGTACCATTTACTTCACCTCCCATTAACAAACTATCATTGTGTTTAAAGAATGGATTCAGAAAATTGTTAAACTTATGTTTTCAAAAATTTTAAAACTGGAATTTGCTGTTTTGACGGCCACCCCGAGGCTGCCTCGAGTCTTCCCCGAGTGAAAATGCCCCCTTCTTCGAGTTTTTACCCAAATCGACCCGTATAAATTTTTTTCACTGAAATTTGTTTAAGTTTTTGAGTGACCCGGTGCAACACCAAACGACTCGACCATGGCTTCGAGTCTTCTCCCCAAATCCCCATGTTGTACTTCGAGTCAAACATTATCTCCTCCAAAAAACAAACTGCTAATACAATGAGACCGTGTGCACGTTGCACACCGTCCCAGTCATCACTGGTCGAAGCCACGACCATCGTCAGGTCGATGACGAAGTTCTCGATCCATCGAGTCACCCCAAAGCACGAACCATCGCCACGATCGAAAACAAACTCCACGACCCGTACTCCATCGAAACACATCACCAGAAGATGGCCTCGCCCCACCTCCTCTGGCCATCAGAGGCCACAAAAACATGACCGAGGCTTTATCAACGTACGACGCCGCGATTGGCATTGGTGGTAGGAAGTCCGATCACCTGACGACGATGCAGCACCATCTTTTCAATTGCGAGCAGAAATGGGGTTTTAACCCTAATTCGATCTCGAACCAAAAATATAAAGATTTATAAATTCAACTTGTATTTTTCTGAGGATCTCAAACCCTCAAGCCAGCAGTGACGACGAACTTGTGGCCCACAAACGCTTTGATCATCAGAATTTGACAAAGTTTCACTTTTCTGATCAACTACACTTTCTCAATGAATAGTTTCTTAAAAAAATCTGATTTTTCTTTCAAAAATGATCAATTGTAAAAACGTTTCAATCAATATAATTGAAATCAAAGATTGTGATGATCAATTTTCCAACAGGTTCTGATTTTGCCTGTAATTTCGATTTTTCAGGAAATTATTCATTTTGATTTGCTTAAAACTATTTTTAAGGGTCAAATCAAGTAAAAACTAACAACTTCCCTTCAGATACTATAGCCTGAAGTGAATCAGAGGAGTGGAGATTGATTTTTAGACATGGTTTCTGTTTTTTCTAAAAACTGGGAATAAACAAAGACATCTCTGTTTGCATATCAAACATGCATCCACATCACACACAAATATTCACATGCATGTATATACTTTTCAATTTAATCTCGAGCCTGAGTCAAACAACACAAAGAATCCAGATTCGCAAAGTTTACTAACCTTGCAAAGTGTGAACAGAAGCTTCTGACAGTTTTTTTAAAGTTTGAGATGAAGCCTGGATAATTTTTTCATACTTTGATCTTGTAGTTTAATCTGCAACTTGTAAATATAAATCTTTGCTTAACCTCTATTGTACTTGCTTATTTAATTCACCAATAACAAACAAAGATCCAAGCTTAACTTACAGTTTGAAATTTTTTTTATGCAACAGAGAACAGATCTGCAGCTTGAACCCAGAAATAAATTTAGTCTTGAACTTGATTTTCTTCCTGCAACTAATTAATATAATTGCTTAAATTCTTTGTTTTATTATCGATTAACAACTTCAAATTCAAATTTTTAAAAGAAATTCACTTGCCTTAATTTATTTCAGAGAATCCTTGCACTGTTTCCTGGCCAAAACTAAAGCTTTGATTTTATTTATAAATATGCAGTTTGAATTTGTTTGTGTTAAGACTTGATTTTGAAATTACAAATTCATTAAACTATAAAGTTTAAATTTACCTGAGAGATGGATTGTAAAAACTACAGCTTGATGTTTAAGAAGATCTTCAGATTTTTAACTTTTGAATTCAAGAAAAAGTTGGCAGTTTTTTCCTTTTTTTACTGTTGCCTTTGATGTTGAGATTTGTGATGCTCAATCTTTTTACCGTTCTTTCAGATTTTAGAGAGGCTAAATAATTGAAAATGGGAAGCTGAAAAGTTTTTATGATTTTTAAATTTTATTATTTTATTCAATTAACCAAATTGAATGCCACTTGTTAAAAACAATCATGAAATCTCAACACTTGTTAATTTTTACTCCATGTCCCTTATGCATGTTTAACACTTATGATTTTACAAAGACAAAAGGATTTTTAAATAAATTTCATATCATATTCACTTTATAAATAAATATGCCCCTTATTCATTTATATATATATACAATGTTAAAAGAAGAATTGTTTTAACCAATCTTTACATTATATAGATTACACATTTATGATTTCAAAAGCCAATTATTTTTCTAAAACATTTATTTTAATTTTAAATTCAAATTCCAATTCAACTTGAATTAAAAATCCATTTATGTTCATTTATATACCCACATATATGCTTGTATAATTTAAATTCAATATCAATATATACACTATAGTCTACTCATATATGCCTTTTATATATGAAATTTAAATTCAAATGATTTTCATAACATTTATTATTTTATATTTTTAAACTCAAAAGAAATTGGAATTTTATTCGAACCAATTATCACTTATTTTATTTCTTTGAGATATTTCAATTTATTTTCAAATTAAATTCCAAAGGTTTAAATATATTACCAATTTAAATTGATAATTTTTTGGATGTTACAGCCATAGTCTACATAGATACCGTAAACTCCACCCACAGGTGGGCTATCAGAAAGCGCTACATGGTATGACACAAAGCAAACTCGTAGAAGGCGCGATATGGCATGCGATAAGGCACTCGAGGCAATGTCAGGGTAGATATACCATTTCCGTATCTGGACTGATGGTAATGCATAGTAGCTGTAACATCCCGCATTTTCGTACGATTTAAATCGACGATAAACCACACACGTCTGACTTTAACCATACAAAAGGGTGGATTGTTATGGGTTAAATAAGAAAAAGTAGAGAAAGAAAAAAAAATAGAATCTTGCAGCGGAAAGATAAAATATAATAATCAAATATACAGTTCATGAAGCTGTTTACAAAATATTTGATTATACTTATACAATACATATCAGAGTACACATACCAGAGAATAACAATTAATGCGTCGGAATTAAATGGTATAGTGGAATAATAGAGTAGATAATAGTACTACAAATCTTCGTCTTCATCCTCCAGAATAAAATCTTCAAATCCTGAGATGCTCGGACTGACCCGAGCGAATTGAAAAGACAAAACACTCGAGTCAGAACTAAAAGTCTTATGTGAGTTAAATTAACAGAAATAAATATGAGTGCAGTAACTTAAAAGATGCTCGGGATTCACATCTCCTAAGGATCCGTTAAACTATTTACTATGCAGTAATACTTCGCTATTATAATAGTGTCTATTAGTAAAATAAACTTACTTTAAAATAGCGTTAAGGAGCGACCGAATATTCCCCTTAACACATAATGTATTCCCATAGTCTATACAGTACCATAATCTCCCCCGTACTGGGTGTCGTCAGAGGGCACTCCATAGGTATGGTACAAAACAAAATCGTATAAGGCGCGCTAGGGTAGGTGACACGACACAACTAGGCAATGCCAGAGTAGATATACCAATTGCTATCCGGGCTGGTGGTAACGCATAGCCGCAGCTACCGCCCACCTCGAGCCACACCCCCAAAATCAAAAATCAAAAGTGGCCACGCAATAAATCCAAAAATCAGAGTATAATATCGAAGGGATGTGTCCGATCAAAGGTGCTACCTCATTGGCCCGAGAATCGCTCCTGTTTTAGCCACCTTATGCCAACTCACGGGAGTCGTGTCCACGTATTTACCTCAAAGGAAACGCAGCCACCATCCTACTTCATTCTGGAATCTCCACCGCGTACACGGTTGTTAAAGTGGTTTTTGGAGTTGGCAGAGAGTATGACAACTTCCGATCCCGGTCTCTTCAACAACCAAACGTTATTATAACACGGCGGTCATTTCAAAATCATTTTACTTCAAAACCAGATATAATATCCATTTCAAAACCATATAAATACGATATCATTTCCCCTTTTTAAAACCAAATCAATATGATATCATTTTCAAATATACCCCTTTTCCAAAACCATAACATTTTCAAAGTTATAATAATTCGAAACCAAACGCTTGAAATATAGCCTTTCAAAACATAAAAACTTTGAATTTCATAACTTTGAAACATACTACACCACTTAAAAGGTTTAAATATTTACTTACTTTATATTATAAAATAACTCCTTCATCATCACAAATTAATTCCAATATGGATTTTAAATTCCCAAATAAACCAATATAATTCCCATGTATTTCAAAACTTTAATTATCCTACCATTTCAAAACTTATTCTTTGATAATTTCATATATATCAATTCCAACTACTATTATTTAGATTTGAAATGTTTACTTAATAAATCAAATATTATTTTAGTAAAACCGTTAGACTTCGGATAAATGGATATTCTTCCAATTTAATTAACTTGATAATATTCATTTAAATCAACTTGATATTCATTTAAGTCCTCTAAACAAAAATCAAGTTATAAAATCATACCCTTTAAATCTCAAATTATTTATATTTCAAAACAAATTTTTGAGGATAATTCTTAAATACTTTAATTCAAATCAAATTCACATTTATCTTCCATCCTTAATTTTATTTGAGTCATTATAACTCTATATGCAATAGAATTTAAATAGATGCTTAACCATTTTATATAAAAGAAATCAACTTTATTATTAAACTCATTTTTATTAATCAATTTTATACATAGCTTAAATTCAACAATTTAACTATATATATATATATATATATAATTTATATAACATGAAAAATTAATATTTATTAAACCATATATTCCTTTCCAAAACCATAGAAAATTGTTTCAAAATATTTTTACATACATAGACCGCAGTGCCTGTAGATAATTTTCTATCCTATGGTCATGTGATACGGATATTTATCATTTCAGTCCGTAATTTAAAATAAAATTTTTACGGTTATATATATTTCAAACCGCAATCCCGAATCAAAATAAATGCATAACAACTTGCAGATTATGATGATATAAATAAAATATCCATTCATCCATCATAAAATCATACATCCATCACAACTATCATCCAAAACAATCAATCCATACACATATATAACTAATAATATATATCAGGTAATTAACTGGAAGTTATATTCAATAATAAATTAAATAACGATATGATTTAAATAAATGCAATAACTGAGATGATGATTAAAAATATACGAAATGTCATAATAAATGCACAATCACAACAAAATTTTTATTTAACAAACATAAGAAATTTAGAAGTTGTGAGTGGGTTAAAACACTCACCGTTTGAATTTAAATTGAATTCAAATCCAATTTAAACCCAAAAATTCAACAGACTCAGAATTCGTCCAAATCAGCGCCAAAATGTTTGGAATTCCAATATGAACATAGCGGAGAAAATCGCGCGTGAAATAGAGTTCGTACGCAAAAGTTATATCAGTTTGAGCAATTGAAAAAATAAATTTAAATTAAAACAAAATAGAAAACAAACGCACATGTCTTCAAGGTCACGTCACCCATACCTCATCTTTCTCTTTCACGTCACAAAACGTACCCAGCGACCTGAAAAAAACTTCGAAACCCTAGCCATATGCGCGCCGCCGCTGTCAACGGCCAACCCATCGCATGCCCACACCTCTTGACGCCGCGCCGAGCTCCCCTACCCAGCCAAGACCACCATCGACCCATCTCCGATCATCCAAAACCCAGCCGCCGCCCCTCCATTTGAACCCTAATTGAATTTTCTCGGATGATCCGACCGTCAAACGCCCCAACAACCACCACAGATCGCTTCACCAAGACACTCTCCACAATACCGCGCCGCCGAAATGTCGATCGGACGACGTTCAACGAAGCGTGATGAACGACCGAAAACAAAAGCCTGAATCCCAGTCAAATGACAACCCAAATCGAAAAAAGAATTATAGATTTAGCTTGCGCTCTTCGAGAGCTTCAGATTGATATAAAATTTGATAGTATTTCAGGAGATTAAATTTTCATTTGATTTTTTGAATTGCAATTGAATTGGATAAATTAGGGTTTCAGCCATCGAGGAAGAGGAGCACACATATAGGAATGAGGAATATAGGCTGCCTGGGTTTATAATAGAGTATTTATTGACAACTGAAATAGAATAGGTGGACCCGATTTAAACGTACTGAACGATATAAGGCCCGAAAAGCCCGTTTCGACACCGGAACGAAATTGGGTCAACCTATATATCAAAATAGATGTTTTTAAATATTTCAAACGCGATGGAACAAGTTTCAAGTCCAAATTCCATCGTATGAAGAAGTTTTGCTCAAATCAATATTTTTCAAATTGATTTCAATTGATTTCAATTTCATTTATTTCATGGCGTTTCAAGTGCGTACGATCAAACGACAAGTCCGTTCGCTACGAAACTTGAAATCCTACACTAATTCACTGTTACAGATCCAATGAAACTGGTTTCATCGAAATCCAAGTCAGTGGCCAAAATGGCTATTTTTCCAGTTAATTAAATAAATTAAAATTAATTAATTAAATCAACTTTTCAACTTCAATTCGAAAATTTGCCAAATTTCATCACTTATGACTTCTCAATCATTTACAATGATTAAACAAATTCAAATGTCAACTTAGAGGTGAATAATTTATAAATTTCAATATTAACCTCAATTTCATTAAATTATAAATTTAATTTCCAATAATTCTATTAAATTCACCTTTCATTCTATTATTTAATTTATCGTGTCAAAAGGATGCAATTTACATTGGTTCACGATTGTTTATATTTATATTCTTAAATTTTATCTAAATTTCCATTTATGCAATCTTCTAAGTATTTACTTTTCATTGAATTGCAATTAATCCTATTATCTATATTAAAATCCAATATATTGATAAAAATTTATTTCCACCCCTTTATTCAACCAATAGTCATTATTTCAAATTATTAATTACAATCAGTTAAGATCTTACCATTGGTTCCATGAGTTTACTTGCACTAAATTAGTTATTGCATTAATTCTCATAAATATAACATTAAGGTTCATTTAACTCTAATTGATTTCCTATTTTATTATTAAACAAAATAAACAGGTAAATTATAACAAGTATTACCATGCCTTTAATTACACTCCTGCGTTCCCTATTATCAAGCCCCGGTTACAGTTCTTAAATACTTCTTCTATTATTTAATTAAATTAACTATATTATTATCATTAGCAATTCAGTACTTATATTCGTTTCTTACAATTCAAATCTCATAACCAATTATAACAAATTTCAATATCTCACCTGACCCTTTATTTCAATTTATCCATTTATTAAGTTTTACATTAATGAATCTTTATTTCCAAATATACTCTAGTTTAACAAATTCTAAGCATTGTATTACTTCTCACATTAATTTAACTTTTATTTATTTTATTAACATTTATATCAAATTCTAATTTCACCAACTAATTAAACAGGTACTTATAATATATGCTTACAAGCCAAATGTTACACTAATTGTCATATTCTGAATGAAGTTAGCACTAATTTCAGAAATTATCTAAATTTTACATTAAGATAATATTTAATTACCCTTAATGAAATTAAATTCCCAATTTATTTAATGCATTTAATTTTGACCTTTACAATTTTAATATATTCATTAATTGTCAATTACCATTCAAATAAATCCATTCATTTGATTTCCTTATTATGAATCAATTATAAACTTACCATCTTAAAGGTGATGTCAACATGGGTACTTCTCTATTACACTATCATACGCCATTTACATCTTACAGTTGTATAAATGTTACATTAGATCTATTCAAATTTCTGACTCCTTTGTTATTAACTATCCTATTTTCATTTATTATATCTTTGTCAAATATATACATTAATTACGGTTAAATATTCTCAATAATTTTTTTACTTGGTTTCAACCTTCTATTCATCAATTACTGCCTTATAATTAAACTCCTGTTTCAATTCAATTTATATTCACCTTTCCGTTATTATATTAATTATCATTTAAGTAATCTTTAATCACTTTTATTTCTAAAACTTACTCAAGTGCAACAATTACACTTTCCGTTGTTATATTAATTTGAATTCCATTCTAGTTAATTATTTTTATTAATAATTCACAAATTCAACATTCCCATTTGTTTCTTATATTAAACTTATAACCCAGTATGACAATTTACATTATTTCCAATTAATTGCAATATAAATTTTAAATTGTTAATTTTAATTTCAATTGCTACATCTAATTTCTAACATTCGTTCCAATATAAATTATAAGATTTTTATTTCTTTCTAAATTTAATTCAAAAATCTTATTAATTTAACTCATTTAAATAATTGAATTTTACTTTACGGGTCGTTACAGTAGCTACTACCACCCACCTCGTGACACACTCCCAAATGAAAGGTGCACCCAATCAAATCACAAAAGTAATAGAATGTATCGAAGAAATGTGTTCAATCGGAGGAATGACCTCACTTGGTCCTGTGTGGCTCTTGTTTTAGCCGCATCAAGCTGACTCATGGGAGTTAGGGCTATGTAAATACCATACAGAATCGTTGCCAAACCATCCTACTTCATTTTGGAATCTCCACCATGTACACAGTTTTTAAAGTGGTTTTTGGTATTGGTAGAGAGTATGACAATATCCGTTCCCGGTCTCTTTAATAATCAAATGCTTATTTCACATCGTGGTCATTTCAATTCAAATAGTTTATACTCCATATCAAAATATCCTATTTATTTCAAAATCATATAAATTCAGTATCATTATTCACTTTAAATAATATTCATTTTCCAAATTTATACACTTTAAATCAGAGCACTTTCGAAGTCATAACACTTTGAAAACGTAACACTTTTTGAAATCATAACACCTTGAAATCATAACAGGTTTGAAATCATAACACTTTTGAAATTCATAACACTTCCAACTTAAAGTGTTTGGATACTAAAAACGGTATATATATTAAAATAGTTATAAATTAAAATAGTTTATATAAAAAATACTTATATAATAAAATTAGTTTCCTCCAATTTCGCAAGTCAATTCAAATCATCTTAAATTCCAATATTTCAATTTAAATCAATTCTTGTTTTACCATTCAAATTAAAGGTCAAAGATTCAATTAAAATCCTAAGTAAACTATTTCAATTTTTATCGATTTCAAATCCAAGTTTTTGACTATCACTTCAATTCCAATGAGATTCAAGTTTAAATATTCAACATTTATAATATAAATTTCATTTATATTTCAAAATTTTAATTTAATTTTATTCAAATCGGAAAGTACTTACTTAATCATTTAATAATAATTATTTAAAATCCTAATTTTTAAATTTAATTTTAAATTTAAATCAATATTAAATATTCAATCTTAATTTTATTTAAAATTGAGAATATTCATTTAATCACTTTTTATCATCAAATTATAAATCATATTTTCAACATCTAAAATCAATAAGTTCAAATAAATTCTTATTTAAGTTCAATTATTACCCAATTTAAATTCGAAGTCGACATTAATTTATCCTCCCAACCTTTATTATTAAAGTTATAAAAATCTATTTAAAATATTAATATAAATTCAAATAAATACATAAACATATTATAATCGAATTAAATTAAATTTTATTGAATTAAATCTTATTATGAACTGTATTTTGTATCAGATCTTATTTTTTTATATATATTTTTTAAAATAAAATTATGAGAAAAATCTTAAAAAATTATATATTTCAAAACTAACTTATAAATTTAATATTTTCAAAACATATAATTTTAAAAATCAAAATTTAGACATTTATAAATATAACATTTATATATGTTACATTTTCAAAATCAATATTTATTAGAAACCATATATTTCCTTTCAAAACTTTGGAAATCATTTTTCAAAATATAGATTAACAATGTCCGTATTAAATTTTCTATCCTATGGTCAAGTGATATGGATATTTATCATTTCACTCCGCAATTTAAATATCTACGAGTATATATCATTTCAACCCACAATCCTAAAATTTAAAATCAATGAAAATCGCTTGGGTTTATCATTTCAACCCATAACGGTTTTCCCCTATTCTACAAAATCATTCGGGTATCTATCGTTTCAACCCATAGAGAATTCTAGACTAACAGGGAACTTGCAGAGTGAGAACAAATATGTTAGTAATATAATATACCAACAACAGGCATATATCATCAGTGATAAATAAAATATACACAATAGGATATGGTGTCATATATCACATGTGAACAATTGCAGATAATGACATATCATATTAATTATTAAATAACTAGCAATTCAAATTTAACAGCATATTTCAATTTTCGTTTCAAGTGAAATCGAATTTACTAACTATAAGAATGTTAATCATGAGTGATTGCTCACTTTTCGAGGCTAGAGATATTTGAGAATGAAATGGGTTACTGATCCAAGCACGGATTTCGAAGCAAAGCACGATAGACACGACATCGATGACCAGTTGAACATGACGGACTTGAATTTAACGAACCAAAATATATATGTATATATACATTATATGAAATACATATATATAACTATATATATTCTACCTAAAAGTCCATATTTAATTTAAAACACTTATAAAATAGAGAATCCTATCATTATAAACATATCTAAATAAGGTAGCCACCGCGTAAAATAAATTTGAAGACATACATAATGAATTTATTTTGTTATTATTTTTATTATTAATTATAAACACATGTATATAAAACCACGAATCAATAAGTACAGTATTCCATAATATATATAACACAAATAGTATAACATACCAAATACTCTTTATATATTCTCACATAATATATACTATAACCTATACACCTTCTTTTACAACACGATAGATACTGTAAACATACATATATAATATATACCTGTATGTATTTAACTAATATATACACTAACATACTTATTATATTTTAAAAAAATAACAAAACATACTAACGCAAAATCTATATATAAATATATATTATGTTACACAAATCATTTTAAAACACATCTATTTTAAGACCAAAACACGTGTATATATATATATATATATATATATATATATATATATATATATATATATATTACAATTTAAACAATAAAAATCAACATTCCTAAAACCAACATTCCTTTAATTGTATATATATAGTATAGATATACAAGCACCCTATCATATACACTTATATAAATTATATATATATATATATATATATATATAAAACTAACGTATGAAATAAATTTCGTTGCTGTGTATATATAAACCACTATATATATAACTTATATACGCATATATATGTGTGTGTATATATATGTGTATATATATATAAACTGCCAAAGCATATAACTTCTTTCATCATATAATATGTAGCAACACTTATATACACCCGCATATATAATATATATTATGTTCTTAGATAATCTAATATACATAATATAATATATACATTGTTTAATGCAACCGAAGGCTATCAAGTGGATAAGGGATCGGTAGGGAGGGGTTGGAAGGTCGGGAGTGATCTAGTGGTTGCAGTTTGGGGTTGCAGAATGCATTGGCCGTGGAGGAAGGTGCAATGGTGGAGGCGGGCTAGGGGTCTCGGCGGCGGTTGAAAGGGGCTAAGCATGCCGACTATGGAATCAGATCTCAGGGCAGTGGGTCAGGGTCAAGGAGATGGCTGTAGTGCTTCGACTTGTGTGGCAGGCTGTGCTCGATTGCGGCTAGGCAAAGCATGGGGCGGAAGAGGGAAGGACACGGGATGGCGTGGTGATTTGGTGCGTGAGATTGTGGGCTGCAGTTTGGTCAGAGGAGGAAACGTGAGGCGGGTGGTGGCTAGTGATGATGTTACATGTGAGGCGGTAATGTGGTGGGATGGAAGATCTGGGTTGCGGCTAGGAGGGTAGTGAGGACATCAGTTACAAATTCCACGCGAGTTCATTATTATTATTTTATGTAAGAATGGCGGAAGGCTTTAAGGTATGGGAGAAGATTACAAGGCATGAGAGAAAGCAAGCCAATAAAAGTTGTCAACCTAAATGCAATTTATATGAATAGTTTACTTCAAAGCAGAGCAAACCGATAAAATGAAAGGGAACGCCAGCAAAAGCAACCGTTAGAATTGTAGAAGTTAGTATGATTAGAATTCAAGGATTTATAATAACAATTGTCTGTTTGTTTTAAACGATGGACAACGAATGGTCAAAAAGAAACAATAAGATTGAAATTTCGTAACTGACACGGCTATCCATTTCGCGGCATTCATCGCATAATGGACACCGAAATAAAAAAAAATGAATATACTTTGGAGATCAGCATGACAAGACAATCAGAATGGTACATAGATATCAGCGATACGACCATCCTATCAAAGTCGATATTTCAGTGCCAAACTGTTGTCAAAATGTTGAAAATAGATAAAGTGTGCAATAGCAGTCCAAATTTGATGAAACGGAAGATGACATCTCACTTAGAAGATGATTTACAAATTTATTAAATAAAAATATTCAGGTTTGAGAAATATTTTATTATCATCAAATATAACGTGATTTAATTTTGAAATTGAAATTACACAACAAAACTAACTTCCATATTTTCTGATGAAAATTTACCATTTGCTATGTTTAAATGGATGCATTTCGAATATTAAAGTTTCATTGCTAAATATTATTATTTAAAATTTCACAAAATTCAGTTTAATTACATTATTAAAACCGTTAAAATTCATGTCGTTACAAGGTTGATGTTATTTTGGAAGTGAATATGATTTCAGAAGCGATATGTTTTTGAAAAGAATATGATATTTTTATATGAAGTATGAATTGTTTAAAATAAATGTAAAAGCGATTTTATAAAATGGTCATGGTGTGAAATAAGCGTTTGGTTGTTAAAGAGTCCGGGATCAGATATTGTCATACTCTTTTCCAATATCGAAAACGACTTTAACAACTGTGTACATGGTGGAGATTCCATAATGAAGTAGGATGGTTTGATGTACGATTATGTATGAGGTATTTACGTAGCCCTGACTTCCGTGAGTCAACTTAGATGTGACTAAAACAGAAGCCATGCCGGGCCAAGTGAGGTCGCATCTCCGTTCGGGCACATTTCTTCAATACCATTCTATTACTTTGTGATTTTATTGGGTGCACCTTATATTTTGAAGTGTGTCTCGAGGTGGGCGGTAGTAGCTGCTATGTGTTACCACCAGTCCGGTTCCTCAAACAGTATATCTACCCTGGCATTGCCTCGCATGCCGTGTTCACATGTCTTATCGCGCCTTCTATAAGTTTGTTTTGTACCATACCTATAGAGTGTCCTCTCGGTAAACTACTGGTTTGGTGGAGCTTACGGCATTGTATAGACTACGGAAAAAAGTGTTAAGGTGGATATAGGTAACACTTAACACTATTTTAATACTCTACTTTACTAATAGACATATTATAATAGTGTATATTACTACATAGTAGATAGTTCCACGGATCCTTAGACGATGGAAATCCCAAAACGTCCTTTAAGTTATTTGTATTTTAGTTGACATTTCACTTGAGTTAAACTTACTGGCATAAAAATGTCAATTCTAAATCGACTGTTTTGTGTTTTGCTCTATGCTCGGGTCAGACTAGGTGTCACTGCATTTGAGACTCATCTTTGGAGTTTGGAGCTTTGCTTGAAGATATTTTTGTCCATCCAGCTTTAAGTATTTCAGTGGTCTATGATTTAGACTTGTCAATTGATTTGTATCCAAGACTTCTTTATATTACAGATTTCTGTTGTTTTTTGTTTAAGACTCTATTGTTATATAGTACCTTCATGAACTACTATATATCTGTTCCACTGCTTATTGTTATTTTACTCTGTGTCTGTGATTCTGTGATTGATTTATTTACCGTATGTGTTAAGTTTTGCCAAATATAAATTTACAATCTGACATTTTAAGCAATTCAAGTCCGACATGTGCGGATGCGAATGGTTCGAAATACTAGGTCATTATAATTGGTATCAGAGCCAGGTTTAGGAAAAACGTAGCACATGGAGTAAAAACTCATTAGAGATGGGTAGTGATACCCTAGAATGAGTAGAATCAATTATAGAATCATATTCGTTCGAGGTTGAACTTCTTCGTTAGGTTCGTCCTGGATTAGGATTTCTTTCAAATTTTAGAACCCTCCTTTTGTTCTAAAATTCATTCTCATCTTTTCCTATTTGTGCTCTTCTTGATACTGGAGCATCCCATAGCTCTATTTCTGTTGATTTCTATAACCAATTCGAGCATATCTTGCCACTGCAATTGGCAACTTCACCCTTTTGTGTGACTAATCCCATTGGTGGTCCCACCAAGCTGAGTATGATTTGTAAAAGGTTGAACCTCCATTGCAACAAGCATCGATTCTTCAAAGATTTCTATGTCCTCAGTTTTGGATGTTGTTATTTCTTGAATAACCTGAACAATTTCATTAGTAGACGTTCCGAGTGGTTCTCTTGAGATCCTATGTTGATTGCCTCGGGATACTACAGGCAGTTTTATCTTTCCACTAGATGCTCAACATAATGATCTTGACCTCACTCCAATAGTCAGGGATTGTCCTGATGTTTCAGTGAAATCATTTCTCTCCCATGTAAGTGGGAAATTTGAATTTCACACTGATTTTATTCCTAGAGCTCGACCTATTGTCCTTCCTTTCGGATGAATGGTTTCTATGAATGGTTAGTCATGCCTTTGGATTAACCAATGCTCCTGTCTTCTAGGTTGATCTCATGAATCATGTTTCCGCGATGTTCTCAACAAGTTATCCAGGTTTTCTTTAATGATATTCTCGTTTTTCTAAGTCTCGGTTGACCTGGTAAGGTCGCCACGATGAATATAAGTCTATCCATCTTTCCTCTTTTGTAATCTAATTATCTTATCTTCCTTTCGAACCTGTCTACTTAATTAAAATTCTCTTTGATTTAGTTCCTCTAAATTTGAATCTCTATCCTTAAATCATCCTTTGAGGAAGTGTATTTGTAAGTAAGATAAATGTTTTATATTATTTTGTTTAAGTTGTTAAGTTTGAATATTGGGTTTCGATCGATTCGTTTGGCCAACACTATCGATAGAAATTCCAAAACACTTGAACAAAGCAAACCGACACAATATTTTTTTTGGATTTGGAAAATAAAATAAATTTAAGTATGATTATATTTTATATATAAAGGTATTATTTTTCAAAATTAGATAGTTAATGAATTGGTAGATGGAAATGATAATGCTAGATTATCATTTACTATTTTGTCAACATTTCTAAATCATTAACTATTGTTGTAGATTTATAAATTTGGTTTACAAATGAAATGAATTTAAAAATTTAAGGATTTGAGAATTAAATTTCTGATGCTATTCAAATTTTGATTTTTGAAGTTTTGAAAGGGAAAAATATTACTTGAAAATATTTTCAAATAGTGTAACAACCCGGAAATTTCGATCCCGAAATTTCCAGATAGTTAAGAAAAGAAGAAAAGAGAAAGAAGAAGAAAACAGAAACAAGTTACAGAAACCTCATATTCGCAGCGGATCAAAATATAATATCACATAAATAATAATTATACAATGGAAAACTGTACTTGTCAAATTACACTTTACTACATATCAAAGTTACAACATATTTACAAACACAGGACAGATAAATCAATCTGTCTCAGATAGTAAAATATATCGCTGCAGAAACTCTCCATACGTTCCTGCTCTCCATCTTGCCTCCTGAGCTCCAGAATGTCCCTACCTGAAAATCTGTAATACTCGGTCTGACCCGAGCATTACATCACAGTAACACCCGGGTCAGGCTGGAAACCAACGTGAGTAAACTCATCTAACATGGAATACTAAAACATATAACTTATTTAAAACCCGGTAACTTGTATCAAATTTTCACTTCACAAGTTGTTATAGACATCACTTATTTCACACTTCAAATTCTAAGTGCCAAAACTTAGATTAAATGATCCAATTTACTTAAATTATTCCATTACAACCTACTGATTTCACATATCAATCTATAAAGAATCGAAGTGGTTTCGGGTATTTACTATTACCCGACTCCAGTCTCTTCGAATTCAATACCATATTAACACAAGTTATACAAGTGAAATACAATTTAACTTCCAATAGGATGTCACTTCCTATACTGCAATTTACTATCGATAGGTAACCACATCATCACCCTTTTAAACCAATCATCTCATATCACAAAGCACCACATATCAGAGATATCCACTAATCTCCGGCATACAATATTATTCAATCATTCATGAACAAGATAAATCAGCTATTCCATTCTAATTAATTTTAACAAATTGAATTAACTATACCAATCATCCTTAATCCTGCTTATTTAACACTAATAAATCATAATCCCAATTTGATTAATCATTCCTTAATTCATCAATCTCAATTAATCATCTTTGACTAATTAATCTTTAATTACATTAAGTAATTATCCTTTAATTAATTACACGAATTAATTATTTTTAACCATTTACAATAATTAATCTTTAATTACTTTCATTAATTACATTAATTAATTTCATTAATTAATGATCCTAATTTAATTACTTCCCTTTATCGGCCTTAATCAATCCTAGTCAGTAATTATCCATTCAGTAATTACTTATCTTAATTAATTAACTCCTTAACTAATTATATTAATCCTTAAATTAATTACATCAAGTAATTAATCCTTAATACTTCTTCTAAGTAATTATCCCTTAATTACTTCCATTAAGTAATTTTCCTAAAATTAATTTCATTCAGTAATATATCCATCAATTACTTCACTAAGTAATACACTCATAAATCTCATTAAGTAATTGTACTCAAATTTCTTAATCAACTTAATTAATCTCTAGGCATTAAACCTTAATTACCTTAAGATAAAACTTATCTTAATTAATGCCTTATTCCATTATCATTTTTAAACATTTTATCATTATGATTACCTTTACTTAATTAAATAATTAACAAAGTTGTAGAATAAAATAATCATTTAACTTGATAATTTTAAAGTTAACAAAACATAACTTCCTTAAAAATAACTTAAAACATTATCAAGTAGAAGTTTTCAAGAACTAATTTAAAATTTGCATTTTAAAACTTGTTTAATAAAAATCTTATTAAGTTAAAAGTACCTTAAATTTTACAAAATTAAAATTAAACCAATTTTCAAAACCTCTTAATTAATTGTTGAAGAAAACAAATAAAAAAATAAAAAAAGTAAGTTTAAATAAGAAAATTTAGATTAGATTTAAATTTAAATAAAAACAAATTGATTTTTAAAACATTTGAAAACTGTTCAACACAGTACTTCGGGTCAAACCCAAAACCACTCGGGTCTACCCTGAGTTTCCCCCTCCTTCCTTCCTTTTTTTTATTTATAAACTTGCTTCGTTTTATTCTTTTCCCCTTTGTTTCCTTAACCATCATTTTAAATTTAATTACTTAAACAAACCGGCCCACTCCCTTCGTCCCACCAAAATCAGGATCCACGAAAGCAAACGAAATCCTCTCCTTCCATCTTCTTATCATCAGCAATAGTCGAAACAATCTACAAGCATGAACCCGAAGACGATATCGATAAAACCATCACCTTTCCTGAAGCATCTTGCAAAAGTCTCAAGCAAACCTCAAACAATTCCTTTCTTCGAGTCAGTACGCAAATGCACCGAGTTCGACCCGTGAAATCTTCATCTTCCCCAAACATAAACGCTGCCAGACACAGGTGCACACGCGTGCACCTGCACCAGATCAACGACCATCTCTGGTCACTGCCGAAGCCACCGGCAAACTAGCGACGAACTTCCTCTTCGATCACGACCACTTGAGCTTCGAGATGATCATGGAAACAAAATCAAACACCAGCACCCAAATCTGGACCTAACTCCTCCGACAATCTTGCCTTGCCGACAACAATACCGACCGCCATCTTCCACGCCACCAATACCTTAGCTTTGCCTCGACTCAAGCCTCAATTTCCCCCCGGTCCGAAGCCCATCTAACCCAAACCTATCATAAAACCCTAATTTGTCGAACACTGGCTACTACGGCCACCGATGAAACACTGGACAATTTTTCCAAAGATCACCACCTTACCCCCTTCCTCCACCAGCAACTTCGCCGACTAACTCTTCGCCGTTCTTTTGGAAACGATGATCAACCCAATTTGATCATTTCAGAAAAATCTTACTATCAGCTTACCTAAAAATCCAGACCCTTCTACCAAAATTCATCAGTTGGCATGATGAATCACATCCTGTAATCCATAGTTGAAATCATCATGTTTGATTCATACTTGTTTCCGGTTCATCTCTGTACTTTTCCATTTTTGAAATTTTTTTTACCAAATAAAAAATATTGAAACCCATTTTAAAATTTACATAACCTTGTAATAATCATCTTTTATTCAAAGATTGAAGCTTAAATCTAATTGTATGAGTAGATATAGATTTTTGAAGGTAAATCTTAATGTCTGAAATAAGAACAGAGGACATGCAAATATATGTTATAGAAGTTATACAGGCATACCAATAAATATATTCTTTCACATCCTTACATCTCTACAAACATTATATAACATACTAATTAACAGACCAATTACATGCATTAAAGATTAAAAGATATTTAGCTTATTAAAAAAAATTTGTTTACTCACCTCTGGAAGAATCAGAGAAACAGGGAAGAAATTAATCTGGAACTGGCTTGTTGATGTTGTTGTTCTTTTAAATTGAAAGTTTTAGTTTGATTTGCTGAAGCTTTAATCCCTGCCCTTGAATTAGGTAGCAAACTTGTTGAATTTGAATCCTGTTGAGTTGATCTTGCTCTTGAATCAAGCATGTTTTGCTCAGGTCACAAGTTGACACATAATTTAATTTTGATTCTCCAGTAAAATTTCTTTGATTTCCAGATTTTTATTTTGTTTTCAGCTGGTTACTTTTAAAAAAAAATAAAAGATCAGAAAGAAAATGTGAAAGGTGAAAAGATGTATATAACATCAAAAGAATAGTGACACTTGTTAATTTTGCTCACAAATGTCATTTGCAAGCTCTAACTGATTTACATTTGTATTTGCATGTAACAATGGGTTTACATATGTATCAATAGATTTTTAATTTAGTTATATATAAATGTTTTTAATATGTATTGTTTTAAATTTCTCTTTACTTATTTATGTAATTTTTTTATGTTATTAATTTATACTTATAAAACCTTTTAAAGACAATGATAATCATATATACATATCATTTTAAACTCAATTTATTTTTAAAATGTTTACACTTGAAATTTTCTCATTCAAATCCTCTTTTTTTTTTTAAACTTTACTTATAAAAATCCAAATAAATGCTTATTTATTTGCTATAGGAACAAGTGCATTTTCAGATTATTAAAGAAGATTAATACATTATTTATTTGCCTAGAAATTTACAGGATATCACATTCCTCCCCCCCTTAGAATCTTTTCGTCCCCGAAAAGGAGCGAAGCCAGAATTTATTAAAATACTTAATATTATATAAATTTTCATTTTTTAAAAACTCATTTTTTAAAAAAAAATCTATATAATATTACTAAAATAGTTTTTATGGAAATACTTTTTATAATTCGATGTTTCGACAAGTCCATCCTTGTTCTCACAGAAATTCGGTCATACGTTGATCAGGCGTATGACTGGAAATCTATAAGTACTTGGCAGACTCATTTTCAACATCCAGTGAAAATATTTGGAAAATAATTTTATTGAAAATATAGAAAACATTTTGAAAATAGAGGAAATATCTTTTGGTGAGAATGCTCTGGAAATCATCACCCCCATCCATGGTCACAGTTACATTCCAGGGTTACGTTGCCATCGCAGCAAAAGTCCATGTAACTGCAGGCTCTCCGCAGCCTCTCGATTACGCCATGGATCCCATGACAGATCGTAGTACATTCCAGGGTTACGTTGCCATCACAGCAAAAGTCCATGTAACTGCAGGCTCTCTGCGGCCTCTGATTTTCGCTGTCAAAATGAAACTTCTCCACTTCTACATAGGTCGCAGTCTACTGATATAAAATCAAACGCAGACTGTTGGCTCTCAGTGGCACACACGACTTTCGCTATGTTACCATAGGTCGCAGTCTACCGATATAAAATCAAACGCAGACTGTTTGCTCTCAGCGGCACACACCACTTTCTCTATGTTACCATAGGTCGCAGTCTACCGATATAAAATCAAACGAAGACTGTTGGCTCTCAGCGGCACACACGACTTTCGCTATGTTACCATAGGTCGCAGTCTACCGATATAAAATCAAACGCAGACTGTTGGCTCTCAGCGGCATGCACGACTTTCGCTACGGTATACTCTACTCATAATCCCCAGGAACTAGTTTTGTCCGGACTCCTCACAGGATCAACTTTAGAAACCCCCATTGGGGCTCAAGGCAGCACCACCCGGTGGCACTCCTGAGAAGTTCATTTCAAGGGAGTGCCTTTTCCCCCAGAGCCATCATCAAAACAATTTATACTATACACATATAGTATCTTTCAAATCATACACCTAGTATGATCTCATACAAAGCTCCTTTACACAAAATCGATTATTCCAAAATCGATAATTCTCAAACTAGGCTTTCTAAATTCTCATATTGATTTTATCCAAAAATCAAAAGCCTTTCCAAATCCAAAGGTTTCCAAAACCTTTTCCAAAATCCTCATAATATCCCCTTTTTATACACACACACGCACACAGATATATATAATTTTTAAAACTTCAGATCATTTCAAACTTGTATAAAACTCCTTTTATATTTCAAAACACCTTCAAAATCCTTTTTCCTTTGGCAATAGATTCAACAAGGGGAGTTTCATTTTATAAAACAAAGATATTTAACTTTCTTTACTCAAAATCAAATATTCAAATTTGATTACTCTTTTCAATATCATTTCCATTCAATCCGTACGATGTACACATATCATCAGTACGCTATACCAATCTGATCGCTCACTCGATCACACAATTTCATTTCCGAACTAGTATCGTCCACCCCACCTCCTAGTGCGGACTCAGATCTAGTTTCTTGATCAGAAACCGTCATTCTCCTTGCATAGCCTAACTATGATAGAGAATATCCAAAAACAATCACAATCCATATCCAGGTTCGCCGTCGAAAATCGAGTGAAAATTTCCAACTCGGATCGACATACTATCTCGAAATTCAGTGCACGAATTTGGATCAAATCATTATGCGAATAGAATAACATATGTACACCCTACGTATTTATCTTTATTTGTTATTAACCAAATCAATTCCACTTCTATCCACATTCACTTTGATTTTCATTCACTTACTCACAATTGTATCAATCCATTTGGATTATCACCTCTATTCTTATCTCGATTGGGTATTTAACCAATAATAGTTTGAACTCTGACCAGTTTATTGTAGAAAATAGCTTGAAAAAATTAAAAATGGATAAGTAGTTGAGAAAATAATTACTAGTTAGAACAATTATAGAAATTTTAGATAATTGCAAAATAATAGTAAGATAGTAATTAGTTTTGTAAAATAGTTGGAATATAGTAATTAGTTTATAAAACAGTTGGAAAATTGTTAAGCAGTTTGAAAAATAATTGTAAAACAAGTATAAGATAATTTGGCTTTTAAAAGAAAGGTTGTATATATAAGGAATAGCTTGGAAAAATAGGTTTATATTGAAACAATTTATATTAAAAATAGTCCAGAGTCAAAACTGCTCACTTCCCAATCTCCATTATCATCAATTCAATTTAAATTTCCACTTCCATTTAAATTGACCCAATTTCAATTTAAATAACTTCAATTTCCATTGAAATTGATTCAATCCCCAATTCAAGTTGAATTAACCTCAGTTTCTTTCCAAATTTAACTTTGTTCAACCTTGATCTCAAATTCTACTAATTCAAATAAATTTCAATTGAACTAGTTCCAATTTCAATTCATTTCAACTCCAGTTTGAAATAATCCCAATTTCAAACTCCATTTCTAAATCAATTTGAATTATTCTTGATTTCCTTCCAAATTCAATTCAAATTCCATTTGAACTTAAAACTGTTCAACTTAATTACAATTCCAAATTATTCAAATCAATCCAATTCAAATTTTCCATTTGAATCTTATACTCATACATCTTCAATCACAATTTCAATTAATTCAAATAAAATTCAATTTGAACTAATTCAAATTTCAAATTTAAACCATCTCGAATTATATAAATTCGATTTAATACTTCAAATGTTGATTTAATTCCTTTAAATCAGTTTACCTTTAAAGTTTTTAACAATTTAATTCACAGTTCAGACCTAACATATTATACCACAAATCAAATTAACCTTTAAACAATTAAATTTTGAGTCAAATTCTCAAAATTCCATTTTAAATTATCTTTACTTAACTCATTATAAGGTTCAAGTAAGAGTTTCAAATAATTTTAATTTACAAATTCAACTACTCAAATTTTTAGGTCAAGATAATTCCATACCCATAATTTCAAATTAAAGTGTGATTTTCCTTTCATCCCAATAATGGATATATTACCACACTTCATTTCTCATTTATTTAAAAAAAAAAAAATCCAATTTCAGCTTAAAGATTATTAATAACAATGGGATGGGATCATTCAAATTATTTTTAAAACATCCATTCTTTTCCAATTTTCGGATCTCAAACCCATTTTGAGATCACCAAATCTTCCTAATTCAAATCAACCATTTAACTTCCTCTAAGTTAAATTTAATACACTTAATTCAGTCAAATTCACACAATTTGAATTCCTATTCAATTTTCAAAATTCTTTCCCATCTATAAGTTCAAAAACTTATCACTTTGGGTTTTCGCCTCTCTTTCCAGATTTAAAACTTAATATTTATAGTTTTTTTCGAACCATTTTTGGTATTATGCATATCATACATATATATATTTAATCATCCAAGCTATACTTTAAAATTTAAACCACCCTTGATTTTTAATTCAAAACAAATTCATTTAAATCTTTAAACACTCTTGTTTGCATCAAGCTCTCTCATTCAAATAATATTATTTATTATTCCTTCTAATAATTTGAAAACAAATTTCAAATGTTTATAAATTTTAAGATTCGAACTTCACAATTTAGATCAATTCCAATTTCAATTTATAACCCATACTTACCTAAATGGTTTACTTCCTTAAAACATTTCATTATTAAATACAACAACCATTTATGATAATAACAAAAATTATCATATCTAAAACCATCCATTATCATCTTATTCTGAAATACTTTTCCAATTCAGGATTTCAATTTTAGATTGAATCCATTTCAACTTATCTTTATTCACTTTCAACTTGGTTGTATTTCTATTACTTCTTAATTTAATTCAATAATTTAACAACCAATTCCCTTACTATTTGTTAGAAAGAATATTGCTTTATATATCAAAATATATTTTATATCAAATCATTTAAAATCTTTATAGTAGAAAATAACAAGTATGCTCTCATATATACGCACACTCAACTCATTCTAGGGTACCATTGACCCTATCCTTAATGAGTAATCCCAACGGAGCCAAGGTTCTCGCTTAACCTTCAGCTCTGATACCAAATGTAACAACCCGGAAATTCCGATCCCGAAATTTCCAGATAGTTAAGAAAAGAAGAAAAGAGAAAGAAGAAGAAAACAGAAACAAGTTACAGAAACCTCATATTCGCAGCGGATAAAAATATAATATCACATAAATAATAATTATACAATGGAAAACTGTACTTGTCAAATTACACTTTAATATATATCAAAGTCACAACATATTTACAAACACAGGACAGATAAATCAATATGTCTCAGATACTAAAATATATCACTGCAGAAACTCTCCATACATTCCTGCTCTCCATCTTACCTCCAGAGCTCCAGAATGTCCCTACCTAAAAATCTGTAATACTCGGTCTGACCCGAGCATTACATCATAGTAACACCCGAGTCAGGCTAGAAACCAACGTGAGTAAACTCATCTAACGTGGAATACCAAAACATATAACATATTTAAAACCCGGGTAACTTATATCAAATTTTCACTTCACAAGTTGTTATAGGCATCACTTATTTCACACATCAAATTCTAAGTGCCCAAACTTAGATTAAATGATCCAATTTACTTAAATTATTCCATTACAACCTACATATTTCACATACCAGTCTACAAAGAATCGAAGTGGTTTCGGGTATTTACTATTACCCGACTCCGATCTCTTCGAATTCAATACCATATTAACACAAGTATACAAGTGAAATACAATTTAACTTCCAATAGGATGTCACTTCCTATACTGCAATTTACTATCGATAGGTAACCACATCATCACCCTTTTAAACCAATCATCTCATATCACAAAGCACCATATATCAGAGATATCCACTAATCTCTGGCATACAATATTATTCTATCGTTCATGAACAAGATAAATCAGCTATTCCATTCTAATTAATTTTAACAAATTGAATTAATTATACCAATCATCCTTAATCCTGCTTATTTAACATTAATAAATCATAATCCCAATTTGATTAATCATTCCTTAATTCATCAATCTCGATTAATCATCTTTGACTAATTAATCTTTAATTACATTAAGTAATTATCCTTTAATTAATTAAACGAATTAATTATTTTTAACCATTTACAATAATTAATCGTTAATTACTTTCATTAATTACATTAATTAATGATCCTAATTTAATTACTTCCCTTTATCGGCCTTAATCAATCCTAGTCAGTAATTATCCATTCAGTAATTACTTATCTTAATTAATTAACTCCTTAACTAATTATATTAATCCTTAAATTAATTACATCAAGTAATTAATCCTTAATTACTTCTCCTAAGTAATTATCCCTTAATTACTTCCATTAAGTAATTTTCCTTATATTAATTTCATTCAGTAATATATCCATCAATTACTTCAATAAGTAATTACACTCATAAATCTCATTAAGTAATTGTACTCAAATTTCTTAATCAACTTAATTAATCTCTAGGCATTAAACCTTAATTACCTTAAGATAAAACTTATCTTAATTAATGCCTTATTCCATTTTCATTTTTAAACATTTTATCATTATGATTACCTTTACTTAATTAAATAATTAACAAAGTTGTAGAATAAAATAATCATTTAACTTGATAATTTTAAAGTTAACAAAACATAACTTCCTTAAAAATAACTTAAAACATTATCAAGTAGAAGTTTTCAAGAACTAATTTCAAATTTGCATTTTAAAACTTGTTTTATAGAAATCTTATTAAGTTAAAATTACCTTAAATTTTACAAAATTTAAATTAAACCAATTTTCAAAGCCTCTTAATTAATTGTTGAAGAAAACAAATAAAAAAAATAAAAAAAAGTAAGTTTAAATAAGAAAATTTAGATTAGATTTAAATTTAAAAAAAACAAATTGATTTTTAAAACATTTAAAAACTGTTCAACACAGTACTTCGGGTCAAACCCAAAACCACTCGGGTCTACCTGAGTTTCCCCCTCCTTCCTTCCTTTTTTTTTATTTAAAAACTTGAATTTTATTTTAAGTTAAAAACTTGCTTCATTTTATTCTTTTCCCCTTTGTTTCCTTAACCATCATTTTAAATTTAATTACTTAAATAAACCGGCCCACTCCCTTCAGCCCACCAAAACCAGGATCCACAAAAGGAAACGAAATCCTCTCCTTCCACCTTCTTATCATCAGCAATAGTCGAAACAATCTATAAGCATGAACCCGAAGATGATATCGATAAAACCATCACCTTTCCTGAAGCATCTTGCAAAAATCTCAAGCAAACCTCAAACAATCCCTTTCTTCGAGTCAGTACGCAAATGCACCGAGTTTGACCAGTGAAATCTTCATCTTCCCCAAACATAAACGTTGCCAGACACAGGTGCACACGCGTGCACCTGGACCAGATCAACGACCATCTCTGGCCACTGCCGAGGCCGCCAGCAAAGCAGCGACGAACTTCCTCTTCGATCACGACCACTTAAGCTTCGAGATGATCATGGAAACAAAATCGAACACCAGCACCCAAATCTGGAACTAACTCCTCCGACAATCTTGCCTTGCCGACAACAACACCGACCGCCATCTTCCACGCCACCAAGACCTTAGCTTCGCCTCGACTCAAGCCTCAATTCCCCCCCGGTCCGAAGCAACTTGTAACGTCACGGATTTTCGATCTCCGGAAATCCGACATCGACACTCCCTTTATCGACTGCCGAGAAATTGAAGGCCGAAAACACGGAATGTTATGGGTTTTAAAAAGAAAAGAAAAAGAAAGGAGAGAGAAGAGATAGAAAATAGAAAGAAAAGAAGATAGATAATTTTTTTTTGAAAACAGAGAATTTTAAAAATAGAAGATAGAAGAATTTTAAAATAGAACGGACAAAAGAAAACAACAGAACAACAACAGTATCTCACAATTCGCAGCGGAACAACATATAATAATGAATGAATAATCTTTAAACAAAGAACTATATCAGTTATTACATTACATTTCATTTCATTACATCATATCATCAGAGTGTACAACAACAACATCAAACAATGCAGCGGAAAAAGAAATACTATATAAACTAGTAATACGCCATGCCATCCAGTTTGCCTCCAGCAACTCCTGAATATCCCGAATATCCTGATAAACCTAACTCTTAACTGCCCGTGTGGAAATTGGTGGGCACCCAGAGTTTAGGAAGGAAAACAATAAACTCCAAGTCAGTCATGTGACTGGTGTGAGAACTCAAAACAGTTTATTTATCTTTAAAATCAAAAAGAGAAATATTTTTTTTAAATTCAATTCGCAATGCTTTTAAAAATGAGACTACCATAAGGCCTCCCGCACACACACACATGCAAACGCAGAATCGGAGGAGATTTCTCCTTATGATAGCCAAAGATGCTTGATACGCATTTAAAATAACATTTGATATTATTACTAGTGCATAGTGTATAACAAATCATTTCGAAAATAAAGATATAAATCTTAGCCAACATACGACCATTATCGTATGCCTACTATAGCTAACTATGTTCAATAGCAGGTTACCGCCACATTCCATAGCAGGTTATACAACTAATACCGTACAAGTCACGTATTGTTTCTTTGGATTTCCAACAAATGGTCAGGCTAAGGAACTTCCCATTGCCACTGAGAATGCCTCTGGATGGACATCCCCGAGAACCAAACCGGATCTCTACCAACACAAGGCCGGGTTACTCCTAACTGAGTAACAACTGACCGAATATGCCATCCCCCGGTCCTTTGGGACCTTTTCAACCGAGCGCTCGATATCCAACATCACACCATAATAAATAGAGTGTTTTCAACATGAGTAAGTATCTGGGCTCCATACCATGATACCACCCCTTTCCAGAAGGAAATGCACATACCCTAAGGGGAGCTACAGCAACCCCTAATAACCTTGCCGCATCTTTCCTGTTTTGACCATTTCCGGGATGTGAGGCTCGACGAAGTCACGTCCACAAAAACATACTTTATACAAAAGCCATGCTTTGGGTCAACAAATGATCAACACAATGATCACAAGGATAGACGATCAAATAAATGATCCTATCACAAATAATCAACACAATGATCATTTCAGCATCACTCAGCATGTCACATTACCAAAATGGGATATATCGCTGATAACTTCAACTATATAACCTTTGAGCACATACGTCTCAAAGAAGGGTGTTAAGCAAAGAATAAATTCTCCGCCACCAACAGAAATATATTTGAAAGAAATCGGCTTTATATCTCAAATTGTAATGTCAGGCATACAATCCATACAAGTTTGTTCCAGGCTCGAACAAAACCGAAGGCACTTACAAAGAAGTCCTTGCAATCCGGATATTCACAATCCTGATCGGATTCACCATCACATATGGAGAACTCAATACCGTAGCTACTCGGTGCAGAGTCAATCGATAGTTCATCCTATCACTCTCGCAAATACCGGTCTTCAACACCGATCTTCAAATGCGATTCACAACGACGTATCACATATTCGGAGTGGGTTATACGACCCCATGGTCCTTTCCCGGTTAACCCGAATAGTGAGCGCTTATTCAAAAATAAGTGTGCATTCAAATTCAATCATATTCACATCAAATACCCATTCAAAGGGAAATATTGATAGTCGGTTATTGAACTATCACTGGATATGCATACATCACCAGATTCCAAATAATTTTCCAAATTATTTACATTTCCAAAATATCTTTACAAGATATAAAATTCCAACACTTCAAAAATAAATCAATATTTATTTTTAACCAATTTCACTTTTCACATATAAATTCCATAATGAATTTATATTTCAAAATATTCGTGCATATACGATTTCAATTATTCATTTTCAATTTATCTTCAAAAAGATAAATTCTAAATATTCACTTCACATTGGAAAACATTTCCATACTTATTTATTCATAAGTAATTCACAAATCTCTTTTATTTTCAACACTTAGAAAATATTCAATATACTTAAATCGAATTAAGTATATATTTCATTCTTTAAGGAAATTATTCACTTAAACATATTTACTTGGGCCAAAACGAATGTTGCGTAAAACATCGTTACGACAACCCAAAATCACTAGTATAGGGATTCGAAATTAAATAGATATATAAATCCCAATACTATTCTAAACATTTCCTTTCGGAAATTATTTACTATAACAACAGTGTTATAGTCCACCATTTCCTTTTATTTCTCGAAAACGTCTATTTCAACAATAAATGTTGAAATCTATGGTTTCGAATCTCAACACATTTTAAACCATCGTTAGATCGTTTTAATTCTATTTAAAACATCATATCTAAAACAATTTCTTTAACGTATTATTCACTATTCAAAAACGTGAATATACTACCTTAACAAATTTCATCATTTCTATTCATTTTATTTCAAAGGATTATTCAAAGTCTAAAACGTGAATAAAATCTCCATTTATAAGTTATAACAATTTTTTTTTCTTATTAAAATAAGTCTTTTTACAAATTTATAAAACAACGTTTATAAATTCTGTTTCTATTTATTTATAAAAACTTCCTTTTTATAAATTCCTTTATTAACCTATTCCAGTTTATAACTAAATTATAAGCTAAACGTTCATATTATAAGTTAAATACTAATAAAATTTATTCGTTTGCAAAACCATTCCATTGAACTTCATAATTATAAATCTTATAACTTATAAGATTCAATTATTTATCTAAATCTTATTACTTTAATAACTTTACAAATTTTATAAACCTACTGTTTATAAAATTCCATTTATAACTTTACCGTTATATAATTCTATGAATTCCATTCCCTTACAAAATTCATTTTCACTTCATTCAAACACTTATAAAATCTCATTTTATAATTCCAACGTTTTAATTTACAAATATTCATTTGTAAATCCTTTAATATAAATCAATTTATATTATTCTTTAAAACGTCTTAAAATTACTTTATAATATCACTATTTCGATTTATAAAATAATCAAATTTTATAAATCCTATATTTTAAACTTTTAATAATAAGTTCAAAAATCCAGTTTAAACTATTTTATAAAAACATTATTTCATATTTCCCAAAAATCAGATTTTAACTGTATTTCTAAAAATCAGCTTTTTAACTATATTTCACAAAAATCATAATTTTTATAACTTTAAAGATTATAACGTTTATTCATTTATAATGGATCAATTCCAAAAATATAGTATATTTTCAAAAATCACTTTAAAACCATTTTAAAATCCCAAAATCTGGGTCCAATGATGCTACACACCAAATAGTCAATCACGACTACAACGATCCATCATATATCGATATGATAATCCATCAAATATCAAAATATCTGAAATAAAATAAATACTGTTGAGGAATCCAGTTGGATCCCTCCAACCTGTTTTCCTGCATCCAAAAACATTAGCACAATACCAATTTCGCTCCAGTACGAAATTATCGCGGTACATGTTCTTAAAAAATATTATCCGCTTAATAACGGCGTAATAGGGTCTCATCCGCTAAACAAAAAATGCGGGAAATCAACAACTGCAATATATACATATGCCAATATATATATATTGATATTATATATAATACCAATTTCACTGTTTATGAAATATTCGCGGTATATGTTTTTATTAAATAACATCCGCTTACTAACGGCGCATAATGTCTATTTTAACAATCAATATATACAATTCATCATTCATACATGCATTCAAATATTTTAAATCTAACTATTTAAAATAAAATCGAAATCTATTCGATTGAGTGAGAAATTCTCACCTTGGTTTTTAATTTCCGTTTAAGCTTTAATTTCGAATAAAATTAAACGCGCGTTTAATTTTACCCGAAATTCTCACTAACTCCAAACGACTCCAAACCAACTCCATCGCGTAGTGCTCGTCCATACGATTCCAACGCAACTGAGTTTGCATTTTTTCGACCTCGTATGAAAAAGTTATGAATTTTACAAGATTACACGATTTAAATAGCTTAAATTACAACATAATCTTATTAATCTTTATACCCAAGCCAATCTAAGCCATAGGATCTTGCCCCAACCTGATCTGGACCGTCCCCCCCTACACCTTTCTTCTTCGTTCTCATCTCCAGGAAGGAGCCGCACCACCCAACCCATTACACAAAAACTAGGGTTCCAAATTCAACCTCCATCACTCGATGATTCTTCGATCAAGACGCGCCAATTCGTAGCCCTACACCTCCACTGCACTCGGCCCCCATCCCCCTGAGCTCGGCCCCCTATTCCACCCTGTAGGGCGTGTGCACCTGACCACGAACGGCCCCCCCTAGACGCCACCACATCGCTCCGTTTTACATCACAGCCGTTGGATCTTGAGATCTCGACGTGCTCTTCATCTTTCATGTTGGGAGTTTCGTCTAATAGTCGACGGATTTGGAGATTTGGAGGGAGGAAGGTGGGTGTTTTCTGGCCATTGGTTAATAAGTGGCGGCTAGGGTTTGTTAGATTAGGGTTTTGTGTTATTTTCTAATTTATGAAGGGGGTGTCTCTATTTATAGAAAAAGCAAACGTAAACACTATTCATCCCGGGAATTCCGAACTCTGATTTAGACGCCGTAACCAGCGTACCTAGGGTTTATCCCGCGTTCCGGACACAATGGAACAGGTTTCGGAAGCTAATTCGGAAGTATGTGCGAGTTATGGCTGAAAACGTTCAATTTAAATTAAACCGATTTAAGTCGATTTCTAGGCGTTTTAATTTGTACCGGACAAACGGTAAATCCAATTGACTTGAAATTTGAAACCTTACAATAATATCACATTACGGATCCGATGAAACTGGTTTCGTCGAAATCCGAGACTTTTTGAAAAATGGCTATTTTGACTCGCCAAATTTAAATTAAAAACGATTCGATGCGTTTCGAGCTGCCACGATCAAACGATAGCTCCGATTGACACGAAAATTGAAATCCGGTAATAACTAACTATTACGGATCCAATGAAACTGGTTTCGTTCAATTCCGAGACTGTTCAAAAATTGGCTATTTTACTAGTCGATTTAAATATTAAAATATTCAATTTTCACAAATTAACTTTTAATTCGATTTTAAAAGTTCTAAAATATTTCTATAACTCCAGTATGATTAAATAAAATTTTTCAAATTATTTTCAATCATATTTAACTCAATTTTCAATTATTTCCATAATTTAACATATTAAATTATCGATTTAATAATCCAATTAAATCCAATAAATCAAAATAAAATTTATTTGACTTAAAAATTCACTTATAAATATTTAAAAATTAATTAAATATTCAAATTTAAATTAATAAAAATTCTGGGTCGTTACACAACTCGACTCTACGTCGATGACAAAACAGACCTGACAACCCATCTAACCCAAATCTATCATAAAACCCTAATTTGTCGAAAACAAGCCACTACGGCCACCGATAAAACACCGGACAATTTTTCCAAAGATCACCACCTTACCTTCTTCCTCCACCAGCAACTTCGCCGATTAACTCTTCGCCGTTCTTTTAAAAACGATGATCAACCCAATTTGATCATTTCAGAAAAATCTTACTATCAGCTGACCTAAAAATCCAAACCCTTCTAACAAAATTCATCAGATGTCATGATGAATCACATCCTGTAATCCATAGTTGAAATCATCATGTTTGATTCATACTTGTTTCCGGTTCACCTATGTACTTTTCCATTTTTGAAATTTTTTTTACCAAATAAAAAATCTTGAAACCCATTTTAAAATTTACATAACCTTGTAATAATCATCTTTTATTCAAAGATTGAAGCTTAAATCTAATTGTATGAGTAGATATAGATTTTTGAAGGTAAATCTTAATGTCTGAGATAAGAACAGAGGACATACAAATATATGTTACAGAAGTTATACAGGCATACCAATAAATATATTCATTCACATCCTTACATCTCTACAAACATTATATACTATACTAATTTACAGACCAATTACATGCATTAAAGATTAAAAGATATTTAGCTTATTAAAAAAAATTGTTTACTCACCTCTGGAAGAATCAGAGAAACAGGGAAGAAATTAATCTGGAACTGGCTTGTTGATGTGTTGTTCTTTTAAATTGAAAGTTTTAGTTTGATTTGCTAAAGCTTTAATCCCTGCTCTTGAATTAGGTAGCAAACTTGTTGAATTTGAATCCTGTTGAGTTGATCTTGCTCTTGAATCAAGCATGTTTTGCTCAAGTCACAAGTTGACACAGAATTTAATTTTGATTCTCCAGTAAAATTTCTTTGATTTCCATATTTTTATTTTGTTTTCAGCTGGTTACTCTTTTTTATTAAATAAAAGATCAAAAAGAAAACGTGAAAGGAGTAAAGATGTATATCACATATAAAGAATAATGACACTTGTTAATTTTGCTCACAAATGTCATTTGCATGCTCCAACTGATTTACATTTGTATTTGCATGTAACAATGGGTTTACATGTGTATCAATAGATTTTTAATTTAGTTATATATAATTGTTTTTAATATGTGTTATTTTAAATTTCTCTTTACTTATTTATGTAAATTTTTTTATGTTATTAATTTATACTTATAAAACCTTTTAAAGACAATGATAATCATATATACATATCATTTTAAACTCAATTTATTTTTAAAATGTTTACACTTAAAATTTTCACATTCAAATCCTCTCTTTTTTTAAACTTTACTTATAAAATCCAAATAAATGCTTATTTTATTTGCTATAGGAACAAGTTCATTTTCAGATTATTAAAGAAGATTAATACATTATTTATTTGCCTAGAAATTTACGGGATATCACAAACAGAAATTGTTCCCAAAGAATTTTAAAAGAAATAAGTCAGCACTCTCCTCTTTTGTCGCTGAAAAATAATTTCGATGATGACTGCAGCATCATCGACATTTTTTTCAAGTCTTAAAGTGGAGAGGCCACTTAGCAGCTTTACTACAATTTTGTTTTGGAAAATGAATTTGATTTGATTTTCTTGAATGTGATTTGATGTACTATATATATATATATTTATTTATTTATTTCAATATGTTTTGAAGTGAAATTGGAAAATTCAATTCTTAAGTTCTGTGTTAAATAATGGTTTTCAACAATTGAAATGAAGAAAAAATTATGAATAATTGGATTGTTTAAAATTAGAAACAAAATTGAAACAACTAGAAACAGTTGAATAGGAAAATTTATTATATAATACTCCATTGCATCTAAGCATATAAAACTATTTTTAATATATAAACCAATAGTTGAAATTGAATTTTTAAGTGGAATCAGCTTAATTGAAGATAAATGGGTAAAATAAACGAGTTAAATAAAATAAATTTGTTTTGATAGAATTTTTTTGTTACAAATGTTAATAAAATGAAAGCAAATCAATTGAATACCTTGAATTGAAATCAACCAAATCTGTTGAATATTTATTGATTTAATAAAATGGATTGAAATCAAATTAGTTAAATATAAATTAATTTAAACTAATAAATTTATACGGTTTTGAACTAATAAATAAATTAAATGACAATCATTTATCTTAATTAATCTTTTAATTATTCAATATCTTATATAATAGCCTTGGAACCAAATAACCTTAAGTTTAATTAAAGTTTAAAACACAAATCTCTTGTTTAAACTATTTAGTCATCTAATTAATTAGGCCTTTAAACAACTTAAGGATTATCTTGATTTATATCTTAAAATACTTTTCTCAACTTAAATTAACAAATCATAAAAATCAATTTGATACTTAAAATAGTTGTTAGATAATTAATTTATCTTAGCTTTGTTAATCTTTTTAAAGCTTTAACATCTAATTATAACCCGAGAACAACCCGAGTTACTTCAACTTCCCAAGCTTTACTCTTCCTTTTCTTTTCTTTAAAATTTTAAAAACTGCCATACCTTAAACACATGCATAAGCACGAGTCAACCCCGAGTAAAACTCTCTCCAAACCTTACTTCATCCCAAGGAAAACTACCTCATTTCCATACGCAAACTCTAGTGCACAAGATAACTGGTACACGTGCACCAGCCAACAGCGGCGCTCCGGCGACTGCGACTTCCTCCAACAAGTCGACTTCGGCATCCACAATCCATCGAACCACCCACCATTCTCGATCGAGCACCAACAACATATTTGAACATTCCATTTCAAACGAGAACAACAGCTCCGACCAAAATCCGCCTTGATAAGACAACCCCGACCAATAGAAGTTCCACCACTCCGGCCATAACCTCGTCCACGACCCTAGCACCGATTTCCCACACGTGCGCAGCCTCCACTACCCCCCTTGCTATGCTAATTGACTCGAAACAGATACTATGACAATGTCAACTAAAACCGTATATTAAGTGGCACCATCAACCACGATGCCCAAAAAAAATGTGAAACCATTTTTCTCTCGACCTCCGGCCTATAAACTTCCTCTGGCCAAAATCATGAGGTTGTCGATCAACTCGATCATCAGAAAAACCCAACAACCCATAATCTGATCAACCCTTAAATTCTCACAATATACTTCCTTAAAAATCATGATTTCTCTTTTAAAAATCCTATTTTTCGATGACAAATCAGGTTAAAATTTTGAAACACTAAATTATTCCAGTCAAGATTTGGGTTTAGTTAAGATTAACTGTTCTTCTTCCTTTAAGATGAAACTACTCTTCAATACTATCTAGAAATATTTTTAGATCAAATATTTAGTAATTACTAATAATTTTTATTTCTGTACCTATGTCTAAAATGAATCAGGCAAGAAGATATTGAATCTAGTTCAAATTTTGAAACCTATAAAATTAACAGAGTATCTGCTTGGTATATAGATATGAGCATCCATACAGTTATGAACATATACAACCAATCCATTCTAAACAACATGCTAACACTTATCATACTTCACTTTAAAGAATTACGACATGCATCTATATTTAAATAGATTTAATTTGTTTACTCACCAGGATATATTGAACATAGGACGGATTTGTTTCTAGGCTGATGGTTTCTAGACTTGTTTGATTTTCTTTTGCTTTATTAAATTTAAATATGGTGTTGATCTTTGCATTGTTACTTGTTGTCTTGACCGATTGTACTTGAAAATTTGATATTGTTGTTGCCTTTGCCTTTGTTCTTGCTTTGTTGAATTTTTAGTTTCATTTTCTTAGATTTCCAGTCTTTATCTTCTTTTGGATTTGAATTTAGTTTCAGTTGAAAGAGGAGAAAAATTTAGAGCCGATGAAAGAAAATACCAAATCTCTTTTTCATATTTTTAAAATTTTGAAGTTTTAATTGTCAAAAGAAAAATAAATAAAGCCACTTGTCCTTAGGTTAATTATTTAGCTTACATATATACATTCCAATTTACATTTGTCTTTAAGTTACTTAATATGCTTACAAGTGTTAAACTAGTCTTTTATTAGTTCATTTAGATTATATACATTTATGTAATATTTTCTTGTAAAAAAATGTATTTGTTTTTTTATAACTTAGGCTTTTAAATTTTAAATAAATATACAATGTGAGTTTAGGTAGATATTTGTAAATTACTTATGCTATGATCCAAATAGATATAACATATGTTTATATGCTTGAGAATTTTATTTTAACTTAGTATATCTTTTTAAGTGATCATGAAATTATCTTTGTTGTTAAAAATTTAGGTTTCAAATATCCTTTGGAAAGCATTATGTTAATTAAAATTTCCAGATTACAACTATGTACATTTTTATTTTAAATTTACTATTTATGATCATATTTTTTTGTTCAATCTATAAATCAGCATTTCTATAAATTGATCTAGTTAATTATCAATTTACAGATATTCCAAAATCCAGGTTATCACATTCCTCCCCCCTTTGAATCTTTTCGTCCTCGAAAAGGAACGAAACCATAATTTATTAAATACTTAATATCAGTTAAATCACTTTTTGATCATTTTTAAAACACTTTAAAATCTATATAATATTTTCAAAATATTTTATAAAAATACTTTTATAACTCGATGTTTCAACAAGTCCGCCCTCGTTCTCACAGGAATTTGGTCATACGTTGATCAGGCGTAAGATTGATAATCTATAAGTACTTGGTAAACTGTTTTCAACACCTAGTGAAAATACTTGGAAAATAGTTTTACTGAAAATATATAAAACACTTTTGAAAATAGAGGAAATATCTTTGGTGAGAATGCTCTGGAAATCATCACCCCCATCAATGGTCGCAGTTAATGCGATGGTTACGTTGCCATCCCGGCAAAATCCTTAGATAACTGTAGGCCACCGCCCCCTCGATTACGCCATGAAACTCGCTACAGATCGCAGTTACAACCGGGATTACGTTGCTGTCACAGCAAAACCCCATATAACTTGGCCTCAGCGCCCTCGAACTTCGCTGCCAAAATAATGAAGCTTCTCCACTCCCACATAGGTCACAGTCTACCGATGTAAAATCAAACGTAGACTGTTGGCTCTCAGCGGCAAACACGACTTTCGCTATGTCACCATAGGTCGCAGTCTACCGATGTAAAATCAAACGTAGACTGTTGGCTCTCAGCGACACACATGACTTTCGCTACGGTCTGCAGTAGATCGTGGTGACATCGAGTTAAACTATCGTCACAACATAACTCAAATGCCTCTGTAGGCATCAGTGCCCTTGACTTCCGCTACACACCACACATAATCCTCAGGAACTAGTTTGTCCGGACTCCTCACAAGATCAACTTTAGAACCCCCCTTAGGGTTCAAGGCAGTACCACCCTATGACACTCCTGAGAAGTTCATTTCAAGGGAGCGCCTTTTTCTCCAGAGCCATTTTCAAAACACTTATACTATACACATATAGTATTTTCCAAATCATACACCTAGTATAAATTCCATATAAATCACCTTTTCTCAAAATCGATTATCCCAAAATCGATAATTCTCAAATTAGGCTTTCCAAATTACAATATTGACTTTACCCAAAAATCAAAAGCCTTTCCAAATCCAAAGGTTCCAAAAACCTTTCCTCCCAAAGTCATTCTCATAAGATCCTTTATATATATATATATATATATATATATATATATAACTTTGAAAAATCTTTGGATCATTTCAAACTTGTGTAAATTCCCTTTTTATACTTTAAATACTTTCAAAAATCCTTTCCTTTTGCCAAATGATTCAATAAGGGGAGATTTATCTTATATAACAAAGATATATAACTTTGTTTATTTCAAATCAAATGTTCAAATTTGATTACTCTATAAAGTAACTTACCATATTACTTACTTTCATAAAGTAAATTTCTATCATGGAAATATCCAATTTCCATTTTATTTCATCATATATTTCACAAAATATACCATTCATTTCAAAAACCGTTCCACATTTCTTATCCACAAACTTTCCAATATCAATTTCATTCAAACCCGTATGATGTACACATATCATCCGTACACTATACCAATCTGATTGCTCACTCGCTCGCACAATTTTATTTTTGAACTAGTATCATCCACCCGACTTCCTAGTGCGGACTCAGATCTGGTTTCTTGATCAGAAACCGTTATTCTCCTTGCATAGCCATAACTATGATAGAGAAATTCCAGAACCAATCAACAATACATATCCAGCTTCGCCGTCGAAAAACGAGTGAAAAATCCCAACTCGAGTCGATATAACTGTCTCGAAATTCTATGCTCGAATCTAGATCAAATCGCTATGCAAATAGAATAATATACGTACATCCTACGTATTTATCTCCATTGATTATTAGCTAAATCAATTTTTCTTTCTATTCACATTTCCTTTAATTTCTATCCACATAATCACAATTGTTTCAATTCCATTGGATTATAACTTCAATCCTTATCTCAATTGGTAATAAATCATAAACAGTTTGCACTCTGACCAACTTAAATTTAGAAAATAGCTTGAATTTTTTTAAAATAGATAAGTGGTTGAAAAATAGTTATTAGTCTGTAAAATAGCTGTAAAATAGTTAAGTAATTGTAAAATAGCTAAACAATTGCAAAATAGTTGTAAAATAGCTAAACAATTGCAAAATAGTTGTAAAATAGCAATTAGTTATAAAGTAATTGAAAAACAGTAATTAGTTTATAAACAGTTTCAAAATAGTTAAATAGCTCCAAAATAATTGTAAAATAAGTATAAGATAGTTTGGGGTTTAAGAAGAAAGATTGTATAGTAAATAGTTTGGAAAAATGGATTTGTATTAAAAAAATTATTTAGGAAATAGTCCAGAGTCAAACTGTTCAATTTCCAACCTCCATATCCAATCAATTCAATATAAATTTCCACTTCCATTTAAATTGACTCAATTTCAATTTAAATAACATCAATTTTCATTGAAATTGATTTATCCTCAATTCAAGTTGAATTAATTCTCAATTTCTTTCTAATTTTCAAATCAAATTCCAGTTGAATTTTAAACCTACTCAACTTTAATCACAATTCCAAATTATTCAAATCAATTTGGACTAATTTCAAATTGAACCCATCTCAATTTCGAATCAATTCCAGTTTGAATTAATCCCAATTCCAATCAATTGCCAATTTCCAATTAACTTTCCATTTCAATTCAAATTAAGTTAACTTCCATTCTCATCCCAAATTCAAATCAACTTCCAATTTGAATTTGAACTCATTCAACTTCAATTTCATTTCGAATTAATCCAATTCAAATTTTCCCATTTGAATTTTTAAACTTATCCATCTTCAATCACAATTCCAATTACTTCAAATCAAATTTAATTTGAACTAATTCAATTCAAATTTCAAATTTAAACCATCTCGAATTATATAAATTGGAGTTAAAATTTTAAATGTTGATTTAATCCTTTAAATCAATTCAACTTATCTCTTTAAACCATTTAATTCTGAATCCAAATTCCATTTTTAACCTATTTCAAAGTTCGAATAATAATTCAAATCCTTTTTAAACAACTAAATCTTTGAAATTCAATTTATCATCAAATTTCATTTTTGAAACCAAACCTTTGAAGTTTTATCTTAAACATTCAAATCTTAAGTCCAAACTGATTCCATTTTATCCTAGTAATGGATATATTTCGGCACCCTATTTCTTCATTCATTTTAAACAAATCCAGCTTAAAGATTATTAATAACAACAGGATGGTATCATTCATAATATTTTAAAACATCCATTCATTTCCAATTTCCCGATCTCAAACCCATTTTGAGATCACTCAAACTCCCAATTTAAATCAACCATTTAACTTCCCAAGTTAAATCTCAATTTCATCTTGAAATTTCCAATTCAGGTTGCTTGTTAAATTATTTAACTTTCCCAAATTTAAATTCAATTTACTTAATCCAACCAACCTTACCCAATTTGGGTATCACATCTCATTCTAAATTTAAAACTCCACATTTAGAGTTTACTTCAAACCATCATTGATATTATGTATATTTCTCATATATACATATTATTTCCTTTACACACCAGGTTATCCTTAACTTTTAGACCACCTTTCGTTTTTAATTCAAAACAAATTTCTTTAGATTTTCAAACAACTCTTGTTTGAAATAGGACCCTTCCATTCAAATACATCAAATAATATTTTCTACTATTTCTTTATCACTTTGAAACAATTTTCAGATTTCTGGACCTAGATTTAAAACTTCACAATTCAGATTATCTACAATTCCAATTTGTAGGTCATACTTACCTAAATGTTTTACTTCCCTAAAACATTTCATTTTGCTTACTCATTAATACACATTTTATTATTAAACACAACAATCATTTATGATAATAACCAAGATTATCATATCTGGAAACCAATTCATTATTATCTTATTCCGAAACTCTTTTCCAAATTCAAGATTTTAACTCCAATTTGAATCTATTTTAAACTTATCTTTATTCAACTTAACTTTGGTTGTACTACTATTACCACTTAATTTAATTTCAATAATCAACAACCAACTTCTTTATATATATATCGAAAGATAAACTTATATAAAAATCATTTCTAAAACCATATAAAATCTTTATAAAACAATTAACAAGTACGCTCTCATATATACACACACACACTCAACTAATTCTAGGGTGCCATTGACCCTATTCGTAATGAGTAATCCCACCAGAGCCAAGGTTCTCGCTTAACCTTCAGTTCTGATACCAAATGTAACGACCCGGGATTTTCAATCCCGAAAATTCCAAATAGTTAGGGAAAAGAAGAAAGAGATAGAAGAAGAAGAAGAAACAGAAATACCAAACACAGATTCTCACAGTTCGCGGCGGATCAAAATATAATATCAAATAAAATAGTAGTTATATAAAGGAAAACTGTATCTGTTAATTTACATCAATACATCAGAGTTACAATATTTACACAATCACTTAGACAGTTAAAATAACTTGTCCAAGATAAATAACAATATATCACAGCTGTATACACTCCATACGTTCCTGCCATCCAGCTCGCCTCTTGAGCTCCAGAACGTCCTTACCTGAAAATCTGTAATACTCGGTCTGACCCGAGCATTACATCAACGTAACACCCGGGTCAGGCTGGAAACTAGCGTGAGTAAACCCATCTAATATGGAATACAAAAGCATACAACTAATATAAACCCGGGGTAACTTGAAAAAATGTACAACTTCATAAGACGTTATAGACATCACTTACATCACACATCATTTTCTAAGTACAAAAACTTATATTAAAAGGTCTAATTCACTTAAACCATTTCATTCCAGCTTATTGATTTCACATATTCATCTATAATGAATCGAAGTGGTTTTGGGTATTTACTAATACCCGACTCCGGTCTCTTCGAATCCAATGTCATCTAAACCCAAGTTATTCAATTAAATACCATTCAACTTTAATTACCAGATAACACTTTTACACAGCAATTCATAATTGATAGATAATCACATTATCACATTCCATCCAACATAACAAATCATAAAGCAATTCATATCAGATATATCAACCAATCCAAAGCACTTATCATCATTCAACCATTCATAAGCAAGATTTATCACTTCCATTAATTGCATTAATTAATGATCCTCTAATTACTTTCACTAGTTAATTATTCTTAAATTTCATTTAATAATTAACCTTTAACTTAATTACATTCATTAATCAACCTTGATTAATCAAAATCAGAAATTAACTTTCCTAAATTACTCCATTAATTAAACCAACTCCTTGATTAATTATATTAATTAATCCTTTAATTACACTGAGTAATTATCACTTAATTCCTTCCACCAAGTAATTATCCTTTAATTACTTCCTATCAAGTAATTTCCTTTTAATTAATTACATCCAGTAATTATCCACTCATTACTTCACAAAGGAATTACAGCTCATTATTTACCTTAAGTATTTATACTTAATCTTTAATAAATTATATTTAATAATCACCCTTGCTTGATCTCATTCTGTAATTAATTACTCTTAATTAATTACATTACTTAATTAACTTCCCATAACTTTTATTAGTCAATTCTTAAATTAATTACACCAAGCAATTAATTATTAATTACTTCTACTAATTATTCTTCATATTAATTACACCAGGTAATTAACCCAAAACTACTTTCAATCTTCAATTAATTACACCCTGTAATTACATTACTAATTACATCACTAGTAATTACACTTTATAAATCTCATTAAGTAATTATACTCAATCCCATCATCAGGTGATTATTTAAATTAATTAAACCAATTAATTAACTTAAACAATCATATTAATTGATTACATAGAGTAATTAATCCCTTTAATTACTTCCATTAAGTAATTATACTTAAATAATTCCATAATGATTATCTTTAAATTAATTAATCTAATTAATTATTAAAATTAATCACATTAATTAATTATTAAATAATCTTAAGTTAATGGCCTTCATTAACTATTAACAATCCTTTAATTACTTTTCTTAAGTAATTAACTTAGATTAATCATTATTAATTACAATTTAATAAATATTTAATAATCCATTAATTAATCCAAATTATTTAATTATAAATCAATAAATAAATTAAATGATAATCATTTATCTTAATTAATCTTTTAATTATTCAATATCTTATATAATAGCCTTGGAACCAAATAACCTTAAGTTTAACTAAAGTTTAAAACACTAAATCTCTTATTTAAACTATTTAGTCATCTAATTAATTAGGCCTTTAAACAAATTAAGGATTATCTTGATTTATATTTTAAAATACTTTACTCAACTTAAATTAACAAATCATAAAAATCAATTTGATACTTAAAATAGTTGTTAGATAGTTAATTTATCTTGGCTTTGTTAATCTTTTTGAAGATTTAACATCTAATTATAACTCGAGAACAACCTGAGTTACTTCAACTTCCCGAGCTTCAATCTCCCTTTACTTTTCTTTAAAATTTTAAAAACCGCCGTACCTTAAACACACGCATAAGCACGGGACAACCCTGAGTAAAACTCCCTCCTACCCATGCTTCATCCCGAGGAAAACTTCCTCATTTCCACACGCAAACTCCAGTGCACAAGATAACTGGTGCACGTGCACCAGCCCACGGCGGTGCTCCGGCGACTATGGTTTCCTCCAACAAGTCGACTTCGGCATCTACAATCCATCGAACCTCCCACCATTCTCGATCGAGCACCAACAACATATTTGAACATTCCATTTCAAACGAGAACAACAGCTCCGACCAAAATCCGCCTTGATAAGACAACCCCGACCAATAGAAGTTCCACCACTCCGGCCATAACCTCGTCCACGACCCTAGCACCGATTTCCCCCATGTGCGCTGCCTCCACTATCCCCCGTGCTACACTAATCGACTCGAAACTGATGCTATGACAATGTCAACTAAAACCCTAGATTAAGTCGCACCATCAACCACGATGCCCAGAAAAATGTGAAACCATTTTTCTCTCGACCTCCGGCCTATAAACTTCCTCTGGCCAAAATCACGAGGTCGTCGATCAACTCAATCATCAGAAAAACCCAAAAACCCATAATCCGATCAACCCTCAAATTCTCACAATATACTTCCTTAAAAATCTTGATTTCTCTTTTAAAAATCCTATTTTTCGATGACAAATCAGATTAAATTTTTGAAACACTAAATTATTCCAGTGGAGATTTGGGTTTAGTTAAGGTTTAACTGTTCTTCTTCCTTTAAGTTGAAACTACTCTTCAATACTATTGAGAAATATTTTCAGATCAAACATTTAATCATTACTAACAAGTTTTATTTCTATACCTATGTATAAAATGAATCAGGCAAGAACATATTTAATCTAGTTCAAATTTTGAAACCTGTAAAATTAACAGAGCATCTGCTTGGTATGTAGATATAACATCGATATAGTTATGAACATAGAACAATCAATCCATTCTAAACTACATGCTAACACTTACTTCACTTTAAAGAATTATAGCATGCATCTATACTTAAATAGATTTAATTTGTTTACTCACCAGGCTATATTGAACAGAGAACAGATTTGTTTCCAGACTGATGGTTTCCAGACTTGTTTGATTTTTTTTTGCTTTATTAAATTTAAATCTGCTGTTGATCTTTGCATTGTTACTTGTTGTCTTGACTGATTGTACTTGAAAATTTGATATTGTTGTTGCCTTTGCCTTTGATTTCTTGCTTTGTTGAATTTCTAGTTTCATTTTCTCAGATTTCCACTCTTTATCTTCTTTTGGATTTGAATTTAGTTTCATTTGAAAGAGGAGAAAAATTTAGAGCTGATGAAAGAAAATACCAAATCTCTTTTTCATATTTTTAAAATTTTTAATTTTTAATTATCAGAAGAAAAACAAATAAATCCACTTGTCCTTAGGTTAATTATTTAGCTTACACATATACATTCCAATTTACAAATGTCTTTAAAATTAATATGCTTACAAGTGTTAAACTAGTCTTTTATTAATTCATTTAGATTATATATATTTATGTAATATTTTCATGTAAAAAAATGTATTTGTTGTTTTATAAATTAGGCTTTTAAATTTTAAATATATATACAATGTGAATTTAGGTAGATATTTATAAATTACTTATGCTATGACCCAAATAAATATAACATATGTTTATATGCTTGAGAATTTTATTTTAACTTAATATATATTTTTAAATGATCATGAAATTATCTTTGTTGTTGAAAATTTAGGTTTCAAATATCCTTTGGAAAGCATTATGTTAATTAAAATTTCCAGATTACAACTATGTATATAGTTTTTACTATTTATGATCATATTTATTTGTTCAATCTGTAAATCAGCATTTCTATAAATTGATCCAGTTAAATATCAATTTACAGATATTCCAAAGTCCGGGTTGTCACATTTTCATTGGTAAATATGAAAGTCAGTTCTGTTGTGCAATTTTCAATTCCAATTTAAATCAGTTAATGTGATGATTTTTTTTTTTGAAATCATAATATTGTTACATAATAAAAATATAGACTATTTTCTGAGTGAAACGTCATATTTTGTTTCTCGAAATTTGGACTGTTCTATCCCAGTTTATCTTATTCGGTAAAATAGCAGCACTTTTGGCAGCGAGTGTCGACTTTGGATAGAATGATCGTATCACTGATATCCGTATACCATTCTATTCGTCTCATCGTGCTGATCTCTACAGAATATTCATTTGTGCATCCGGTACGCGGCGGAATCTGAGAAACGGTTAGCCATATCGGTACCCATTTAATGTCTCTTGAGTATTCTGTGTCCATTCATTTCTCTATCGGCTGAAGTTAATAGACACTAGCCTTTTATAGTCCCTAATTTAATATTTGACTATTACTATTCTTACCATTCAGAGTATTGTTTTCATTCCCTTCACTGGTTCATTTTCCCTTCCTTCATTCCATTCTCTTCCTCTTTCTTTGTTTTCGTTGTCTGCTCTTCTTTTTTTGTTCTCTTTTTTCGAAACAACTACAAGTAAACAATTCGCCGCAGCACATTTCAAAAAATCTTTTGATTCTCTTGCTTGCATTATATTGGACAACAATGGCAGAAATACACCATTTGCAACACGTCCAATGTATCCAACACACATTTTTTTTAAAGTTTCAAGCACCATGGCTGCAGCGCCAGGCTCGTTCACTCTATAAAACAATATATATATATACATACACACACACACACATATATATATATATATTGATATGTATTATTGTTCCTGTAGCTTTGTTTACCTTCCCTCCTTTTACCAAACCCGACCCACTTCTTGCTCGCCTTATCTCCTTCCTCTCTTAGTTACCAAACATCTGCCATCTTCCCACATATCTCCACCATCTCTCTCTCGTCCCGACCACACTCTCCACATCTCCTCACCCTCCAACCGTTCACGTTTTTCCACCACCACTACCCACCTTTCGCACGCACAATCCGACTCACCTCCATTCTCATGCACGCAATAGAGAGCATCCCGTAGCCTCCCTTTGCTCACTACCTCCTAGATGATGCTTCAAAAAAAAGAATCCAACATCTTCCTTTTGAAACTGCATGTCCATTTTCTTTTATATGAAACCTGCTCGTGTGAGCTTGTCATCTTCACCTTTCACCAATTACCAACCTAGACCCGCAACCAACCACACATGCTGCTCCCGCCACCACTTCAAACCCATCACCAAGCACCCTTCATACCTCTCGGTCATGAAGCACTCACTACCATCATCGCAGCAGCCTTCGACCACCGCCTCTTCCCAGCCTCTCCTTTTGGTTCCTGCTGTGCGAGCAAAACAAAGAAAATAATGTAAATTATATAATATGTTGCTTTTACATGTTGAGAAATTGCTCACATCAGTCACTTTCCCATGCCTTGCTCCACCTTTTGCATGCTATCCCACTAACACGACCAAGGCTTTGAAATAAAATACAGCTATATATATAGGCGTATGCGTATGCGTATGTGTGTGTGTGTATGAAAACTTTGAAAGGTAAATGTTTGTTTATTAGTATTGATTTTAAATTGTGTGTATATATATATATTTGTTTATGTTGTGTAAGTTGTAGTAGTTTGTATATCAGATATGTTATTTACAATTCATAAGTTTATATAAAGTGAATTTCGTCTTGTGCAATTTGCTTGTTGTTTATATATATAGTAATAAAGTAAGTTTTATATATAAAAGTTTGCATAGTGGCTTGGTAGTTGTTTATCTTGTTTCAAAGATGAGTTATCTTGTTTCTAAGTGAGTAATCTTGTTTCAAAAATGGGAAAAAGTTGTATATATAATATGTTTAAGGTATTTAGTTAAATTATGCTAATATTTTAAATAGATTTTGAAATATACGTAATACGTTTAAATTTTAATTTTTTTTTGTGAAAATATGTGATCTATATCATATGTATATATTTTGTTCCATCAAATCTAATTTCAGTTTACTTTGTTTCTCCTCTGTCCAGATTTACAACAGTAGTTCGAACCTTTTCGCTGTCCCACTTATTCGATCTGTGTGCTCGTACATGTCCACTCTCTTTCATTCTCGTTCATTTCTCTAGCCTCGAAAGGTGAGCAATCACTCATTATAAATATTCTTATATTGAGTAAATTTAATTCACATAAAATGACGATTGAAATATGCTATTAAATTTGAATTGTTAAGTCATTCAATTGTTAAATATGATATGCCATCTGCTATAGTTTACCTATGACATATAACACCATAACCTGTTGTATTTAATAGATTTAAATTTGTTACTGATAAATATGCCTTTTGTTGATATGTATGTTATTATCATATTTGTTCTTAGTATGCAAGTTCCATGTTAGTTTAGAATTCCCTATGGGTTGAGATGATACATACCCGAACGATCTTGTAGATTATGGAAAATCGTTATGGGTGAAATAATAAACCCAATCAATTTTCATTGATTTTGAAATTTTAGGATTGCTGGTTGAAATGATATAAACTCGTAAATTTAAATATAATTATGGATTGAAATGATAAATATCCATAAAACTTAACTATAGGATAGAAAACTGTATAAGGACGACGTTGTCCTATTTCGAAAATGTTTTCCATGGTTTTGAAAGGAAATATATGGTTTTTAATAAATATTGATTTTAAAATATAATATATATATATAAATTTGTTTTTACATATGTGTAAAATTTAGTTTTATGAATTTTTTTAATTTATAAGTTAGTTTTGAAAATATAAATTTTAAGATTTTACTTATAACTTTATTATTTTTAAATATATATATAACATGTTAAGTATTTATTTAAATTAGATTTTTTTAATAACTTTAAGTAAATGGAGGTTGGAAAGATAAATTAAATAAGAATTGATTTATAAGTAAATTGTTTAGAATTGTACTTAAATAAGGATTTATTTGAACTTATTCATTTTGTGATTTTGAAAGGTAAGATTTTAAAACTTGATTTGATAAAAAGCGATTAAATGAATATTCTCAACCTTAAATAAAATTAAACCGAATATTTAATTTTTATTTAAATTTATAAATTGAAATTTTATGATAACCCGGATTTTGGGTATTAGATAATTAAATAATTATTTGATTTAGCTATTTGAAAATACCGATTTATAGATTAAAATAAATGATAATGATTGTTTATTTATATATAGATGTGAATAGATTTTAAAAAGGATTATTATTTGCAAACTGAATTTGTGATTGTTTAAATATATATTTGAGTTGATTTAAAATTGGATTTTTAAGTTTGGATTTGAAATTGAATTTGAAATTCAAAAGATAGATATTTGTAAATATTTTGAATTTAAAAATGTATGTATGATATTTTTATTGGTATATAATTTGTTTTATATTATTTTCTATAAAGGATTTTATTTATACAAATTAAAAAAATGTATTTATTAAATAGGAAATTGAATGTAAAAGTTAAAAAAAAAAAATATTTACACATGCCGCATATGGAATCTGTACAAGCCTTGGAAATAACAAGTGGCGATATGTTTCTTTAAGTTGAGAAATTAATATAATGACTAGAAAATCAATTTGTAAAACAGTTCCAAATTTTCCATACTCTCTTCTCTCAATCTCGATTTCCTTCATCTTCCTTTTTAAAACAAAACCAAAAATCTAAACAATAAAGATAAAGCTAAACTAAACAACTACCAGGCTTACAACTGAACAATTCAAGATCATCTAAAACAAGTGCGAATTCAGATTCAAATAGCAGCAGATTCAAATCAACAAATCAAGTTACAAAATCAAAGTCAAGCTTCAATCGACGTCGGGTTCCAGAAATAGGCCGTTGTTCGACAATAAAGTGAGTAAAATTTATCCTTTGACTAGATCTACCTGTTTAAAACAATGCATGTGGTAAATGCTTGAAAAATTGATGAAATATTGGCAAGAATGCTTGAATAATGCTTATATATATTAAGATGAGTACTGTGTGAATATCTGAGAATATCTCTTTGTTAAATTTCAACAGACCAAAAATACTCTAAATCAAATATCTCTTCATGTAGGCTAATTTAGATTATGATGTTCAAAGGGAAGTAAAGAAGGACAGTGCACAGTTTGTAAGGGGAAATTTGATGGCAATCAGGGGGTTGCTGAACGATGTAGTTATACGAGATAGATGTGATTGGAAAGCAGAAGTTTAACAGTGGAATGGTGGAAGGCTGATGTGGATTCAGGGAGGAAATTGCATGAAGTAGCAAGCAGTTTTGTAGTGTGGATATGCAGTCGAAATGTGTTGTATGAAGAGGTGGCTAGGGGTGAAGAGATGTTTCTAAAGGGGAAGTTGGCATAGGCAGGGAGGGATGACTTGCTGTGCACTGAAATATTTGTGCCCAGATGGAAATTTAGTGTGAGGTTGTATTAGTAATGGCAGTAGTTGGCAGCAATTTTGTTGTAGTGTTATGGTGATATTGCTGCAGGGAGGTGGTGAAATGGGCAAAGGAGATACTGCTGGAATAGTGGTGATAGGCAGGATGTTATTGATGTGAGTGAAGGGTTCTAGTGATGTATGGATGTGGTTTGTGAAGTGCATAGGCCGTACGTAGCAAGTGATGAAGTTGTATAGTTGTATGTAGAAGTGTGCGCTGGTAGTTTTGATGGCAAAAGCTAATGATGAAGTTGAATGAAGTTGTGTAATTGTATATAAAAGTGTGCACTAGTAGCAAGTGATGAAGTTGGATGGTTGCAGCATTGTGGATGGAAGGCAGCAAGGTGGGATGCAGGGGAATGTGTATTAGGAGATGGTGTCACTATTGGTCAGTGTGAGCGCATGTTTATGGAATGAAGTGGGGTGACTGTTTGGGGTGACTGGTATGCTACTGTATTGTATGGCTGTTGTCTGGTGTGTAGTGATGCAATGGTGTTTTGTTGTATTGGAGTTATGTGGTGCTGTTTGTTCACAGTGAGTTATAGTGTTGGATTTGCAGTGTTGGTTGTGGATGAGGCTCGTAAACGAGGAGGCAGTAGGTGTAGTAAGTTTGAGAAGGATGTGAATATTGTATGTGTTTGCATGTAGAGGAGGTGGATGCGTTTTGTTGTGGCAGGATAATGGTGATGATGGTTGATTGAAATTGATGAGAATTTATGTATGCATATTGATGGGTAGAACTGTGTTAATGATGGCAGTTTTGGGATGATGTTTAATTGGAGTATATGCTTGATGGTTGTCAGTGGGATGTGGTGTGGAAGTAGCAGAGGGTTTGTGCACGGATATGTGTACGCTTGAATAGTGATTGGTGGCATGGTGTGTAGCAATGGACAGAGATGGATGTGGAGATGCGTGGTTTATTTGCTGGAAGAGTAAAGCAATTTTGTAAGGGGGTCTTGAGGTGGGACAGTGATGGGTATGTGAAACTGAAGTGTTGTTTGTTGTATGAAGTTTATCAAGCAGCATTTAGGTGATGAAGTGGTATGTGTAGAAGTTTTTAAGTATGGTTTGATTCGTGTTCATGAGTGATTTTATATCTAACAGTTTTCAAAAATCATAAACAATTTATCAAAAATTTCTTAATGGAGGATAATTAACCAATGAGATAATTACTGGATGAAAGTAATTTAAGGAAATTTCTTAATGGAAGCAGTAAAGGATTAATTACCTAGTGTAATCAATTAAGGGATATATTAAATAAGAAATTAATTAATGGGTAATTAATAAATGAGTGGGGTTAATTAATCAATGTAAGTGATTAATTTGAGTAATTAATTAGGGATTAATGTAATTAATGTGAATATATAAAGATTAATTAATTTGTGTAATTAATTAAAAGTTAATTACTTAATGTAATTAAAGAGGATAATTTAGGCATGATTTATTAGTGGTTTAAATTTAATTAATGTTAAGTAAGAAGGATTAAAAGCAAATAAAGTAATTAATTTAATTCATGATGTGACTAATTCATCTTGCTTATGAATAGTTGATTGATATTTCTGATATGAAATGTAACGAACCGCTATTTTGCACTATTCGCATTATATATATATATATATATATATAACAGAGTTAGATAAGTTACACAGAAGTCTCGAATACAGTAGTCAAATACAGGAATCAGAATACATCACTGAAATCAACTGGATATCTGGAAGCTGTATAGATAGCTGGATCTCCAAGTGAAGCTCCAACTCCAAAGGTGAGTCTTGAAAGCTGAGCCACTCAGTCTGACCCGAGCGTAAAGAAAAACACAAAACACTCGAGTCAGGATTAACATTCTCATTTTAATAAATCCAATTCAAGTGAAATAACAACTGAAATACAAGTAACTCAAAGGACGTTGGAATCACCATCCTCTAAGGATCCGTTAAACTATCTACTATGTAGTTATATACGCTAAATAGATAATGTCTATCAGTAACATAAATATCAAAATAGTGTTAAGGCGTTACCATTATTCCCCTTAACACATTTTTATATAAATGTCATAGTCTATACAGCACTGTAAACTCCACCATAAACTAGTGGGCTATCAGAGAGTACTCCATAGGTATAACACAAAAAAATTTCGTAGAGGTCGCGTTTATAGGGATAAAAGTATGACAAGGCACATGAGGCAATACCCAAGGTAGTGAAACTACCGTTTTCCTGATCCGGACTAGTGAAAATGCATCGCCGCAACGATCGCAGCACCGCGAAACAACACTCCCAAAAGTACGAAGGTGCACCAATCAATAACAAGTAATGAGTAGTTTACGAAGAAGTGTGTTCGCTCGAGGTGGCTAACCCCACTTGGCCCGGCACGGCTCCTGTTTTAGTCATTTTCAATTTGATACAAGTGTCAAGGCTATCCATTATCGTTCTCTTTCTTCAGTCACCGCGTACGTCAATCCATCCACTTCATTCTGGATCACACTCCGCGTATAGTTATTAAAGTGGTTTTCGGTTTAGACAGAGAGTATGTTCATAATCGATTCCGGTCTCTTTAATAACTTCGTAATTTTTTTACCCCGATCGGTCGTTTAATAAATTTCAAAAAACCAAATCAAATTCAATTCCCAATTAAAATTTGCAAACCAATATTCCATTCGTCTATCTATATCGATTTCCATAATTTACGATTCAAAACTTCCAAATTACTAATTCAAAATCTCACAATTCAATTTCAACTTTTATTTAAAACAATCCAAATATTGATTCAAGTTCGTATATATAAGTTCATTCCGAAATCATTTGAATTACTTTAACTTAACATTTAAATCAATTTAAACTCATTTATCGATTTCATTTAATATTCGTTAAATTTATTTATCATTCAAAACAATTTCTATTTAAATTCCAATTCATTAATAAATTACTTAAGTTTAATTTCATTATATCAAGCTTTCAATTTGAGTTCAATTAGATTCGACAAATCAATTCTTTAAATTACAAGTCTTACGTTAATTTCGATAAATCGCATTTTGTTTCTTGTCAAAGAAATTCAATCCCATTTATTTATTTACTTAGTTACAAATTTCAAACTCAATTAATAAAGAAACTAACTTTCACATATTCGAGAAGTTCAATTTCACTTATTTACTTATTTAAATAATTTTCCAAACTTAACACATAAAGAAACCCCATTTCATTTATTAATGAAGATCAAATTCACCTAATCAAAAGTTCAATTTTCTCCTATTAAAGAATTCAAATTTTATTTAATTATCAATTAATTCAATCTTATTCAATTATTAAATAATTTCCAAACTTAGTAATAAATAATTTCAAAACTTAATAATTTCAGTTAAATTATTAAATAATTTCCAACTTAATTATTAAATAATTTCAAACTTAATCATTAATACTTCTAAATTTAATTATTAAATAATAAATTTTTAAACACATTCTTTCAATCAATTACTACGTTAATATTTTATTTCAAATTTCAAATATTCACATTTCTTTCATTAAAATTTTTAAATTCCAATTTTATTTCAAAACCTTATCATTATTCAAATAAAATATTTATTTACTTAAATTAATTTATTGACCAATCGGGTTTAATTTAATTATCTATCCTAAGTCAAGTTATTTGGGTATTTATCATTTCAACCCGATTCCATTTCAATTCAAAAATCAAAGCATAGCAAAGGGAACTTGCAGTGTGATAACTGGGATGGTGTCAAATTAAATAAACAAGCAATAACAAACATTAATAACAATCCAATAATTAATTCAAATAATCCCGAAATAATCGTATTAATTCACATTGTTGTTTGTGCGAATCAATATAATTATTTCTAGAATCTACACTATCATTTCATGTAGATTAAAGATTATTACACTAATTATTCTATGCAATTTTTCACTTGACATCAATTATTCAATTTCATACTTTATCAATTAATACAACATAAATTCAAATGGTTCAAGGGAAATTAACCATTTCCCTACGTGTCAAATAATTAAACATTTAAGGGGTCATATTATTCAAATTAACTAATCAAATTCAACACATATGTCGATTCAAAATTTTAAACTATCCTACGTCAAATTCAGTTGTATAATATTTATCACTTTATACATTACAATTTAACATCCAATATAACCAATAAACAATCAATCAATTGTCAACCAAACGGGATTATCGTCGTATAATTAACAGATAATGGTGACAGATGTCACAGGTGAATTGATACAGGTAATAACGTATATATAACAGTGTAAATAACTAACATCAACATATTTTAATTGTCATTTCAATTGAATCAAATTTAATAAATAAAAGAACATTAATCGTGAGTGATTGCTCACCTTCCGAGACTAGATAGATTGGACAACGAAATGAGTTACAAATCCAGAGCAAAGTGACATGGGCACGAACTCGATGATCAAAGCGGATAACAAGGAATAGATGAAATCAAATCAGAGTTGGGTCGATGAAAATAATTGATATCGGTGAACTTATATATGTACAACTATATATAACCATATATATAGAAATCATATCTTAAATTCAAACACATTTTAATTTTAACTATGTATATGTATTTATAAATCATTGTTTTAATTAACACATAAATTAACACATATATATCATATATATTTTGAAATAAAACACATATATACAACATTTAATTTTTTCTTTTTCAGATCTATTATAAAATAAATGAACAGATTGTATATACAGATAATATGTATTACAATGTATACTACTGTAACTATATACAATAAAACTATGTATAGGTTTAAAATATACATATAAGACACGTATTTAAATATTGTATATATAATCTTTATAGAAATCTACATATATACAAGTAAAATAGAATATATACTGTGTAATATCAACAAATATATAGATATACACTGAAGTTATTCCCAAAACCTTACATTTTATATACATGACAGTATGGACCCATAAAAAAAATGTCTAAACTATATTTTGCTGTAACAGTATAACCTATATATTTATAATACCTCCATTAAAATACAAAGTATATAAATATATATGAACTACAAATCTTGATATACAAAGTCAATATATATAACTAATGCTCAAATCCCAAATTTATTATGCATGTAACCTCAGATTATCTTGCACATGCACTATAACATACATAGAATTTAGATAACAGTATTCATATACTTTATAAACTTCTACATAACTTTAAACACCCAAATGTGTAACTATTTAAAACATACTGTACAAAAAAAAACAAGCAGGCTCAACAATAGATCAGAGAGATAGACCCAATGCAAAGAGATTGATGTGAACAATTACAGAAAAAAATCAATACTGTACAAACTTCTTTTTTTTAGAGAGCTTGCCTACGCACGATAGAAGGCTAAGGAAACAAGGTTGGAGTTCGACATCTTGGAGGCTGAGTCGAGTTGGACGTAGCACCGTCGAATCAGGTGGTCCGGGCAGCAGTTTGAGGTAGAGCAGGCGGCTTGGTTAGTGGGGTTCGGTGGTACAGGGTAGGTGGCTCGATTTCATGTGGAAGGTGGTGAGGCATGGGATGTTGGACTTGGAGGCTATTGGTGGTTATGTGATCGGTAGAGAAGGAGTTGGAAGGTCGGAGGTGATCTAGTGGCTGTAGTCTGGAATTTCGACGGGTTGTGGGTCGGCAAACGGAGGGGAGAGGTGGCTCGGCCGAGCTGGCTAGGGTGGCTCACAGTGGTGGGTTACACGGAGGTGGGCTTGCAGGCGAAGTCATTCATGGATGTTGTAATATTCCATTCTTCTTCTTTTTTCTTTTTTTTAAGAAGCATGCATGAAAAGAAGAGGAGTGGTGAGATGAGAAGGGAAAAGGAATACGTGCAGCTAGGCAATATAATTAGATTCAACTTGTATCTTTCTCAAAGAGATGGAATGGCAAAACAAATGAGAGAGAGAGCACGAAAAGGGACGTATCATTAATTATGTTAAATTGCAATGGGAACCGGAAAGGCAGAAAGAAATAGCCAATATAAAAGTGAATCAGTAAAATAATAAATTACTATGGATAATGCAATGGTCAATTTGCTTTGATTTGGGTGAATAATTTAAGCAACTTATTTGATTCATTGGGCTGCACGTTTGAAATTTCGAAACTGAAGAAAAGTTGTGATATCCCGGAAATTTTGGCAATATCAATTTAATAATCTATGTTAAAAATTAAATTAATTTGATAATAATTGTTAATAAGATTTGAATTGATTTAATAATCTTCCTTTAAATAAATATTTAATTGATAATTTATCTTTTAAAAGCTAATAAAGTGTTTCTATTTGTAGTATATATATATTTGTATATATCATAAATAGATAGGCTCTGTTTTAAATTTAATAAAGACATGTTTTCTAATTTTAATATTTCTGATAACTTGGAAATTTGATTTAATTTAGTATTAAGCTATTAAATAATAACTATATGGTTTTAAATACTTAAGATAAATGTTTAATAGTTAGAACTTATTCTAGCTTAAGTTTAAATTTAAATTTTTTTAACAAAAAGATTGTTTTTCTTTTTTAGTATAGCTTGATAAAAATATGGTTTAAATATACTCAAGATAAAGTTAAAATTTGTTTAGATGATTTTAGCTAAAATTTAAATTTAACAAAGTTTGTTTGTTCTTTTCTAAATATAGCTTGATGAAAATAAGTAATTAAGTAATAATTTCTTTTAATAAATTATTTTAATTTAATAATGAGCTATATTAATAATGTGATGTCTTTACAAATGGATTTTTATAGAAAATGTTATTTCAAATTTATTTATATAAATAGCTGTAATTTGAAAGATTAAAAGTAAGTCTTTTTAAAATGTTAAATTAAAATAAACCTTATTAATACTAACACAAGTATAAAAATAATAAATAAATTTAGTATTTGATAGTTATGTTAAAATAAAAGAGAGCTAAAATACTTAAGTTAAAAGGGTATAACAATAACTAAAACAACTTGATAATATACATGAAGTGTAGAAAACATACTCAGGCAAGTGAATAGAAAAATTTGTTGCCTGTAAAGAAAAGAAATGCAGAAGGTAAGTGTAAACAAAACTTAAGCTAAAAATTTATATCAATAACTAAAGTAACTTTTTATATGTACTTGAGGTAAGTACAAACCAGGGTTGTATATGCGAAGCCTGTAGAGTTTTGAAATGAAAAGGCATAAGAAAGTGTAGACAGCCTGTAAGAAATTTAGAAAATAAAATAAAAGCAAAAGCAACAAAGTAAAAAAAATAGGCAGGTAAGAAAAATGTACAAAGAAAAAAAATATCTGAACATAAGATAAGATTAGTAGAAAACATATAGTACATTAGCATTAAAATGCTTTCATCTCAGCACAAACTCAAGTCAATTTGAAATCTTATTAAGCATTTCAGCCCCCAAAATATAATCTTGCCTGATACAAACAAAAATACATAATTGTACCTGCATTTGCTTAACCCAGATATCACCTACCCTGAAACTTCTTTATATACATCTTCTTATTTTCAGTTCGTTCACTAAACATAACAAAACTGAAACAAGGAAATAAGTAACAAAACATTTCCATTTTTATAAAACCGAAGCATTACAACAACAAAGGCAAGATGAATCAAAAGAAAATCAAGGCAAGACTAAGTTTTCAAGTTTTCTGGAATCAAAAGCATGCAAATACTCTTTCCATTTTCAAAGTTGTTTTCTGTTTATTTTCAGGTGAGTAACTTTAATTTCTAAAGCTTAAGCATTTAAAACTGGTTGCAAGGTTGAAATCTGGAATAAGTGTGATTTGTATGTAAGTATTCTTCTGTGCATATGGATGTTGTCTGGGCACATTTTGAAGTCTCTGTAACAAAACTATTTATTTTGTTTCCAGGCTTGAGTTTGATTCAAATTTTTTATCACTTGATCTAATAGCTTTCAGGACTTAGAATACAAACTGAAATTGTTTGTTTCAACATAATTTAGAGTTTAAGTCTTATTTAAGTTGAACTAAATTTGAATATTGTTCTGGAAAATCAAAATAACAGAGCAAAACATGAATAAGAGAAAAACCAAACATTTTAAATTATAAATTCAGGAATATACATTAAATCTCTGTAACAAAATATGAATTTTAAAACTTAAATCAAGATTTTTTGTACTAGGAGTTAAGTACAGTTCTGGTATGGACTAAAAATGCAAATTTGGGATTTTTGGGGCGATCACTGTTATCTGGGTGGTCGGGCTTGGACGTGACGATCGAGGAGCTTACCGAGGTGATGGGAAAAATGGCCGATGCTGATGGAATTCATCGAGGAGGTTGCCGTAGTGGATTTTTGTTTAGAACCCTAGTTTAACTAGGCTATGTTGTTCGATCAACCTCGGGTGCTACAGTGGACCGAGTGCATCGTGCTTTTGGGGATGGATAGGAGGATGATAGTCGAAGCGGTGGCCGGAGTTGGGTGACAACCGGTGGTCAGAGCGTCGAGCAAATAGTGTTGACAGGTTTCGAGAGGAAACCTGATTTTGTTTCCAGGTTTGAGTTTCGAACTCGTTTTCGATTCGAGTTGTCGTGATGGCTTTGGGTGGTCGTGTTCGTATCTGGTGATGGTCGGCGTCGTGTTGAAATTCTACTGGGTGGCCGGAGGTGGCTGGGGCCATGGTGCACGTGCACCGTGCCCATTGAAGTGTTGAGGCATTTGTGGTTGGGTGCAGGGTTTCTGAGCTCGGGACATACTCGAGTCACTCGAGTATGTGACTCGAAGCAGGGAAGGTGATGACTCGAAGTAAATGTTGATGACCTCGAGTCAGTGCTTGTTTCAGGCATTGTAAAACCCGGGAGCATAAATTTGATTTTAAACAAATTCAAATAAAACCTAAAATAAATAATAGATTTAAACAAGTTTAAATCCAGCTGAAGTATGAATTCAAATTTATTCATGAATTCAAATCTGAAATAAAAATAAAGTTTTAAAACAATTAAATGTGGGTTTTCTTTTAGGTTTAAAAACCTGACAGTTTCAGATTTTGAAATTTAATTTAAAATCTGAAACAAAAATTTAAACTGTGTTTTAAAATTAAAAGTTCAAAGTATAGATTCAAATGAACTTTTGAATCTAAGTTTTTAAAAATGAATTTGGGTTTTAAATCAAGAATAAAAAAACCAAATTTTTAAAAGGTAAGTTAAACTAATGAATTCAAGTTTTTCTTGAATTCAAATCTGAAATTTAAATCAGTTTTTAAATCTAAATATATAAAACCAGTTTAAATAAAATGGTTTTGAAAAGTAATTTTGTTTCAAATAAATATTTGAATTGATTTTGACATAGTTCTTTTTAAAGGGATTTTTGAATGGAAGTTAAATAAATTGTTTTAACTTGAATTTGCAAGTTAAAATATTAATGTATTTTGGTAGTTTAAATTTAAACAAAGATTTAAGTAGTTTAATTTAAAGGCTTTCCTTATATAAACTTCATATGTAAGTAATAAATGTTATTTACATTTATTTTAAAAGATTTTAAATTGAATTTAAATTTAGTTAATGTTAAATCAATAGTCATTTTGAATCTTAAATTCAAAATGGAATTTGAATTTAAATTTAAAATGTAATATACTTTAATATTAATGAAGTCATTAATAAAGAAATAAATTATCTTAGGAATAATTAAGATATTTAAATGATTAAATGAATAAGTTAATTAAGGAATGACTTATGTATTTAATTTATAAATTAATAATTTAGATTAATTTATAACTAGAGATTAATTGAGAAGTAAATTAAGAAATGTTATTAGTTAATGAAGATAATTAACTAAGGATTAATAATTAATTAATGTGATAAATTTTGATGATTAATTAGATAATCTATTATAAATTGTTAAATGTAATTACTGGATAAAAGTAATTAAGAGATTAATTACTTATTATTATTAATTTTGATAAAATGATTAATTTAAAGTTAATTAATTTAGTTTAATTAATTTAAGAAAATCATTTGATAAATTGATAAGTGTAATTACTTAGTGTATTTAATGGAGCATAATTACTTAAGGAAGTAATTAATGTTAATTACTGAATGCAATTAGTGAAAGATGATGTGTTAAAGAAGTAATTTGGATAATTACTTTTGTAATTAATCAAGGGATTAATTAATGAGAGATAATTAATTATGGAATAATTAATTTATTAATATAAGTAATTAAGGATAGTTAATTACTGGTCTGTTATTAATTCAAGGGTGATTAATAATTGAGTTTAATTAAAGATGAATCGTCTAATGTAATTAATTTAAATAAAGAAATTTAATTTAAATCTTAATTAGAGATGATTAATTAATATAATTAATGATGTAATTAAGAATTGTTTAATTAAGGAATAATTAATGATGTGGTGATTAATTTATGTAATTAATTAAGAATAAATGTAATTATTTATATTTAATTAATAAATGAAGAAATTATATATTAATTACTATGAATGATTTAAAATAATTAATTTGTGGAATTAAATAAAGACTAATTAGTTATTGTAATTAGAAGATGATTAATCAAAGGTGTTTAATCAAGATAAATATCTAGAGAATAATTAATTAATTTTATTTATAATTAATTAATGGTTGTATGAGCAGGATTTATGGAATGAGTAATTAATTTAATCTACTTTAAATTAATTAGAGATAGAAGTAGTTAATTTAATTCATTTTAAATTAATTATAAATGGTTTAATTATAAATCATTTCTTATGGATGAATGATATTGATATTTCATTTGATGGATGTGAACTTAAATAGGAGATGAATGATATCTATGTGATATGGATGTATGGTTAAGTATGATAATATTTAATTATCTGTTTGGATGATGATATAGATTATCTGTTTATGATGATAATGTGATTATCTATTATGAGATGCGAATTATCTATCTGTGTGTATATTGATAATATTGAATTAAATTGTTAAGACTAAATAGACGACTTGGCCTTAAAAAATACGTTTTTGGATTTCGATGAGACTGGGATCGGGTTTCCATATTTGGACATCCGAAAACCACATCGATCCAAATTAACGATAGGTCGTGAATCTAAAGTGAAAATGAAGATTCAGAGTACAAGGGTTATTGTCGTTAACTCTGAGGGTGATTCCAAAATGAGTGTAACGAGATAATGCCTTCGGTTTCGTTCGAACCCGGAACGAACTTGTATGGATTGAATGCTTTCAGAACATCGTCGGGTGGGCGATGAGCATTCTAAGAAATGTATTCTCTAAAGGTAATCGCAGACTCAAGCCTCATCAACCGGGAATGGCTAAAACAGGGGAGGTGCAGCAAGGTTAGGTGGTTCATGCCCAAGCAGGACAAGATATTCCCCTATCTAGATGTCCCTTTATTTTTCGGCTGTGTGGGCGGTTGATTGCAACAACTGCCGGGGTTGTCTTGTTCGGTACTGTTTAGTAAGGAATGGTTCCGGCCTTGTGTTGTAGGGGGTCGGGAGTGATCCTCGGTACTTTGATCTAAGCCACGTATGTGACAGGCGGTACCCCAGTAGCCCTGCCATTGTATGAAATCCAAAATCCAATAAGTGCCAATGGTTTTGATTGTATTGCCAACTTTTGTGGCTAGTAGCTGGAATTTAATGAATGTAACAATTTCGGCTATTTTCTATTTACTTAAAAACCCTAGACCTATTATAATATCACTGAATTTCCTATCAAATGTTTTGGTTAGTGTAAGGTAAAAACTCACCCATGTTTATTTGTGAGGAGTCTTACGTGATACCTTTTGTTTCAAAGGTTTTCAAAATTAAGCAACTTTAACCTGTTAGTCACACCAGACCCATATCTAACCCGAAGTTTATTTCTCTTTTTCCTAAACTCTCGGGTACTCAAATTTTTACGAGTAGCCAAGGGTTTCAAGTTTGCTTTGACGAATTCTGGAGGAGCAATGGAGCAGGAGGATTCAGCATTGTAGATATATATATAGTTCCGCTGTGTTGGTATCTTTCAGTTATTTGATATGAATTGTATCGAGTTGTATTAACTTGACAGGTGTTTATAACTGTGTAGTATGTGTTGTATGATCTGTATAACTCTGATATATGTAAAACTATGTAATAGTTATGTGATCTATTATATTTCGTTCCATTCCGTTGTGAGATTCTGATGTTATTGTTGTTCTTTCTTCTCTATCTCTTCTATTTTCTCACCCTTTTCTTTCTTCAAGACGAAACGGATTTCTGGGGTCAGAAACCCGGGTCGTCACAAAAGTGTAAAGTCGAAATTTTTCGGTACCGTTACAACTAACAATTTATTATTTCCGTTGCGCACCGGACCTCAAAACACAGAAATAAATATACCGCAGAGATCAGCATGACGAGACGATCAAAACGGTATACAGATATAAATGGTATAATTGAAGTATAAAAATTCGAAATTTTTATACTAATGGAAAAATGCATGAAAAACACAGAAAAATAAGATCGACGGAGCTAAAGATGTCCGAATTTGGAAAAACGAAAAATGACGTTTTTCTTAGAAGACGGTTTAGAATTTTTCCATGTAAAAATATTTAGGTTTCGAAAACGTTTTGTTTTCATCGTTTTTTAACTGATTAAATTGAAGTAAATTTACGCACGAAATAAACTTTCATATTTTCGGACGAAAATTTACCAGTTGCTATATTTAACTAGACGCATTCCAAATATCAAATTTATATTTCAAAATTTTGTCGTTTAAAATTTCACAAAATTTCAGTTAATAACGTTATTAAAACCGGTTAAATTTACGAGTTGTTGCATGAAATGTTTCGTGATATGATTGAATTGAACAGAGAAAATTTGGTTATCTTTCGAGAAGAATTGTTGTGTAAGTGACATCCTGTATTTAAAGTTTGTATCGAATTTCACTTGAATAACTTTGTTTTTAAGATGAAATTGGGTTCGAAGAGACCAGGGTCGGGTACCGGTAAGTATCCGAAATCAGTTCGATTCTTTATAGATTTGATATGTGAAATCAATTGGCTGCAGTGGGATTGACAGGATCATTTAAACTAAGTAAAGGTACATAGGAATTGATTTGTGAAAATAAGTGTTGATTATAACAAGATGTTAACTTGTAGTGAAGTACGAGTTACCCCGGGTTTTTAAATAAGTTTCATGCTTTTGTATTTTTGTTAAAAGGGTTTACCCATGTTGGTTTCCAGCCTGACTCGGGTCTTACTTTGATGTAATGCTCGGGTCAGACCGAGTATTACAGATTTTCAGGTAAGGACGTTCTGGAGCTCAGGTGGCGAGCTGGATGGCTGGAACGTATGGAGAGTATTTCGCTGTGTATATATTGTAGATTGTCTGGGACATGTTGTTTTGAACTGTCCAATGTTGTGTAAATGTTGCAACTCTGATGTATAAAAATGTAAATGTACTGACACAATTCTTCTTTGTAAAACTGTTATTTTATTTGATATTATATTTTCTCTGCTGCGAATGTGAGGTTTCTGTGACTTGTTTCTGTTTCTTCTTCTTTCTATTTTCTTCTTTTCCTAACTATCTGGAATTTTCAGGATCGAAAATTCCGGGTTGTTACATTTTGGTACCAGTGCAGATGGTTAAGCGAGAACCTTGGCTCTGCTGGAAATTACTCATTAAGGATAGGGTCAATGATACCCTAGAATAAGTTGAGCATATATATATGAGAGCGTACTTGTTACTTTCTTATATAAAGATTTTAAATGATTTTATATAAGAATATATTTTGATATATAAAGCAATATTTCTTTCTAATAAATATTAAAGTAATCAGTTGTTAAATTATTGGAATTAAATTAAGTAGTAATAGAAATACAACCAAGCTAAAGTTTGAATAAATATAAGTTTGAAATGGATTCAAACTGAAATTAAAATCTTGAATTCGAAGAAGAATTTTCAGAATAAGATAATAGGAATTGGTTTCCAGTTGTAATAATCTCGGTTATTATCCTAAAGTGATGAAATGTTAGTTAATGATTAAGCAAAAATAAATGTTTTAAGGAAGTAACCATTTGATGAGAACAACTTGTAAATTAGAAAGGATGTAAATTAAAGTGGGTTTCAAACTGTGAAGTTCTGAATTCTAAATTTAAACATTTGGAAAAAAAATAACAAAATGTTAAAGGAAATAATACTATTCAAACTATTTTGAATGTAATCTTATTCTAGAATAAGAAGTTGTTCGTAAATTTCAAAAGAATTTGTTTGAATTAAAACCAAGCGTGGTTTAAATTTTAAAATTTGGCTTGGTGGGCCAAGAAGTAAATATGTATATACGCGTGGATATACATAATATCAAAGATGGTTTGAAATAAACTCTAAATGTTGGGTTTTAAATTTGGAATGTGATGTAAAACCCCAAGTGATAAGTTTTTGGACTTATAAGTGGGAAGATTATTAATGTGAAGTTAAATAAGTTTGAATGATCAACCTGATTTGGAAATTTCAAGATGAAATTAAGATTTAACTTGGAAAGGTAAATGGTGGATTTGAATTGGGAGTTTGAATGATCTCAAAATGGGTTTGAGATTCGAAAATTGGAAATGGATGGATGTTTTAAAATAAAATGGAATCATTTTGGACTTAAGATTTGAAAGTTTAAGATAAAAATTCAAAGGATTGGTTTCAAAATTTAAATTTGGTGATAAATTAAATTTCAAAGATGTAGTCGTTTAAAAGGGATTTGAATTATTTGAACTTTGAAATAAGTTAAAAATGGAATTTGAATTCTGAACTAAATGGTTTAAAGATATAAGTTGACTTGATTTAAAGTATTAAATCAACATTAAAAAAAATTAACTCGAATTTATATAATTCAGGATGGTTTAAATTTGGAATTTGAATTGAATTAGTTCAAATTGAATTTGATTTGAATCAATTGGAATTGTGAATGAAGATGGATAAATTTAAAAATTCAAATGGAAAATTTGAATTGGATAATTTGAAAATAAATTGAAGTTGAATGAGTTCAAATTCATATAGGAAGTTGATTTGAATTTGGGATGAGAATGGAAGTTAACTTAAGTTGAATTGAAATTGAAAGTTAATTGGAAATTGGCAATTGATTGGAATTGTGATCAATTCAAATTGGGACTGAATCGATTTAAATAGAAATGGAAATTTAAATTGAATTGAAATTGAGTCAATTCAAGTGGAAGTGGAAATTTAAATTGAGATGAATGGAATTGGAGATTGAGAATCGAACAGTTTGACTCTAGACTATTTTCATAATAAATTGCTTTAATATTAATCTATTTTTTCAAGCTACTTACTATACAATCTTTCTTTTTAAAGCCAAACTGTCTTATACTTAATATACAATTATTTTTGGAACTATTTAACAAATTTTCAACTGTTTTATAAACTATTACTATTTTTCAACCACTTTATAACTAATTACTATTTTACAATTATTTTGCAATTATTTAAAAATTTCTATAACTATTTGACTATTTTCCCACTATTTTACAATTACTTAACTGTTTTACAGCTATTTTACAAATTAATAATTATTTTTCAACAACTTATTTATTTTAAAATTATCAAGCTATTTTCAAATTTTAAACTCGACAGAGTTCGAACCTTTTATGATTAAATATCCATTTGAGATAAGAATTAAAGTGATAATCCAAATGAGGATTTAAGTATTGTAAGTGAATGTGGACAGAGATGAGAAATTGATTTGGCTAATAATCAATGAGATAAATACGTAGGATGTACGTATATTATTCTATTTGCATAGTGATTTGATCCAGATTCGAGCATAGAATTTCGAGATAATTATGTCGATCCGAGTTAGAATTTTTCACTCGATTTTCGACGGGAAACCTAGATATGGATTGTTGATTGGTTCTGGATATTCTCCATCATAGTTATGACTACGCAAGGAGAATGACGGTTTCAGATCAAGAAACCAGGTCTGAGTTCGCACTAGGAAGTCGGGTGGACGATACTAGTTCTGAAGTGAAATTGTGTGATCGAGTGAGCGATCAGATTGGTATAGCGTACGGATGATATGTGTACATCATACGGGTTTGAATGAAATTAATACTGGTAATTTGTGGATAAGAAATGTGAAATGTTTTTTAAAATGAAAGGTATATTTTGTGAAATATATGATGAAATAAAGTGGAAATTGGATATTTCTATGGTAGAAATTTACTTTATGGAAGTAAGTAATTTGGAAAGTGACTTTATAGAGTAATCAAATTTGAATATTTGATTTTGCATAAACAAATTTATGTATCTTTGTTATATATAAGATAAATCTCCCTTTATTGAATCTAGAGCCAGAAAAAAGGGTTTTTGAAGTATAAAAAGGGGTTTTATACAAGTTTGAAGAGATCCAAAGTTTTAAGAAATTATACACACACACACACACGCACATGTATAAAGGATCTTATGAGAATGATTTTGGAAAAGGTTTTGGGAACCTATGAATTTGAAAAAAGCTTTTTGACTTTTGGGTAAAATCAATTTTGGATTTTGGAGAGCCTAGTTTGAGACACTACTACAAAACAGGCCATTTGCATCGGTTGTTTACCCCCCTTTTGCATCAGTTCAACAACCGATGCATATGCAACCGATGCAACAGGCTTAACACTTTTGCATCAGTTCTGAAACCGATGCAAAAAAGTCCTTTTTGCATCGGTTGTTACTAAGAACTGATGCAAAATATCATGGTTGGTTGCTTGAACACAGCCCCCATGTTGCATCGGTTGTAATGAAAACCGATGCAACAAAGGAACTTGTTGCATCGGTTGTAATGAAAACCGATGCAAACTAATCCCTCTTTTGCATCGCTTTTTTATAACAACCGATGCAAACTAATCCCTCGGAAACCATTATTACGGTACTCAAATAGACTATATATATATTAATGATAATCTTTATATATATAAAAGAAAAGAACATACACAAAAAATTAAAAAAAAAGATTATTTCATTATCATTTAAATACAGAAGCCTCCTAGTTTTCATCTCCAGCATCATCCTAAATACAGAAACAATAAGAAAACTTAATTTACATACAAAATCACAGTCCAACATACTATCGACATTATTCTATGCTCCTCTAAACATCATCAGTCATCCATTGCAGCTCCACCACCCATACTGTCAGCAGTAACCAACAATGACAATACAACTGATCATCTACTTGCCTCGACAACAAGTCACACCTACCATACATTCATCTACAACAACCCAAACAACTTCACTCACCATCTCAACTGCTTACTCCAGCCTCCACCACAATTTGATCATAAACTTCTGACACCACCCACAACTTTAATCATCCCTGACCTAACCAAACCTGTACATCAAATACCCCTCCAAACTCACATCATATAGAACTGCAATAACTACACAGTCTCCATCCATTTCTTACTCCAGCAAGCACGGCATCAACATTCACTGTGAACCTCCTTTGCACCACCTTTGACAACTCTACACTTCCACTCACTATTTTGAAAAATTACCTCCACTCACTGTCTCGACACTGTGAACATATCCATTATAAACTACTGTGAACATCACCATACAATAACTGCATGCATCACCTTCACAGCTGCTACCATACTCCAGATCCACCATCCTACCTGTATGCTTAAACCAGCATACTCCATTGCTTGCTTGAACCATCTACCACCGAGCTACCTACATTGACAGATCACCATTCCACAACCTCTCCTTGCTTTCAAACTGCAATTCTAACTTCATTCCCTATCACAACTCCTTTGGTTTTGTTTTCGAATCACTTCCACTGATGTAACACCTATATGTGAAATGTTACATACAAAATCAGCCATGTAGTAATGAAGTTTTATTTTATTCATGTACTAAAAATCAGTTCAAATTCGTATATATATTCTAAACAATGGAATTAGATCGCCTATTCTGGTTATATTCTAAACAACTGAATCAATGAAGTGCGCTTGCTATGTGATGCGGAGAAGAGTACGGAAGAGTCTGCATACTGGAAATGGCATCCGATGAATCAGGGATGCCGGTGCTGCAACAAAAAAAAACAATGTTAATTATTCACAATTTGCAGATGTTTACAATACAAATCACTGAAAGGCTAATATTCCTGTCTGTAACATTGCATCTACAAAATGGCCATAAATACTTTATCTAATGTTGAAACATGGAAAACTCCTAAATTACCGAAGATGAGTCTATGACATGTAATATCCAGACAGGAAAACATCTCTACCAAGTATTAACAAGCGCGCGCTTAGATGCCCAAAAGGCACAGGTGCAGTTTCTGTGCCTTTCTGGCCTTCAAGGCGCATCCTCTATTGGAGGCGCACGAAAAGTACCAAAGGCGTGCAGTGGAACAAGGAAGGCACACCTTTGGTTAGTTTAGTTTTTTTCCAGGAAAACCCCAAGACCCGACCCGATTTAATTACGTCATAGCGCCTTAGCTACCTTGTCTCTAAGCAGCGACTATAAGCTTAATCAATTCATAAGTATGTATACTCTAAACTGCGCTCACAGCTCAGTTCCGAATAGTTTAAGTACAGTTTTCTGCAATTTTATCATAAAAGACTTTCTTATACCATAGTTTGTAAAAATTGACCATGCTGACATAGAATAGAAAACTGATGCATAAAATATACAACGTGCAGGGATTCATGCTCCTATGTGACAAAAACACTCTCGCTAATAATGAAGATTTCAACTTCCAAAGCCAGTAGATATGATCCAAAACGGTGCATAGGCACTATTTCATGTAGAAGAATTTGTTTGTAAAGAAAGAGTGGAGTTCTATAAACTGGAAAAAAAGTAAGAATTAAATAATTCAATCAGCACCTATGTTCCAATGATATGCTATTAATCTCGAACCAACATGTGAAGTAAAACTACATGCAACAAACTTTTTTTCACTATATGCCTATGTAAGCATAATATTTAGTTTTTGTTTGTAATTTATTAAAAGATGCTATCATAGCAACTAAATAACAGTTGCTATTAAGTTACTAACGGTTTGAACAACTATGATTAAGCTCGGTTAATTATGACATGGAGACTGATGAACCATTTGAAATTACCATATTAAGTCAACAAAGCCTTCGTAGTAACTATACGATTAAAGAAGTACAGAGTAATATTTCTCCCAATAAAGTACATGTGGTGCACCTCTTCGTTTATCGAACCAGAAATGTGCCACCTAATGTTCATAAAAACTGAAATAAAACAATACCTAAAATGAAGTATATTACAGTTCTTCTCAGTCAATGCCATCCATAATTATTTTTCACAGATCCCTCGCGGCAGATAGACTCAACAAATATTAGGAGGTTTGTCTATTACTTTATCAGAAGGCCTGCGTATTTATTATACATATCTAGTATATTTGTGTCAGATAGAATCAATATGGTAAAATACACAACACATAATCTTATAAAGAAATTAAATATTGGGGATCGAATTCTTTCCACCTGTGAGATGAATGTCCACTACGACCGTATGCTGAAGCTCGTTGACCTAGAAGTCTCCGACTGTGACCATATGCAGCATGTTGACTTACAGGTCTCCGAATATTCACGGAGCTGGAAGCATTGTGGTTGGGTGGTCTATATTTACCAGCAATCACATCACAGATTATCGAGTCTATTCCCTTTGAAGTGATAGACCCATCAACAATTGCCATTCCTCTTCAAACCCAAAAAAAAGACAGTAAGAAAGAGAATAGAACAAACCTCAATCGAGCAATCTCAACAACCCAATTGCACCAGAAACCATCGACTTCCCCACTCACGATTGCCAAATACTCCACCAGTCACCAACCTCGAAATCACACAGTTCCCCCCATCTTGATTTCTCATTGTTAGGTGGTGTTGTGGAATGGGAGTTGCAGGTTTGTGTGGCCGGTATGGTGTGTACTGATATGTATCAGTGGAGTATAAGGCAGGGATACAAAGTTTTAGTAGTGGTGAATGTTGAATGAAGACAGGGAGTGATATACAGGTGCACAATGTGGAGTATTATGTTGTATGGATGTCTGTAGTGGGTGATGTCTGTAGTGGTTGATAGGCTCAGTGTGGTATGTGCGGCAAGGAATGTATATAACATAACAGTGATTATGGAAGTTGAAGTATGAAGAGGCATGGGGAGGGGATGAAATGTTTATAATGCGAATGTTTATGCAGTTGCCTACAGCAAGTAGATGTTGGTCAGAGATGGTGGAAGAGGTGGTTAGAGGTGAAGCAGTGATATGGCAAAGAATATTTGACTGAATTTGAATTCACTGTTGTTGATTTCTTTCTCTTTCCAATGTTTTACTTTGTAACGCATTGCTTTAAGTTCTTGTGCTTCTTTTAGTGTTAGATTGTGGCTACAACCAGTAAATGCTAGCATATCCTTTTCATATCTGTAATATTAAATTAAAAATCAAGTTAATACATTACTCTTTTGCTTTGAATTTGAATCAACTGCCCTGGTAGAATATCAGAAAGTTCTGCATATAACTTTGTGTCACATGTCATGGACTAATTTATCTGATAAAACTAATGGACATTTTGCAACTTTAACATTTCTTTATGAATAGCATAAAGTTTTATGTTATAACTAATAGCAATTTATAAGTACCTCAAATGGAGGGCAATGTAATGGCTACTTCCATTTCTCAGTCTTTCAATAAGCTTATTTCCAAGTTCTTCAATTTGGGGTGTGTACTTAAGCGCCTTGTAATTGGCACGGCATCTAATCTTCTGTATTGAAGGAGCAAGGCCATTGTTTGCAGTTCTGGAGTCCGTGTGAGTAAACTTTATCACCTTATGTTTCTTTAAAATTTTCTCATAGTTTTTGTAATGGAATGCCTGCACAGATATAAATAATGCGTTTGGTTAATTTCTTACATAAGAACAGCAAAAACTTATGTAAATTTTAGAAAATGATACCTTTGACCGGGAAGTAGGAGCTCTTACAAACGGTCTGACTGATTTATATTTATCAGGCAGCCTCTCAACAATTTCAATATCATCTTTTAGAGTATCTATCAAATGTTTCCAGTTAAATATATCTTTGAATTCACTGCAAATCATGGTTTATGTAAGTTGAACTGAGGCTGTAGCAGTTGCTTGTATGTAGTGATGTAGTTGTTGTTTTGCGATTGTCTGGTGGTACAGGATGAAGGGGATGGTGAACTGCAGTATTGTATGCAGGAAAATGCAGTATATTTCATTTTGATTTTACATTCAAGTTTAAACCCTCTTCTACCACAACAATTCCTCACTGTTGCATCACTTACAACAGCAACCACCTCTCTGTTTCACATCTTACCACATCCAAACTTACTGCTCCACAAGCCTGACCCCCCATCCCACTGCCTAACAGTTCTACTTCAACCATATTCAGAATACAATCCTATACACAACCATATACCAATCACTACCCTTCATAGACACCATTACCCGATTACAACCCATCATCTTGCAACTGCCTCTTGCCTTCTTGCTTCATCACACAACTGCCTTCCATTGCTGAGACATCCCTACCCTGTCCATACATACATCCACTAACATTTCTTTTTTACTTCACAGTTCAATCATAGTACATCATACCAAACCAAACGCTGTCATTCCCCTCGACCGCAACCAGTATTTCCATACAGCTATAACCATATTAGTCACCCTCCACTTCACTGTCCCCCTCCACTTTACTGATAACACTTCTCTTCGACCAAGCTTCTATTGCCATCAACATTTCCTTGTCAAAAATCATGGTAACTACCACCAAGCAGCTCCATAAACAACTACCATTGCTCACCTCCATAAACAACTACATCGCTATTTAAATCAACTTCTGCACATACAACTTTTGATCACGGTATTATTATAGCATCGTGCTCCCAGAAGGTTTAAATCAAGATTGTGGAACATGGTACCCAGTTAAAGTATCCCAAGCCCCAAATAATACAATGTTAAATATAACTACTATAGCATGATTTTCAATGATAAATGTTTGAATTGCAATTGTTGGTGGCGAGGGAATAGTTAAACGTGTGTAAAAGTACCAATGAATTACCATCGTCGAGTAGAATATCCGCATCCATTAAGACATTTGTTTAGAAAAATCTTGCCACTGTAATCACAAACAGGCATGCATCTGTCATATTAAAAATTGATACTGGTCAATATCTTTCTATTTCTTTTCCATTGATCCAAACTTGTCCCTTTCCCATTTCCATCATGTCAATACTAACAGGGTTATTTCCTTTTGGAGCTTTTATTACCCGAACATCTCCTGCCTCAACGACTAAATCTGATCTCTAAAAACCTCGCTCCAAGCCTAATCCCAAATTAGCCCGCTGGACCTCCTCTCTAAACCGCTGCTCTCTTCATTGATGTGTTCACCACTTTACTACGCAACACAGTCCTCCTAAAGGATGCTTGCTCTGCCACAAATGATAACTTAATGATGCCTCCTGGAGTTAATGTGAAGAAAAATGCTCAATAACGCACGCAACTCATCTTCGTCCAAAATATCCTTCTCCACTATCATCTGCAGCATCGACTTCCTGAAATCTGTCAACAGATCGCTGCTCTCTTGAACCAGGGCCACGCCTTCTTCTACCTTATGCTACTACTGTTGTTGCTACTGAAGCGCGTGCATTGCTTCCTTTTCGGTCATGGGCAGGGCCGGAGAAGATGGGGGTGCTGGACGCGTCATGGTCTTCCTCTATGATGGAAGAGGACGAAGGCATGGAGGCGGCGGTGACTAATTTGGAGTTGGATGTGGTTTTGGTTGTTGCGTGGATTTACCGGATGAGTTAGGAATGAAAAAAGAGGAACATAGGGAGATCTAAAAAACATGAAAGGAGAAAAAAGAATAAAAAGAATGAAGTAGAAGACACGCTATTTAAATTTTCAAAAGCTTTGGAGCCAATTTTTCATTATTTCCCACCTAAATTTCATATTGTCATCAACATGTAGTTGCATCGGTTGACTTTAAAACCGATGCAACTAAAACTATTTGCATCGGTTGTTGGTGAGAACTGATGCAAATTTTGATTTTTTATTACCTATTTCTTTTCATGTACCAATTGCATCGGTTATTAAGATAGAATTGATGCAAATCGTTCTATTTGCATCAGTTTTTACTTGAACCGATGCAAATGAGGCGAAGCAATATGCACTTTTTGTACTAGTGAGAATTATCGATTTTTGGATAATCGATTTTAAGAAAGGAGATTTATATGAGATTCATACTAGGTGTATGATTTGGAAGATACTATATGTGTACAGTATTAAGTGTTTTGAAAATGGCTCTGGAGAAAAAGGCGCTCCCCTAGGATTTACCTCTCAGGAGTACCATAGGTTGGTACTGCCTTGAGCCTCTAAGGGGGAGGTTCTAAAGTTGATCCTGTGAAGACTCCGGACAAACTAGTTCCTGACGATTATTGGGTAGCGAAAGTCGAGGGAGCTGATGCCTACAGAGGCATTTGGGTTATGCTGTGACGACAGTGTAACTCGATGTCGCTGCGATCTACTGTGTGGACCATAGCGGAAATCGTGTGGAGGTGCATGTCAACAGTCTACGCTTGATTTTGCCGGGAAGGCGACGTAACATCGGTAGGCTGCGATCTAAGGTCACAGGGAGTGGAGAAGTTTCATTCTTTTGGCAGCAGAATTCGAGGGCGCTGAGGCCTATAGTTATATGGACTTTTGTTGTGACAGCAACGTAACCCCGGTTGTAGCTGCGATCTGTAGCGGGTTCCATGGTGTAATCGAGGGGCGCGGAGGCCTACACTTATCTATGGATTTTGTCGGGGTGGCAACGTAACCATCGGGTTAACTGCGACCATGGATGGGGGTGATGATTTCCAGAGCATTCTCACCAAAGATATTTCCTCTATTTTCAAAAATGTTTTTGATATTTTCAATAAAATTATTTTCCAAGTATTTTCATTGGATGTTGAAAATGAGTCTGCTAAGCACTTAAAGATTTTCAGTCGTACGCCTGATCAGCGTATGACCAAATTTATATGAGAACGAGGATGGACTGGTAGAAACATCGAGTTATAAAAAGTATGTTTATAAAAAAACTATTTTATAATATTATATAGATTTTTAAAGTGTTTTAAAAATGATCAAAGAAAATTTATTTGGTTCTAAGTATTTAATAAATTCTAGCTTCGTTCCTTTTCGAGGATGAAAAGATTCTAGGGGGAGGAATGTGATAACCCGGATTTCGGGTATTAGGTAATTGAATAATTATCTGATTTAGCTATTTGAAAATACCGATTTATAGATTAAAATAAATAATAATGATTGTTTATTTATATATAGATATGAATAGATTTTAATAGGATTATTGTTTATAAACTGAATTTGTGATTGTTTAAATATATATTTGAGTTGATCTAAAATTGGATTTTTAAGTTTGGATTCGAATTTGAATTTGAAATGCAAAAAATAGATATTTGTAAATATTATTAATTTAAAAATATATGTATAATATTTTTATTGGTATATAATTTGTTTTATATTATTTTCTATAAAGGATTTTATTTATATAAATTTAAAAAAATGTATTTATCAAATAGGAAATTAAATGTAAAAGTTAAAAAAAAATTAATTTTTATTTACACATGCATATTACATATGTAATTTGTACAAGCCTTGGAAATAACAAGTGGCGATATGTTTCTTTAAGTTGATAAATTAATATAATTACTAGAGAATCAAGCTGTAAAACAGTTCCAAATTTTTCCATACTCTCTTCTCTCAATCTCGATTTCCTTCATCTTCCTTTTTAAAACAAAACCAAAAATCTGAACAATAAAGATAAAGCTAAACTAAACAACTACCAGGCTTACAACTGAACAATTCGAGATCATCTAAAACAAGTGCGAATTCAGATTCAAATAGCAGCAGATTCAAATCAACAAATCAAGTTACAAAATCAAAGTCAAGCTTCAATCGACGACGGGTTCCAGAAATAGGCCGTTGTTCGACAATAAAGTGAGTAAAATTTATCCTTTGACTAGATCTACCTGTTTAAAACAATGCATGTGGTAAATGCTTGAAAAATTGATGAAATATTGGCAAGAATGCTTGAATAATGCTTATATACATTAAGATGAGTACTGTGTGAATATTTGGAATATCTCTTTGTTAAATTTCAACAGACCAAAAATACTCTAAATAAAATATCTCTTCATGGAAGCTAATTTAGACTATGATGTTCAAAGGGAAGTAAACAAGGACAGTGCACAATTTGTAAGGGGAAATTTGATGGCAATCAGGGGGTTGCTGAATGATGTAGTTATACGAGAAAGATGTGATTGGAGAAAAGAAGTTTAACAGTGGAATGGTGGAAGGCTGATGTGGATTCAGGGAGGAAATTGCATGAAGTAGCAACCAGTTTTGTAGTGTGGATATGCAGTCGGAATGTGATTTATGAAGAGGTGGCTAGGGGTGAAGAGATGTTTCTAAAGGGGAAGTCGGCAAAGGCAGGGAGGGATGACTTGCTGTGCGCTGAAATATTTGTGCCCAGAAGGAAATTTAGTTTGGGTTTGTATTGAGAATGGCAGTAGTTAGCAGCAATTTTGTTGTAGTGTTATGGTGATATTGCTGCAGGGAGGTGGTGAAGTGGGCAAAGGAGGTACTGCTGGAATAGTGGTGATAGGTAGGATGTTATTGATGTGAGTGAAGGGTTCTAGTGATGAATGGCTGTGGTTTGTGAAATGCATAGGCCGTAAGTAGCAAGTGATGAAGTTGTATGTAGAAGTGTGCTCTGGTAGTTTTGATGGCAGAAGCTAATGATGAAGTTGTATAATTGTATATAGAAGTGTGAACTAGTAGCAAGTGATGAAGTTGGATGGTTGCAGCACTGTGGATGGAAGGCAGCAAGGTGGGATGCAGGGGAATGTGTATCATGAGATGATGTCACTATTGGTCAGTGTGAGCGTATGTTTATGGAATGAAGTGGGGTGATTGTTTGGGGTGACTGGTATGCTACTGTATTGTATGGCTGTTGTCTGGTGTGTAGTGATGCAATGATGTTTTGTTGTATTGGAGTTATGTAGTGCTGTTTGTTCACAGTGAGTTATAGTGTTGGATTTGCAATGTTGGTTGTAGATGAGGCTTGTAAACGAGGAGGCAGTAAATGCAGTATGTTTGAGGAGGATGTGAATATTGTATGTGTTTGCATGCAGAGGAGGTGGATGTATTTTGTTGTGGCAGGATACTGGTGATGATGGTTGATTGGAATTGATGAGAATTTATGTTTATATATTGATGGGTAGAACTGTGTTAATGATGGCAGTTTTGGGATGATGTTTAATGGGAGTATATGCTTGATGGTTGTCAGTGGGATGTGGTGTGGGAGTAGCAGAGGGTTTGTGCACGGATATGTGTACACTTGAATAGTGATCGGTGGCATAGTATGTACCAATGGACAGAGATGGATGTGGAGATGCGTGGTTTATTTGCTGGAAGAGTAAAGCAATTTTGTAAGGGGTCTTGAGGTGGGACAGTGATGGGTAGTGAAACTGAAGTGTTGTTTGTTGCATGAAGTTTATCAAGCAGCATTTTGGTGATGAAGTGGAACGTGTAGAAGGTTTTAAGTATGGTTTGATTCGTGTTCATGAGTGATTTTATATCTAACAGTTTTCAAAAATCATAAACAATTTATCAAACATTTCTTAATGGAGGATAATTAACCAATGAGATAATTACTGGATGAAAGTAATTTAAGGAAATTTCTTAATGGAAGCAGTAAAGGATTAATTACCTAGTGTAATCAATTATGGGATATATTAAATAAGAAATTAATTAATGGGTAGTTAATAAATGAGTGGGGTTAATAAATGGTTATTTAATCAATGTAAGTGATTAATTTGAGTAATTAATTAGGGATTAATGTAATTAATGTGAATAGGTAAAGATTAATTAATTTGTGTAATTAATTAAAAGTTAATTACTTAATGTAATTAGAGAGGATAATTTAGGCATGATTTATTAATGGTTTAAATTTAATTAATGTTAAGTAAGCAGGATTAAAAGCAAATAAAGAAATTAGTTTAACTCATGATGTGACTAATTCATCTTCCTTATGAATAGTTAATTGATATTTCTGATATGAAATATTTTGTGATGTGATTGGATTGAACAGAGAAAATGTAGTTATCTTTCGAGATGAATTGTTGTGTAAGTGACATCCTGTATTTAAAGTTTGTATCGAATTTCACTTGAATAACTTGGTTTTTAAGATGAAATTGGGTTCGAAGAGACCGGGGTCGGGGATTGGTAAGTGCCCGAAACCACTTCGATTCTTTATAGATTTGATATGTGAAATCAATTGGCTGGAGTGGGATTGCCGGGATCATTTAAACTAAGTAAAGGTACTTAGGAATTGATTTGTGAAAATAAGTGTTGATTATAACAAGATGTTAACTTATAGTGAAGTACGAGTTACCCCGGGTTTTTAAATAAGTTTCAGGCTTTTGTATTTTTGTTAAAAGGGTTTACCCACGCTGGTTTCCAGCCTGACCCAGGTGTTACTTTGATGTAATGCTCGGGTCAGACTGAGTATTGCAGATTTTCAGGTAAGGACGTTCTGGAGCTCAGGAGGCGAGCTGGATGGCAGGAACGTATGGAGAGTATTCCGCTGTGTATATATTGTAGATTGTCTGGGACATGTTGTTTTGAACTGTCCAATGTTGTGTCAATGTTGTAACTCTGATGTATAAAAATGTAAATGCACTGACACAGTTCTTCTTTGTAAAACTGTTAGTTTATTTGATATTATATTTTCTCCGCTGCGAATGTGAGGTTTCTGTGACTTGTTTATGTTTCTTCTTCTTTCTCTTTTCTTCTTTTCCTAACTATCTGGAATTTTCAGGATCCAAAATTATGGGTTGTTACATTATAGTATCAGAGCAGAAGGTTAAACGAGAACCTTGGCTCTGGTGGAAATTACTCATTAAGGATAGGGTCAATGATACCCTAGAATGAGTTGAGCATATATATGAGAGCGTACTTGTTACTTTCTTATATAAAGATTTTAAATGGTTTTATATAAGAATATATTTTGATATATAAAGCAATATTTCTTTCTAATAAATATTAAAGTAATTGGTTGTTAAATTATTGGAATTAAATTAAGTAGTAATAGAAATACAACCAAACTAAAGTTTGAATAAAGATAAGTTTGGAATGGATTCAAACTGAAATTAAAATCTTGAATTTGAAGAAGAATTTTCAGAATAAGATAATAGGAATTGGTTTCCAGTTGTAATAATCTTGGTTATTATCCTAAAATGATGAAATGTTAGTTAATGATTAAGCAAAAATAAATGCTTCAAGGAAGTAACCATTTGATGAGAACAATTTGTAAATTAGAAAGGATGTAAATTAAAGGGGGTTTCAAACTGTGAAGTTCTGAATTCTAAATTTAAACATTTGAAAAAAAAAATTCAAAATGTTAAAGGAAATAATATTATTCAAACTCTTTTGAATGTAATCCAATTTGAATAAAATTAACGTTAAATGTTGAAATATAAATGAAACTTATATTGTAAATGTTTGAATATTTAACTTTGAATTGAAGTGATAGTTCAAACCTGGTTTTGAAATCAATATAAATTGAAATGGTTTATTGAGAATTTGAATTGAATCTTTCACCTTTTACATTGAAATTGTTGAACTGGGATTGATTTAAATTGAATTTTGAAATTTGAGTTGATTTCAATCGATTTGTGAAATTGGAGGATACTAATTTTATTATATAAAGTATTTTTTAATATATATATATAACCTATTTTTAATATATGAACTATTTTAATCTATAGCCTATTTTTAAATGTAAACTATTTTTAATTTATAACTATTTAAATATATATATATATATATATATAACTATTTCAATGTTTAAACTATGTAAGTTGAAACTGTTATGATTTAGATTTAATTGATTTAAATACTAATACTTTGGTATAATGGTTTAAACTATTTGTGAATATGATTTTGGAAGTGATGTGATTTCGGAAGTGAATATGATTTCGGAAGTGAATATGATTTCGAAAGCGATATGTTTTTGAAAAGGGTACGATATTTTGATATGAAGTATGAATTTTTTTAAATGATATAAAAGCGATTTTATAAAATGGCCATTGTGTGAAATAAGCGTTTGGTTGTTAAAGATACCGAGATCGGATATTGTCATACTCTCTACAAATACCGAAAACCACTTTAACAACTGTGCACATGGTGGACATTCCAAAATGAAGTAGGATGGTTTGGTGCACAATTCTGTATAAGGTATTTACGTAGCCTTGACTCCCATGAGTCAGTTTAGATATGATAAAACAGTAGCTATTCCGGAACAAATGAGGTCGCACCTCCGATCGGGCACATTTCTTTGAACCCTTTTATTACTTTGTGATTTGATTGGGTGCACCTTTGATTTGGGAGTGTGTCTCGAGATGGGCAGTAGTAGCTGCTATGCATTACCACCAGTCTGGATCCACAAACGGTATATCTACCCTGGCATTGCCTACCGTGTCGTGTCCATATACCGTATCGCGCATTCTACGAGTTTGTTTTATACTGTACCTATGGGATGTCCTTTGGGTAGACCACCAGTTTGGTGGAGCTTGCGACATTGTATAGACTACAGGAATATATAAATGTGTTAAAGGCGATATGGGTAACGCTTTAACGCTATTTTAATACTTTACTTTACTGATAGACATGTTATAATAGCGTATATTTCTACATAGTAGAGAGTTCCACGAATCCTTAGAGGATGGAAATCCCAAACATCTTTTAAGTTATTTGTATTTTAGTTGACATTTCACTTGAGTTAAAGTTACTGGTATAAGAATATTAACCTTGACTCGAGTGTTTTTTGTTTTACTCTATGCTCGGGTCAAACTGGGTGTCACAACATTTCAGACTCATCTTTGTAGTTTGGAGCTTTGTTTGAAGATATTTTTATCTATTCAGCTTTTAGTATTTCAATTATCTATGATTCAGACTTGTCAGTTGATTTGTATCCGAGAATTCTTTGTATTATAGTTTTCTGTTGTATTTTATTTCAGACTCTGTTTGTAACGACCCAGATTTTTCGTCATTTGATTTGGGGTATTTAAATGGTTTTAAATATTTGATTTGAATTATAGAATGATTTTGGATATGTCAATTTGGGTTTTTATTTATAAAATAAAAACATAATTTAAGTATAGTAATTTATCGAATAACTTAATTATTGAATTTTTATAATTGAATATTTGTTAAATTTTTGTATCTTGAGTTTTGAGCTTGATAAAAATAATCCAAAGGATTATAAAATTTAAATTAATATTACCGAAGACAGTGAAACTTTTAAATTTGAATTTAAAAGTGATTAGTTCAGTTTTAAAAATATATCGTTTAAGTTGACATTTAAAAATAAACTTCCGAGGCACAGTCTCGGAATTTGATGAAACTAGTTCCATTGGATCCATAATAGTATATTATTATCGGATTTCAAATTTCCTTTCGTTTGGAGTTATCGTTTGATCGTACAATATAGAAATGAGTTGAAATTTATATCGAAAATTTCAATATAATAATTGAGTCCAAAAAGCTATCTTCTCCATACGATCGAATTAGGACCCAAAACCTTTTTCATTGAATTCGGAATAGGGGTATAACATTATAAGCGCCTAGCAGCATGCCTCGATAGGAATTATAGATTTTTAGTTACCCAATGCGAGATATTTTGATTTATAATATATATATATATATATATATATATATATATATAGTCAATAATCAATGTCATAGCAGTCTTTCTGCAAGTTAAAACCCATAGCTACCCAAAGATCACGTTGTTTCTTTTCTACCGTTCTTCAATTTAAATCACAATCCTTCCTATAACAACCCGAGATTTCGGAGATTACCGTTAATATTAAATTATAATGCAAATTATAATTTAATATTGTTTTTAAAAATGAATTGGATATGTATTTGGTTTAAATAAATTGAAATATTGGGTATTTATTAGTTTGAAGCTAATAAGTTAATTAGATGATGTATTTCAGTTTTAAATTGTTGAAATAAATCTAAAGTAATGAAAATAAAGTTTTAAAAACTTTATTTTGAGAATTTGAGTAGAAAATAATCAACGTGCAACTTTATTTGGGTAAATACAACAATATTGAAAAACATTGTCAATATTAACCTTTTATTGATTTTAAAAAGAGGAAATTTAAAGAAATTATGTATTTTATTAAAATAAAATATGAAATTTTGTTTGGAAAAAATATTTTGATGATTAAAAAGTGTTAGAATGATTTATTGCAATTTATTTGACACGAATGAAATTTTTGTTTAAGCTATTGCATTAAAAATAATGTTTCTACACTAAAATGGTGTAATTTGTAAAATATTGTCAAAGATAGGGTTTTATTTATAAAAATAACTTTTTATTGTCGAAATAAATTTTATTTTTTTGTATAATAACAATTTTGTTACATACATCTGTTGCATAGATTTTTATTTGACTTTAAAATGTAAAAGAAGATATATATATATATATATATATATAATGTTAAAATAGGATAAATAGTACATAGCTTTATATTTTCACTAAGTATTTAAGTCTTTGGCTAATTGGGTAAGGATTTAGAACCCAAAACCCATTATCTAGAAATTTATGATGAGAGGAAATTAACAATACATTGATTTCTTCTTTCTTCTCAAAACATTCGTATACAGAACATAGAAAAAAAGAGAAAATCAAGGGCTTCCTCCTTATAAATCAATTTTCACTCAAAATCAATGAAAGTTCAAGAATTAAATCAAGCAAATAGAGAGATTAGAGAAGGTAATCTCCACCAATACCTAAAGATTTCATCAACAATCTTAGAATTAAGTATAAATTGTCTGTAACCAATTTCTTTTGATGTTCATGTCTTTGTTTTAGCTTTTATAGGTCTCTGAAGCTCCAATTCTCCTCCAAAGTTCGCTTCTTGCTATCAAAATATTTCCTAAATCGCTGAGGACAAGCCCACGAATTGTTAGCTAAAAATTAAAGTTCCTACGAGAAAATTTGCAAAATTGTTTACTGTATATGTTATTCTTTCTGGTTCTTATTCTCTTTGTTTCTTGATTTCTATAAGCCACTTTTATTTGGCCATAACTCTTTAATTTCTTAACCAAATTAAATAATCTTGGATGGTCAAGAAATCACAGACATAGATCTACAAGTTTTCTGTTTTGAATTTTCTAAAATTTTGACGTTTTCTTGATCAAAATCGTGCTTGTTTGTTGCTGTCCTGAAAGCAAATTGACAGCAGCAACAATCACAGGCCGGTGAAGTGTTTTAGCTATAAATTACTCGTTTCTTATCCGATTTAGGTCACATTTTTTTTGGTGGAAACAACATTCAATAAAGAATAATTTCTCTTCAGTTTTCTTTATGATATTTTACTTTTGATTGATCTAAAACAGATTTGAAAGCAGAAGTATGGTTATGTCTTTGACAGAATTTCCTAAGTTTGAATCTGATATTGTTTGAGCTATATCTTTCTCGTTTTCTATCGAAATTCTATAATTTTAAATGTTTCGGAAAGCACAATTCATGTACTACAACCTTCATTCATTAATTTTCTATAATTTTAAGGTTAGCTATGTCAAAATCGAATTTTTTACTGCTATTCCGAGAGCAAAACTATTATTTTCTCTGTGTTTGAAACTGAAATGAAATTGGCTTTAACTTCTTCGTTCCTTATTCGAATTTGATAATTTTGGATGTTTCGGAAAGCTTAGGTCATGTGATACAAGATTCATTCATTGTGTTTTCTAGAATTTTAAAGTTTGCTTGATCAAAATTATGGTTGTATGTTGCTGTCCTGAGAGCAAAATGACAGCAACAACAATCGTTGACCTTAGAATTGTAATAGCTCGTTTTTGCTCTCATTCTCTTCGGTTTTGATGATGTGTTTGAGATATTTTGAAAGCTATGATGCCTATCAGTATTCTAGCTATATTTGGAGAATATGAAATTCAAATTTAAATGGAATTTGAATTGATTTCGGGTTAAATTTAAATTGAATTCGTATTGAATTCATGTTATCGGTTTTGAGATATCCCTTTTAGTTTTCATTGCTTTTGAGAAAGGTTTTCACTAAACATTTTTGAAATACATGGAAATTTTAAATTATTATTACATAGTGTTTTTTAAATTATTTTTCTAAATAAAGAATTATTTATTTCCTATAATAAAGGAATTTCAAACATTGGTTTTAATAATTGTTTTCGAAAAATCATTTTAAATTTCTGTTTTCTCTAATAAAATTATTTTATAAATAAAATTACTTATTTTTATGAATTCCAAACGTATAAGAAAGGCAATTAAATGGTAAAGTAAAACGTGTGGTATGGGACACGTGGATTTGCTTTATCGCTTAATCGGACTTATACGATCGAAACCCTTTCGATGAACAGTTTGAGATGATTTAAGATGTTATTAAATTTTAGATAGATTATATGGTGCGAGGACTCCAATTTAGGAGTATATTCGATGAAGGACCATTTTAAGATGTATTTTTTAATCGCTGATGAAGTGAGGTGAATTAAGAGCTAGAAATTCCTAATTGGAATTATGGTTATAAATAACCATCTAGATGTTATTTTTACTTGCCGATGAGATGAGGTAAGCTTCTTTATGATAATTTTACGATGTTGAGATGTATTATGATAATTTTTACTTGTCGATGAGATGAGACAAGTCACGATGCCACTAGTACTCATCAATGAGATGAGATAAGCATGGTATTGCATTTACTCGTAATGAGATGAGGCTGAGTTTATTTTCCTGATGTTTATGATGTTTTACTAGTGTGGTACCAACTAAAGCTAGTAAACCGTTAGGTGCGAACGTATGGTATAGGATATAGGTTAACATCTATTGGGTTCCTATCCGAGAAGTTGAGACATATTCACGATGTTTACTAGTACTACAGACCAAGAGTACTCGATTGGAGTCATCACAATGTAGTTGCTACTTCGGTCATCACGATGTTATTAACTCGGGTCTTTGTGACTGGAGTCATTATGATGTTGTAGACTATAGTCATTCATGATGTTCACGATGTTAAGATGTTATTTCACTCCAGTCATCACGATGTTTATGGTACCAAATAGTAGTACTAGTCACGATGTAGCGCGCGTAGCATTGCTTCGGCATGCAATTGAGGATCTGGCCAATTCAGGATTTCTTTGAGTTTTGATGTTTTAGACTTCACCGTCTTTATATGATTATTACATTGATAGCCTAGTGCCAGATGAGATGTGTACATATATGGTAAAATCATTTATGATGTTACTCTTTGATTGAGTTATTTGCATTGTGGATTGATGATTTGATGATTTTATAGACTACTTGATGTTAAGATGGAATTGAGATGTATTTATATATTTGTACCGATGAGATGAGGTATAATGATTATGAAGAATCTTTTGTAATGAGTTTTAGTGATGGATTTGAGATGTACTTATATTCATACCGATGAGATGAGGTATGAATAAGTATAATGCTTCTTTTATGATTGGGTTTTATATTTCCTTAAATGATCCTTGGGATGAGCCAATGAGATGAGGCACATCCATATGCGTTTTATTCTATGTATGAAGGATAAGTACCTTTGATGTATTGTTATATTGACAACCACTTCTAAGAAGATAGTTGAATCATTTAAAGTCATTATCCATATTCCTTTATGCCGCTGATGATATGAGGCGAAAGCGATGTTAATAGAGTCTTATCTTTAAAACTTTGCTAGCCGATGTTCCATTTTCTTAAGTGTCAGTTATGCCACTTAAGTATGACTTTGTTATCATTATCTCTTCTACTTGCCAAAAATAGATGTTGTCCTTTCTTATGATGTTGAAACCCTGTTTAGGGCATGGCCTCCTTTGAGAAAAAGGATACCATAGCTTTCACCTACTTATTCTTATCGATTATTCTGTTTAACTGATGATTTTTGCTAGCCTGGCCCGTGTGTTTTCACTCGGGCCAGACTGAGTTATTTCAGGTATCATCTATTAGACTTAGCTTGAAGTTGGTATTGGATATCAGCTCTTCTTTCTCTTGAGTTGTTTCTGTTCTTTCGTATACTCTGATGTAGTTATATTTAATTTCATGTATATGGTGTGGTCGAGTACCACCTTTATTGTATTCATATTGTATTACACTAAACATGTATCAGTGTATATGTATATATATGATATTGATTACTGTTCTGTGATGTTCTTTTCATTTAATTATTGTATTCTGTTTAGATAGGTCCGTTAGCCATCTATAGTTTTGAATTAAGCATTTACTGAGTATGTTGATCCGCTTGAGATAGAAAAAAATCATATTGCATTTATCGACGCATTCAGTAGATGTTTAAGATAAAATTATAGATGGTCGCCCTTAACCGGCCCTATTTTCCACTTTAGTAATAGAATTACTCATTAATTCTTTTTACTGTGATCAGAACAAAGAAGAATAAATACAAAACAATACGTATATCAGGATACATCAAAGTACAGTACGAGTGAATCATTGTCCTGTATTCAAGCTTGTTTTCGAATCGAGCCTTGATTCTTTTTCGAGTTTTGGGATTGTTGAGATGGAATATATCTTGGAATATAGATATATTGTATTCCATAGTATTCCATTATAGAGTTTGATGTCATCTTTGTTAGAACCTCAATTGTTGGATTTTAATGACAACCACTGTACGATTATGTTAAAGAATCTCTAAGCTAATTTGCAGGTACATGAGCATCAAAAAGAGATAATCAAATACGTTCAAATGATGATACACAGTACAAAAGGATGAAAGTATGTATACGGAGATACAAGAAGAGATATACATGATAGAGACAAGATGAAGGTGACAAACCAAGTTTTATCAGTCATAGAGTGTCGTACCTAGAGTTTACAAATGTTGAATTCTTCTCCAAATGGTATATACACATATACATTCATATTTTAAATGAAAAATCAAGTTTTCAAAAATTTACATGGAGCAGGGCTCGAACCAGGGTCACTAGTTTAGAAGGCAAGTGCTACAACCAAATGAGCTATGATAATCTTTGTTATAGACTAAATTCAAATGTCTGAATAACTTCATTCGGATGTCTGAATGCTGAAACAAAATTATTGTTCCATAATATTCAGATGTTTGAATGAAATTATTCAGATGGTTGAATTAGGCCAAAAATAGCCTATATCTTTGCTGTTTGCGTTTCAACTTAATCAGAAGTCTGAATTATTTTATTCAGACTTCTGAATATTTCTCAACAGCTTTTTCATGAATAGACACCTCTCTTCATCGAAGAGAACGTTTTTAAAATCAACAGTTCCACCTGTTCTTTTCAATATAACTTTCCATATATGGTTGCAACTCTTTATACACTATAAATAGATTACAGAATTCAACAAACAATTAACTAAAAATGGATTTACTTTTAGTATTCTTGAATTCTTATCTATTCTCAAGCTTTCAAATTGAATTCAAATTGCTTACATACTTTGTTCATTAATCATTTTATCTTCCACAATACTTAAAGTACATCACACTATATATCATAAAGGAGAAGTTTATAGGAAGATTGTACTCAATTGACTTATTAGTGTTATTTAATAACAAACTACAGTCAGATACATTTGTTATTTGTAAAAGAAGTCATGTTCGGTTGCTAAGGCAGTTGAAGTCCTATTCGGTTGCTTAGGCGGGTGAATTCCTGTTCGGTTTCTCAGGCAGTGTAAACCTGTTCCTTCGGGTTAAGTGAGGGTTATTGTAGTTGAAATTCCATAAGAAGTCTAGGATTAGACGTAGAACGAGAAGTTCGAACCAGTATAAAAATTCCTGGTGTGCTTGTTTTATTTTACTTATTTACATTGCTATAGTAACTTAGTTTATTTCTGCACTAGTTTAATATAATTCCATATACCACAATCCGCACTGTCTTATCATTTGGTATCAGAGCCTGGAATTCTATCGATCATCACAACATCATAGAATAATGACTAGAAAACGATCCAGTCGAAATACAACAGGCAAAATCCCTGCCAAAGCCACCAGTGAGGACTACAAAAAGGTACTTTCTGATTTACAAATTTCAAAAAAAGATAATAATGAATTATTTAGTATAAGCAATAGGATTTGAAAGCTTAATTTTATTATTGTAGAAAAGATGAAATCTGTTGAACTTGAAAATGAGAATTCAAAAAATGAGAAGCTAGATTTAAAAAATCACCTTGGTGTTTTGAAGAATAATTTTGAGGCTCTTAAAGATTTTTTTAGATGAACAAAACACCATATTTCAAAAAGAGAGAAAAAATTTCGAAAGAAATTTTTGATTTGAAAAGACAAAATGGTTTATTACAATCCTATTTAGATAATTCAGAATCTCAAAACTTCCTTCTCAAGAATGAGAACTGTACGTTAAATATTGAGAATTCTGAATTAAATGAGAAAATTGATATTTTAAATAATAGTAATAACTCTTTTGAAAATAATAATTGTGACTTTAAAGTTAAATTTGATAAACTTAACACTAAAGTCACAAACTTTAATAAAGGTCAAAACAATTTAAACATGCTTTTATCTCGTTCTAGACCTTTACATGATAAAAGTGGTTTAGGATATAATAAAATTGATCATAGAAATAGCACTAGATAAGCTTTCATGTATAGTAAAAATATTAGTGCTAGTACTAAATTTCGATTAAAGTCTAAATCCAATTTTTATAAAAATTCAAATACTGCTATGACCAATAATGTTTATAATTTCTCTAGAAGTACAATATCATTGACTGCAAATATGAATAAAAATTATCTAAGTATTTGGGTTCCTGTTAATTGGACAAATAGAGAAAACTACATCAATGATTATTTTGATATGGTAGTTAATAATGAAAATTATATTTATAAAGGTTCGACCACATCCAATTGGGTATAGTTTCCTAAGACCTAACCCCCTGGACCCTAACATAGTAAGTGGGTACCAAAAAATAATTATTATTTATTGCAGGTACTCGAAGAAACAAAAGGAAAAAGATAGATTTTGGAATTTTAAAGAATGTTCCATACATTTATTAGAATTGCATGGTTACAATGAAATATGGACTTCAGCAAATATGGCAAAATCTATTTTATTTTTCCTCCATAATTAGTATTGAGTTTATCCCACTAATTACAAGATATTTTATAAATTTTATTATATTCCCTCATTCTTTTTGATAATGCCAAAGGGGGATAAATTCATATGCATATTGATAGAGGGAGATATTATACTTGGGTGGAGATGTTATACTTAGAGGGAGCTTAAAACATATTTATATTGTTTTATATATTGAATGAATATTTTTTTAAAATTGTATAGTTGTCATCATCAAAAGGAGGAGAATGTTAGAACCTTAATTGTTGGATTTTAATGACAACAACTATACAATTATGTCAAAGAATCTCTAACTAATTTGCAGGTACATGAGCATCAAAAAGAGATAATCAAATACATTCAAAATGAAGATACACAGTACAAAAGGATGAAAGTATGTATACGGAGATACAAGAAGAGATATACACGATAGAGACAAGACGAAGGTGACAAACACAGTTTTATTAGTCATAGAGTGTCGTGTCTAAAGTTTACAAATGTTAAAACCTTCTCCAAATGGTATATACACATATACATTCATATTTTAAATGAAAAATCAAGTTTTAAAAAAATTGCATGGAGTGGGGCTCAAACCCGGGTCACTAGTTTAGAAGGCAAGTGCTCCAACCAAATGAGCTATGATAATCTTTGTTATAGGCTAAATTCATACGTCTAAATGACTTCATTCAGACGTCTAAATACTGAAAAAAAATTATTGTTCCACAATATTCAGACGACTGAATGAAATTATCCAGACGGCTGAATTAGGCCAAAAACAGCTTATATCTTTGCTATTTGTGTTTCAACTTAATTCATAAGTCCGAATTATTTTATTCAGACTTCTGAATATTTCTCAACGGCTTTTTCATGAATAGACACTTCTCTTCATCGAAGAGAAACATTTTCAAAATCAACGGTTGCGCCTGTTCTTTTCAATATAACTTTTCATATAGGGTTGCAACTCTTTATACACTATAAATAGATTACAGAATTCAACAAATAATTAACTGAAATTGAATTTACTTTTAGCATTCTTGAATTCTCATCTATTCTCAAGCTTTTCAATTGCACTCAAATTGCTTACATACTTTGATCATTAATCACTTTATCTTCCACAATTCTCAAAGCACATCACACTATATATCATAAAGGAGAAGATTATAGGAAGACTGTACTCAATTGACTTATTAGTGTTATCTAAGAACACACTACAGTCAAATACATTTGTTATTTGTAAAATAAGTCATGTTCGGTTGCTCAGGCAGTTGATGTCCTATTCGGTTGCTCAGACAGTGTAAACCTGTTCCTCCAGGTTAAGTGAGGGTTATTGTAGTTGAAATTCCAGAAGGAGTCTAGTACTGGACGTAGAACGGGAAGTTCGAACCAGTATAAAAATTCCTGGTGTGCTTGTTTTATTTTACTTATTTACATTGCTATAGTAACTTAGTTTATTTCTGCACTGGTTTAATATAATTCCATATAGCACGATCTGCATTGTCTTTTCAATGTTATCCTATATAAAATCTTATTTGGGATTGTTCTATTCTTATTTTTGTCGATACGAGTGAGTTCATATCGATGGAGCCGATTGATTTCTTTGAGCATTCTTGTTGCATTCCTTTAATAGTTGTGAATCCTATTGAAGGGATACACAACGATTGGCTTTTTATGATCATTTTGAGTTCTCTATTTGTGGCTGCTTTAGCAAGTATTTGTTTATTACTCACTTTCTTGAGATGTATCTGATTTGAGATGGATTGACTTATTTGATGTAAAATCTGATCCTTTCGTTGTTATAGGATCCTATATTTATTTAGGCATCCTAATTTGATTGGTTTATTATTTTCATCACTTTGGAATGCTAATGATGATTTCGAAGTTTCTGTATTCACTCTTGAGTATCGATATGTTGATGATATATTTCAAATTCAAGTCATGGTGACTTTGTTGAGTTTTTTTGCGTCCGTTTGGATTTGACATCCAATCGGACAACCGAGTGTTGAAGTAACCTTATTGCTGGCTCTTAGCTCTTCTGTTATCCTTCCACAAGGATATCCACTGAGGAATGAGGTGATTCTCTAGATTGTTTGAGTTTCGTTGAGTTTATCATTCAGTTTCATTTGAGTGTTCTTTTCAGATATTCAATCAATTTTATCCTTTATAGCATTACTCCGTTTGAAGTAGTGATTCGTGGATTGTGTTTTTATTCTCCTTCGAGAAGAATATCCCGCTTTTCCTGTATCTTGATGATTTTTGGGAGTGGCTCGTGACATCGTAAGATTGAAGAACACTTTATCTCCTTTTAATGATTTTGAGAATCGAGTATTCTGGGAATATCTCGATGCATTCTCTTAATGCTCTTTGGTTTGAGTTTTGAAGCTATATAAATACGAGTTTTATAGAGAAACTTGAGCTTTGAGATATATATATATATATATATATATATATATATATATATAAATTGAGATTTTGAAAATATTATTTTGAGATTATATATTAAATTTATTTTTGAATGGTAATTGAAGCCAAGGTTTTTAGAGATGAGTATCGGAGTGGCGAGGCAATTTTGATCATTCGATAGACTCTGCAACCAACATATATATCTATTTATTAGATATTCAATAGCGAGGCAATGCCATTTATTTATTTACTTTGAAACTGTAAAGATGAGAATATGTGAGAATATTCTTGAGCTATACTTTATTGAAAGTATATTTTGAGATTTTAGAATCTATATTATGTACATTGAACGTTTTAAGAGAAGAGTTAGAAGAGGATTTGAAGATTGTTTTTAAAATATTTAAGTGGTTTAATAAAAAGAGTAAAGAGAATTTAAACCCTTAATTTATTTTGAGAAAAATTATTATGGATTTAAAAATTCTTTGAAAATTAATTTTTAGGTAAGAGAAAAAAATTGGACTTTTAATTTGAGTTTTATATTACTTACTAAGTAATACAGTAAGGAGTTCGAAAATTTTCAAATGATGAAAATTGAGATTTAAAATTTAAAAGATGTTGAGAAAATGATTTTCTTTCATGTTGGGTGGTCCATCGAGTGTTTTAGAATTCTACTCGATGCGATTGATCAACGTTATCGATATGAATTTCGTAAATGCTAGGATAAGATAATCAGACATGATAATAAAGTTAATAAGATTGAATTGGAAACTTTTATACCTTAAAGATTGGAGCCTAAAGCTTTAATTGAATGACTTATGTAGTGTTGAAGAAAATTTTGGAATAGGATTTCAAACCTTATTTTGGGTTAGACTTACAAGAATTGTTTGTGGAAATTCATCTTTATGAAGTAAGAGAATATAGGATTAAAATTACTTCTATTTGAGAAGTTATGTTAAAAGGTTTAGAATTCTTCTAGTAAAGAAAAAAAATGAGATTTTATTTTTCTAAGTAACGAATCCTTAAACTATATAAAAATAATTAATTGTGTTCATACCCATCTTTCTAGGGTAACTTGATTCTTTCTGCTTCTATTACCTTAGTGCAATACTCGAATGATTCGCATTGTTGCGGTCATTGAGGTTGATGGATCTTAAAGAAACTACCTTCTTTTGACTTTTTCTATCCTTCTTGATGTTCATTCTTTTATCGATTTGATTTTTCCGTTGTGAAATACGTAAAAGTGGGTTGATGATTTCTTTGATGACTTGATTTTGGAGTAAAATTGTGCTAAATCTCAACTTAATTAAATTATTTTTATGGATATTTCTCTTTCAGTGGATTTTGTGAGGTTTTTTTACCTTTGCATTCTTATTCGAAGGTGAGGTGCCTTCAAAATATTGAGTTGTTGCTTGGAATATTTCTAGAATCCGGTTATCCCTATATAGATGTTCGGGGAAATTTATAGAATAACCAAGCAATTTTCTTTTCTTTGCCTTCATCTTAATACGAGATGAGGAATTTTATCTCGTGCCTGTCTAGCTTTTGTTCGATTAATGAAATTGATGTGCTGTTTACAGCCTTTTTTCTCTAGAAATTGCAAGGATGCAATTTTGTTAAGAGGGGGAGTCTGTAACAACCCGAATTTTAGAGATTACCATTAATATTGAATTATAATGCAAATTATAATTTAATATTGTTTTGAAAAATGAATTGGATAAGTATTTGGTTTAAATAAATTGAAATATTGGGTATTTATTATTTTGGAGCTAATAAGTTAATTAGGTGATGTATTTCAATGTTAAATTGTCGAAATAAATCTGAAGTAATGAAAATAATGTTTTAAAAACTTTATTTCGAGAATTTGAGTAGAAAATAATCCAAGTGAAACTTTATTTGGGTAAATACAACAATATTGAAAAACATTGTCAATATTAACCTTTTATTGATTTTAAAATGAGGAAATTTGAAGAAATTATGTATTTTATTAAAATAAAAGATGAAATATTGTTTGGAAAAATATTTTGATGATTAAAAAGTATTAGAATGATTTATTGTAATTTATTTAACACGAATTTTTTTTTGTTTAAGCTATTGCATTAAAAATAGTGTTTTTACACTAAAATGGGGTAATTTGTAAAATACTGTCAAAGATAGGGTTTTATTTATAAAAATAAATTTTTATTGTGAAATAAATTTTTATTGTGAAATAAATTTTATTTTTTTATATAATAACAATTTTAGTTACATACATCTGTTGTATAGATTTTTATTTGACTTTAAAATGTAAAAGGAGATATATATATAATGTTAAATAGGATAAATATGTACATAGCTTTATATTTGCACTAAGTACTTAAGTCTTGGGCTAATTGGGTAAGGATTTAGAACCCAAAACCCATTATCTAGAAATTTTTGGTAAGAGGAAATTAACCGTACGTTGATTTCTTCTTCCTTCACAAAACATCCATATACAGAACATAGAAAAAAAGAGAAAATCAATGGCTTCCTCCTCACTCAAAATCTCTGCAAATTCAAGAATTAAATCAAGCAAATAGAGAGATTAGAGAAGGTGATCTCCACCAATACCAAAAGATTTCATCAAAAATCTTAGAATTAGGTATGAATTATCTGTAACCAATTTCTTTTGATGTGCATGTCTTTGTTTTAGCTTTTATAGGTCTCTGAAGCTCCAATTCTCCTCCAAAGTTCGATGCTTGCCATCAAAATCTTTTCTAAATCACTGAGGTGAGTATAAGATCATGAATTGTTAGCTAAAAATTAAAGTTCCTGCTAGAAAATTTGCAAAATTGTTTACTGTATAAGTTATTCTTTCTGGTTCTTATTCTCTTTGTTTCCTGATTTCTGTTTGCCACTTAGTTTTGGCCATAACTCTTTCATTTCTTAACTAAATTAAATAATCTTCCATGTTCTGGAAATCGCAGACATAGATCCACAAGTTTCATGTTTTGAGTTTTCTAAAATTTTAATGTTTTCTTGATCAAAATCATGCTTGTTTGTTGCTGTACCGAGAGCAAATTGAAAGCAAAAACAATCACAGTTCAGATAAGTGTTTTAGCCATAAGTTACTAGCTTTTTATCAGATTTAGGTCAATTTTTTTTCTAGATACTACATTCAATAAGGAATAATTTCTCTTCAGGTCATATTTCGATATTTTACTATTTGATTGACCTAAAACAGATTTGCATGCAGAAGTATAGTTATGTCTTTGACAGAATTTCCTGAGTTTGAATATGATATTGTTTGAGCTATATCTTTCTTGTTTTTTATTGGAATTCGATAATTTCTAATGTTCCAGAAAGCACAATTCATGTACTAAACTTACATTCATTGATTTTTCTGTAATTTTGAGGTTAGCTATGTCAAAATCGAATTTTTTTATTGCCATCCCAAGAGCAAAACTATTATTTGCTCTGTGTTTGAAATTGAAACGAAATTGGCTTTATCTTCTTCGTTTCTTATCCGAATTTGATAATTTTGGATGTTTCATAAAGCTTAGGTCATGCGCTACAAGTTTCATTCATTGTGTGTTTTGGAATTTTAAAGTTTGCCTGGTCGAAATTATGGTTGTATGTTGCTGACTTGAGAGCGAAATGACTGCAACAACAATCGTTGACCTTAGAATTGTATTGGCTCGTTTTTGCTCTCATTCTCTTCGGTTTTGATGATGTTTTGAGATATTTTGAGAGCTATGATGCCTATCAGTAGGCTAGTTATATTAGAAGAATTTGAAATTCAAATTTAATGGAATTTGAATTGACTTTGTGTTAAATTTGAATTGAATTTGCATTGTATTCGAGTTATCGGTTTTGAGATATTCCTCTTAGTTTTCATTGCTTTCGAGAATGGTTTTCACTAAACCAATTTTAAAATACATGGAAATTTCAAATTATTATTACATAGTATTTTTTTAAATTATTTTTCTAAATAATGATAGATTTATTTCTTATAATAAAGGAATTTGAAATATGGGTTTTAATAATCGTTTTCGGAAAATCGTTTTAAATTTCTTTTTTCTCTAATAAAATTATTTAATAAATAAAATTACTTATTTTTATGAATTTTGGACGTATAAGGATGATAATTAAACGGTAAAGTGAAACATGTGGTATGGGACACATGGATTTGCTTTATCGCTTAATATCGGACTTATATGATCGAAACCCTTTCGATGAACTGTTTGAGATGATTTAAGATGTTATTAAATTTTGGTTAGATTATATGGTCCGAAAAATCCAATTTAGGAGTATATTGAATGAAGGACCATTTTAAGACGTGTTTCTTAATCGCCGATGAAATGAGGTGAATTAAGAGCTAGAAATTCCTAATTGGAATTATGGTTATAAATAACCATCTAGATGTTAATTTTACTTGCAGATGAGATGAGGTAAGCTTCTTTATGATGATTTTGCGATGTTGAGATGTATTATGATTATTTTTACTTGTCGATGAGATGAGACAAGTCACGATGCACTATTACTCATCAATGAGATGAGATAAGCATGGTATTGCATTTACTCGTAATGAGATGAGGCTGCGTTTATTTTCCTGATGTTTATGATGTTTTACTAGTGTGGTACCAACTAACGGCTAGTAAACCGTTAGGTGCGAACGTATGGTATGTGACATATGTTAACATCTATTGGGTTCCTATCCGAGAAGTTGAGACATATGCACGATGTTTACTAGTACTACAGACCAAGAGTACTCGATTGGAGTCATCACGATGTAATTGCTACTTCGGTCATCACGATGTTATTAACTCGGGTCTTTGTGAGTGGGAGTCATTATGATGTTATAGACCATAGTCATTCATGATTTTCACGATGTTAAGATGTTATTTGACTCTAGTTATCACGATGTTTATGGTACCAAATAGTAGTACTAGTCATGATGTAGCACGCGTATTATTGCTTCAGCATGAAATCGAGGATCTGGCCAATCCGGGATTTCTTTGAGTTTTTATGCTTTGGACTTCACCGTCTTTTGATGATTATTACATTGATAGCCTATGCCAGATGAGATGTATACATATATGGTGAAATCATTTATGATGTTACTCTTTGATTGAGTTATTTGCATTGTGGATTGATGAATTGATGATTTTATAGACTACTTGATGTTGAGATGGAGTTGAGATGTATTTATATATTTATATCGATAGGATGAGGTATAAATGATTATGAAGAATCTTTTATGATGATTTTTAGTGATCAATTTGAGATTTATTTATATTTATACCGATGAGATGAGGTATGAACAAGTATAATCCTTCTTTTATGATTGGGTTTTATATTTCCTTGAATGATCCTTGGGATGTGCCAATGAGATGAGGCACATCTATACGAGTTTTATTCTGTGTATGAAGGATATGTACCTTTGATGTATTTTTATATTGACAATCACTTCTAAGAACATAGTTGAATCATTTGAAGTCATTATCCATATTCCTTTATATCGCCAATGATATGAGGCGAAAGCTATGTTTCTTGAGTCTTATCGTTAAAACTTTGCTCGTCGATGTTTCATTTGCTCAAGGGTCAGTTATGCCATTTATGTATGACTTTATCATCATTATCTCTTCTACAGGCCAAGAAGAGATGATGTCCTTTCTTATGATGTTGCAACCCTGTTTAGGGCATGGAATCCTTTAAGAAAAAGGATAACACAGCTTTCACCTACTTATCCTTATCGATTATTCTATTTAACTAATGAATTTAGCTAGCCTGACCCGTATGGGTCAGACCAAGTTGTTTCAGGTATCATCTATTAGACATAGCTTGAAGTTGATGTAGGATATCAGCTCTTCTTTCTCTTGAGTAATTTATGTTCTTTCGCATACTCTGACGTAATTATATTTGATTCGATGTATATGGTGTGGTCGAATACCACCTTTATCGTATTCATATTGTATTGTACTAAACATATATCAGTGTATATGTATATATATGATATTGATTACTGTTCTGTAATGTGCTTTTCATTTAATTATTGTATTTTGTTCTGATAGATCCGTTAGCCACCTATAGTTTTGAATTAAGCATTTACTGGGTATGTCGATCCACTTGGTAGAAAAAAATCATATCGCATTTATCGACGCATTCATCGACGCATTCAGTAAATATTTAAGACAAAATTATAGATGGTCGCCCTTAACCAGCCCTATTCTTTACTTTAGTAGACAGAATTACTCGTTAATTCTCTTTACTAAGGTGGGTCTCGAGTTGGGGCGTTATACTTCCCTTCCCATCCCTCAGTTTGAATTCACGAAAATCATTCTCAGAGAAAAAAAATTCGAACTTGTTCGATTAAAACGAAAGGAATTTAATAGCCGAGTATAATTCACTCACCCTTTTTATGTTCAAAACCGTGTCTTCCTCTCCAGAAATCGAAATGAAATCGTTTCATTTCGTTTAAAAAAAGGGCGCTCGATCGAAATCGATTCGCGAGTGAGGAAGGTGGTGTTGTACATGCGTGGGGTGCGAGGCCTCGCGAAGGGGCGGCACGAGGTGGGTTGCAAGCTCGATTTCACGGGGAAGCTTAGAGGAACTGAATCTCGATTTGATGATGGAGGCGAGGTCGATGTCAAGGCCGTGGGAAAGCGTGGTTGAAGTGGTTGGATTGTCACAGGTTGGTGTTCGGCATTTGTTTTGGGGGCAACGGCAGTGGTTGCGAGTCGATGAAGAGATCGAGGAGGGAGGTGGGATCTTCGTGTGACATGGATGTGGGCGGTGGTGGCATGCTATGCTCACGCGATGGTCGACAGGGGAGAGCGACACCTGGTTTTTTTAGGTAATTTAAATTTTAAACATTTCAAATTTAACGTCACTTAAGTTTAAAACTTTTAGTTTAATCAGTTGATTATTATTTCACTTATCAGAATTTAATAGCAAGGTATAAAACAGTTTTGTTTTAAATTTAATTAGCCACACACACACACATATATATAACAACAAGATATATTATTTCACTTATTATATATTAACTAAGTTTAGTATATACATAGATTAAGAGGAATTTTTTTATATATACATACCTTAACTTACTGGTCAATTTTAATATATATATATATATATATATAAATAATGGTGATTAGGATATATAAATAATATTATAAATCATATATTACGAATACATAAAATTGTTTTATGCAAGGTCAAAAAACATAAAAATCAAGTCGTGATTGAGGTGGATTGCAAATAAAAATAAAGGCGAGTTAAATTTCACTCAAATTTGGATTTCTGGCTAATTTTAAGAAGCTAAAATTAATTATTGGTTGATTGATCGAATTGATAATTATTATCAGTCTGGATGTGTTATTGTATATAGTGAGTGTGTGTGTGTATTGGAGTGATTGATATGACCGCATTTATACAGCGAATGGGACCATATGCGCCCGCTAATAGCGGATGGCCCTATATACCGCGATATCTCCCTCGAAGTGGGATTGGTATTCTATTTATTGACTAACATCTATGGATACAGGTAAACAGGTTGGAGGGATCCAACTGGATTCCTCAAAAATATTTATTGTTTATATATATAGCGATATGATATGATGGATAAATTGTTATGGATTGTGTGGGAAATGAATTATCAAATCTTAAATAGCATGGGAATTAAAATCAGTATTTTTAAATACCATAAATAATTATTTTGAAGGAAATTAAAAGAAAATTTTGAATAGAAAATATTTATGTAGAAAATTGGATTTATTCTAAGGAAGCTAAGTGGAATAAAGATATATAAATTAACTTGGTATTACTTAACTATTGGTGAATTGTTTTAAGTAGAGATTTGAAATTAAATTACATGTATTAATGGCTTGAAGAGATAATGGAATCAATAAATAGATTTGAAATAAAATGGAATTATAAATAGAATTTTTTTTAGTAGATGGAAAACTCAAGGGAGTTTATAAATTTATAAACGGAGTTTCTAAATAAGATATCAGTGGATATGTGAAAATATAAGTTATGGCATGAGCGTATATCGAGTTATGAGAATCTTCTTGAAAGGAAATAGCGAGATATATTCTGAATGTGAGAAATGGTGATAAAATTAGATATGTCCGATGTGATACGAATCAAGAGGATTTATAAATTGTATTGGTAAGTGTTGGATTATTTAAAAATAGATTTTGTCAAGTAAAGTATTTTTTTTTTAAAATGGAATTTTAAATTTTACTATGCTATATAATTTAAAAAATATTATCTGGATTTAGAATATTTCGAAGTTAGTTATTATAATACTTAATCTTTATTGAAATAAATTCTAATTTGATACACCAAATTTGTAAATTAATTAGTAATTGGATATGAATTTTTAATGATTTAAGATGTTGATATTGTAGTTTTACCTAAAACTATATTTTGAAAATAAACATTATTCTTACAAGCATACATACATACATACATACATACATACATACATACATACATACATACATATATATATATATATATGTTTTAAATGTTTTAAATTAAGTATAATTCCTCTCGAAATGGGAAGCGAAGTTTATTTGATCGATTAGGATTTTAGAAGAAAGATCTTATAGTGGTATTATGGGAACTTAAATAAATTCCCAAGCATAAGATAAGTGAACTTCGGAAGGTGAAATAAAATTCACAAGGGAAGTAGAAGTGAAATTGGAACTTTAAATAAGCATAAAGGGCTTTGGAAATATTAAAGGAAATTAACTAAGGAATTCTGGGATTTATAGAATTCGTGTGAAACGAGTTGGGAATTTACAAATAAAATTGTAAATGTTTTTGGGAAAAAGAAAAAGGAAATAAGTGAATATTCTCCAAGTGTTGAATATCAATTGAAGTGGGAAAAAAATATTCTAAGTATTGGGAAAGGATTGAAATTTGCTCCGTGAGAATAAAAGGGATTTTGAAAAATTATTTTCAAAAGCATTGACGTCTAGAAGTAATATCTTGTGTAGATAATCTGAAATAAATAAGTGGGAAAATTATTTAAGGCCTGATGGTGGTTTGTGGATGTGTATTGATAGTTAAATAACATATTATCAATTTTGGCCAATTTCGTTAATTGTTTCGAAGAGTCCGGGATCAGATTTAATTATTCGAAAACCACTTCGATCCAGTTTGAACGTAACGAATGAATAGCGTGAAGATGATGAAGATGGTGATTCAGTTTGTCCAGACCCAGGACAACTTGTATAGATGAATGCTATGAAAACATCATCATTGGAGGACGATGAGAATTCTAAGCGAATGTGTTCCGTAAAAGGTAATCGTAACTTTAAGCCTCACCAACCGGGAATGGCCAAAACAGGGAAGGTGCAGCAAGGCTAAGTGGGTAGCACCAGAGTAGTGTACGGTTACCTCTGTTTAGAGTCCCTTTATTTTAGTTGTGTGGGTGGTTGCTGATCCCAATCGTGGGGTGATCTTATTCGAGCTATCTAGGTTAGGGGTAGTCTGCTCTTGTGCTGCAAAGGATCGGAAGTGGTCCTCGGTATGTTGATCTAAGCCAGGTACTGTGATGGGCGGTACCCCGGTAGCCTGGCCATTGTATGGAATTCATTCTCCAATAAGCACTGTATGGTTTGGACTATGCCCAACTATGTTGGAACATGAGATGCAAGCATTTCAGCTATATTCTATTTACTTTTTATAGACACTATTATAATATCAGACGGATTTAATAAAAATATTTTGGTTGTCATAAGGTAAAACCCGACATCTTTATTGGTGGCATGGTCTAACGAGGTACCTTTGTTTTCTAAGGATTTTTGAAAATAAAATAATAATTCAAATTGTGTGTGTTTTCTCACGGTGGTTTTCCAGACTGACTCGGTCATTATTTTATTATAATGCTCGGGTCAGACCGAGCATTATAGATTCTGGATAGGATGCTATGGGGCTCAGGAGACGAGCTGGACGACGAGACGTATTTCCATAGATTTGTATTTCCGCTGTGTAAGGACAAGTTACCGAACTGTCCAGATTTGATGTGATGATTGTAAGTATTAAAACGCTACAGATTCCTTTGTATGAAAATCTGTTGTTATGTATTATACTTTGTTTCGTTGCGATTGTGAGATTCTGTATTGTTGTTTTCTCTTCTTCTTCTACCTTTTTCTTCTTCAACCCTAATGAATTGGGATTTCCAGCACCCGACTACTCGGCATTCAATATAGTGGATTATTGATGTCAATTTTCGAGGGTCGAAAATCTCGGTCCATTGCAGTTGGTATCAGAGCTGAAGGTTAAGCGAGAACCTTGGCTCTAGTGGGGATTACTCATTAGAGATAGAGTCAGTAGTACTCTAGAATGAGTTTGAGTGTATTAATAGATATGAGTGTGTATTTGTTAGTGAATATAAATTGTTTTACTGTGTTGACTTATCAGTTGAGTGTTTATAAATTCTGGTCGGTACGGTTTGGACAACTATATTAATAGAGATTTCTAAACTCTTAAACTAGGAAAACCGACGGTATTTTTTTAAAAAGTGGGTAAATGAAATAATTTTATCCAAAACCATATTTTGATATAAAAGAAAATAATTTTTTGAAATTATTATATCTATATATATTTGGAGTGTTTGGATGATAATATAAACCAAATAGATTATAAAAATGTGAAATGGTTTATAAAACCAAATGGAAATTGGTATAAATTTACATTATACAAATGGATTATAATTAAAAACTGGATTTAAACCGGAGTCTGAAAATTCAAATCTCGAAAAGTTTGAAAATAATATTTTTCAAAATGGTGTGGAAAAATAATAATAAGAGTGTTATTTTTGAATATTATTGAAAGGAAATTATTTTAATAATGGATGTTGGAAGAGATATAGCACTGAACTCACTTTAGTCGTTGGAAAATAATTCTGATGACGACGGCCGCATCATCATTATTCATTTTCGAGTTTCTAAGTGACAGATTGCTGTCATAATTGATTTATTTAGATTGATGGGAAAACCAGTGTTATTTTGAAAATTTCAGAAGGAAATTTGTTTTGGATAAAAACCACGTTTAGTTCAAAATGTGAAAGTGTTATTTCAGGAATATTTGAGATTTCAAAATGATTTGGGAAAAAATGCTGGGATGTTTGAATTTTGGAATCCTTATTTAAATAATTTAGAGATCATCAAGAGATAAGTTGTAAACTTATAAATGGTGAAAGATTTTGAAGAAAAATATAGGGATTGAATTTTGGAATTAGAATTAAAAGTGAAAAGGTTAAAATAGAAATTTAACTTAGATTAAGTTGAAGAAATTAAAATTTTGAAATTTGATTGATGGTGATTTGTATGAAATAAATTAGTGAAGTAGACTAGTTAAGTGGATTAATTTGGGATGTGAATGAATTGAGTTGGAAAATAAAATTTAAATTGAACTGAGAAAAAAAATCGAATCGAATTGAATTTTACTTAAACTAAATGAAATTGAGTAGAATCTGGATTGAATTGAAATAAAAAAGTTAATTGAATTTATGGATGATATTGAATGGAATTTAATTTTTACTTGATTAAATTCAATTGAATTGTATGAAATTAAAAATTTAAGTTAGGAAGTTAAATAAATTAAAAGAATTAGTATGAGGTTAAATTTAACTATTAACAAGTTAAATAAAAATTTAATTGGGAGAAGTAGATTTTGATAGCTTATAAAAATTGAAGTTATGGGATAAAAACAGGCTTGGCTATGAATAAATGGGTATTCTCGAGTTAAAAATAAAAAGTGAGTATATTCGAGTATTGAGTTGATGGAGATGTGAAAAAGAGGTTCTTTGAATTATAAAATTTGAAGGTTAGAATAGATAAGCCAAAATAAAAAGAATTTGATATTTTGGAAGTGAAATAAAAATCCAAACTTGAATTATAAAAAGAAAATTTGAACTTGAGGAAAAGTAGGAGAAGTGATTTTTGAGATAAAAATCAGATGCTAAGTTATAAATTTAAAGTGAACTAATTAGAAAATTAGTTAGTTGAATAGACGTGAGTTGAAATTTAACTAGGCAAAGTTGAAAAATTAGATGGTGCGTTAAAAATGGAATTTGGAAATGAAACTTGATTTACAAATAAATTTCAACTTAGATGGTGAGCAAATTAAATAAAAACTAGAAAGGTGTCGAGAAAAATGGAAATAGTTTGAAATGGTGACAACTGAAGTTATAAATAAATTAATTTGAAATGTAAATTAATTGATATAGCTTGAGATATTAAATAAATGGATTTGAGTATGGAATTAAAAATTTAAGTGAATAAATTGATTTTAATCAATCTGGAATGAATATTAATTTGTTGGTACAAATGTGAATAGAATGTAAGCATATTGGGTAATAAATCATTTCAAATTAGATGAAATAGCATATGGCCTAATTTAAAGTAATTAAATTATTATCCGTACCTCATAAATTACTTATGAATATATGTTAGCATGCATTGTTATGAAATCTAGGTGTTTAACCATGTAAATGAATGGAATGTTATTGAATTTCATGTTTTGACACTCACGGGTTTAAATTGAGTAAGTACGGGTACCCAGAGGGATTGTTTGGCTAGATTAGGGTTACGCATTTGCATATGAAGTTAATGCTTGCTTAATAACACTTAAAATGCTAAAATAAGGAACGTTTTCGGATTAAATACTACGAAATATATAAATATCATTATATATATTTTTTCTTCGCCCGTGTGGGTCGATGTATATATATTTACCTCCCTTGTCATATTGCAAAAGGTCCTCCGTACAAACGAGACTCTACCAAACTTTTTTGGGAACTTAGGGTGTTAGAAAAATTTTGAAAATTTTTGGAATCTTTTTTTGTTAACAACGAATTGGTTTCAAATTGGTATTGAAATAAAGGATTCTGGAAATTGAATTGAAACCTAATTGTTTTGAAAGATAGTAAAGGTGTTTGAAAGTGTATCGAGTTTTCACCAAGTAGATTTTAGAAGTTAATGGGTTTGAGGCTTTCTTCTGCCTAAGTAATTTCGGGAACAAAATTCTTTCTTTGGGAAGGAATATAACGACCCGAATTTTTCTTCATTTGATTTGGGGTATTTAAATGATTTCAAAGATTTAATTTGAATTATAGAATGATTTTGGATATGTAAATTTAGATTTTAATTTATAAAATAAAAACAGAATTTAAGTATAGCAATTTATTGAATAATTTAATTGTTGAATTTTATAATTGAATATTGGTTAAATTTTGTATATTAACTTTTGAGCTTGATATGAATAATCCAAAGGCTTATAATATTTATATTATAATACTGAAGACAGTACAAATTTTAAATTTGAATTTAAAAGTGATTTGTTCAAATTTGAAAATATATCGTTTAAATTGGCATTTGAAAATGGCCTTCCAAGGCACAGTCTCGAAATTCGATGAAACTAGTTCTATTGGATCCGTAATAGTGTATTATTATCGGATTTCAACTTCCATGGCATTTGGAGTTATCATTTGATCACATAGGATAGAAACGCGCTGAAATTTATATCGAAAATTTCTATATAATAATTGGGTCCAAAAAGTTATCTTCTTCATACGATCGAATTAGGACTGGAAACCTTTTACATTGCGTTCGGAATAGGGGTATAACTTTATAAGTGCCTAGTAGCATGCCTGAATAGCAATTATAGATTTTTAGTTACCCAATGCAAGATATATCGATTTATAATATATATACACACACACATATAGTCAAAAATCAATGTCATAGCAGTCTTTCTGCAAGTTAAAACCCATACACTACCCAAAGATCACATCATTTCTTTTCTACTGTTCTTCAATTTGAATCATGATCATTCCTTTCCCATCCCTAAGTTTGAACTCACGAAAATCATTCTTGGAGAAAGAAAAAAAATCGAATTGGTTCGATTAAAAACGGAAAGGAATTTAATAGCCGAGCATAATTCACTTACCCTCTTTATGTTCAAAACCATGTCTTCCTCTCCAGAAATTCGAAATGAAATCGTTTCCTTTCGTTTAAAAAAAAGTGGCGCGCGATCGAAATCGATTCGCGAGCGAGGGAAGTGGTGTTGTACGTGTGTGGAGGCACGAGGCGTCGCGAATGGACGGCACGAGGTGGGTCGCGAGCTCGATTTCATGGGGAAGCTTGAAGGAATCGAATCTCGATTTGATGATGGAGGCGAGGTCGATGTCGAGGCTGTGGTCGAATTGGTTGGATGGTCGCAAGTTGGTGTTCGGCGTTTGTTTTGGGGGTAGCAGCAATGGTTGCGAGTCGGTGAAGAGATCGAGGAGAGAGGTGGGGTCTTCATGTGACATGGATAGGAGCGGTAGTGGCGCGCTATGCTCACACGATGGTCAGCAGGGGAGACCGGCGTCTGGTCTTTTTTTAGGTAATTTAAATTTTAAACATTTCAAATTTAACGTCACTTAAGTTTAAAACTTATTGTTTAATCAGTTGATTATTATTTCACTTATCAAAATTTAACAGCAAGGTATAAAATAGTTTTGTTTTAAATTTAATTAGCTATACACACACACACACACTCACACACACATATATATATAAAACAACAAGGTATATTATTTCACTTACTATATATTAACTAAGTTTAGTATGTACATAGATTAAGAGGGAAAAAATTTATATATACATACTTTAACTTACCGGTCAATTTTAATATATATATATATATATATATAATGTTGATTAGGATATATAAATAATATTATAAATCATATATTTATGAATACATAAAATTGTTTTATGCAAAGTCAAAAATGTTGAAAATCAAGTCATGATTGAGGTGGATTGCAAACAAACATAAAGGTGAGTTAAATTTCACTCAAATTTGGATTTCTGGTTAATTTTAAGAAGTTAAAATTAATTATTAGTTGATTGATCGAATTGATAATTATTATCAGTCTGGATGTGTTATTGTATATAGTGTGTGTGTGTGTGTGTGTATTGGAGTGATTGATATGCCCGCATTTATATAGTGAATGGGACCATATGCACCCACATAATAGCGGATGACCCCATATACCACGATATCTCCCTCGAAGTTGGATTGGTATTTTATTTGTTGACTAACATCTATGGATGCAGGTAAATAGGTTGGAGGGATCCAACTGGATTCCTCAAAAATATTTATTGTTTATATATATAGCGATATGATATGATGGATAAATTAATATGGATTGCGTGTGAATTGAATTATCAAATCTTAAATAGCATGGGAATTAAAATTAGTATTTTTAAATACCATAAATAATTATTTTGAAGGAAATTAAAAGAAAATTTTGAATATAAAATATTTATGTTGAAAATTGGATTTATTCTACGGAAGCTAAGTGGAATAAAGATATATAAATTAACTTGGTATTACTTAACTAATGGTGAATTATTTTAAGTAAAGATTTGAAATTAAATTATATGTATTAATGGCTTGAAGAGATAATGGAATCGATAAATAGATTTGAAATAAAATGGAATTTTAATAAGGGATAGAATTATAAAATGGAATTATAAATAGAATTTGTTTTTTTGAATAGATGGAAAACTCAAGGGAGTTTATATAGTTATAAACGGAGTTTATAAATAAGATATCAGTGGATATGTGAAAATATAAGTTATGGCGTGAGCTTATATCGAGTTATGAGAATCGTCTTGAAAGGAAATAGTGGGATATATTCCGAATGTGAGAAATGGTGATAAAATTAGATATGTCCGATGTGATACGAATCAAGAGGATTTATAAATTATATTGGTAAGTGTTGGATTATTTAAAAATAGATTTTGTCAAGTAAAGTATAATTTGTTTTAAATGGAATTTTAAAATTTACTATGCTATATAATTTAAAAACTATTATGTGGATTTAGAATATTTTGAAGTTAGTTATTTAGTACTTAATCTTTGTTGAAATAAATTTTAATTTTATAAACCAACATTGTAAATTAATTAGCAATTGGATTTGAATTTTTAATGTTTTAAGATGTTGATATTTTAGTTTTACCTAAAACTATATTTTGAAAATAAACCATTATTCTTATAGGCATATATATATATATATATATATATATATATATATATATATATATATATATGTTTTAAATGTTTTAAATTAAGTATAATTCCTCTCGAGATGGGAAGCGAAGTTTATTTGATCGATTAGGATTTTAGACAAAGATCTTATAGTGGTATTATGGGAACTTAAATAAATTTCCAAGCATAAGATAAGTGAACTTCGGAAGGTGAAATAAAATTCACAAGGGAAATAGAAGTGAAATTGGAATTTTAAATAAGCATAAAGGGCTTTGGAAATATTAAAGGAAATTAAATAAGGAATTCTGGGATTTATAGAATTCGTGTGAAACGAGTTAGGAATTTACAAATAAAATTGTAAATGTTTCTGGGAAAAAGAAAGAGGAAATAAATGAATATTTTCAAAGTGTTGAATATAAATTGACGTGGGGAAAAATATTCTATAAGTATTGGGAAAGGGTTGAAATTTGTTGCGTGAGAATAAAAGGGATTTTGAAAAACTATTTTCAAAAGTGTTGAAGTCTGGAAGTAATATCTTGTGTAGATAATCTGAAATAAATAAGTGGGAAAATTGTTTAAGGCCTGATGGTTGTTTGTGGATTTGTATTGATAGTTAAATAACAGACTATCAATTTTGGCTGATTTCGTTAATCGTTTCGAAGGGACCGGGATCAGATTTAATTATTCGAAAACAACTTCGATCCTGTTTGAACGTAACGAATGAATAGCGTGAAGATGATGAAGATGGTGATTAGGTTTGTCCAGACCCATGACAACTTGTATAGACGAATGTTATCAGAACATCGTCATTGGAGGACGATGAGCATTCTAAGTGAATGTGTTCCCTAAAAGGTAATCGTAAAATCAAGCCTCATCAACCGGGAATGGCTAAAACAGGGAAGGTGCGGCAAGGCTAAGTGGGTAGCACCAAAGTAGTGTAAGGCCACCTCTATTTAGAGTCCCTTTATTTTGGTTGTGTGGGAGGTTGCTGATCCCAACCGTGAGGTGATCTTATTCGAGCTATATAGGTTAGGGGTAGTCCGATCTTGTGTTGCAAAGGATCGGAAGTGGTCCTCGGTACGCTGATCTAAACCTGGTATTGTGATGGGCGGTACCCCGGTAGCCCTGCCATTGTGTGGAATTCATTCTACAATAAGCACTGTATGGTTTTGATTGTTCCCAGCTATGTTGGAACGTGAGATGCAAGCATTTCAGCTATATTCTATTTACCTTCTATAGACACTATTAAATATCAAACGGATTTAATAAAAATGTTTTGGCTATCGTAAGGTAAAAACCTGACATGTTTATTGGTGGCGTGGTCTAATGAGGTACCTTTGTTTTCTAAGGATTTTTGAAAATAAAATAATAATTCAAATTGTGTGTGTTTTCTCACGCTAGTTTTCCAGACTGACTCGGTTGTTTTTTAATAATAATGCTTGGGTCAGACCGAGCATTATAGATTTTGGATTAGATGCTAGGGGCTAAGGAGACGAGTTGGACGACGAGACGTATTTCCATAGATTTGTATTTCCGCTGTGTAAGGACAAGTTACCAAACTGTCCAGATTTGATGTGATGATTGTAAGTATTAAAACGTTGCAGATTCTTTTGTATGAAAATCTATTGTTATATATTATACATTGTTCTGTGTGATTGTGAGATTCTGTGTTGTTGTTTTGTCTTCTTCTTCTACCTTTTTCTTCTTCGCCCCTAATGAATTGGTATTTCCAGCACCCGACTACTCGGCATTCAATATAGTGGATTATTGATGTCGATTTTCAAGGGTCGAAAATCCCGGTCCATTACAGTTGGTATCAGAGCTAAAGGTTAAGCGAGAACCTTGGCTCTAGTGGGGATTACTCATTAGAGATAGAGTCAATAGTACTTTAGAATGAGTTTGAGTGTATTAATAGATATGAGCGCGTATTTGTTAGTGAATATAAATTGTTTTACTGTGTTGACTTATCGGTTGAGGGTTTATAAATTCTGGTCGGTGCAGTCTGGGCAACTATATTGATAGAGATTTCTAAACTCTTAAACTAGGCAAATCAACAGTATTGTTTTAAAAAGTGGGTAAATGAAATAATTTTATCCAAAACCATATTTTGACATAAAAGAAAATAATTTTTTGAAATTATTATATATGTGTGTATATATATATATATATATATATATATATATATATTTGGAGTATTTTGAAGGAAATTAAAAGAAAATTTTGAACAGAAAATATTTATGTTGAAAATTGGATTTATTCTTAGTAAGCCAAGTGGAATAAAGATATATAAATTAACTTGGTATTATTTAAATATTGGTGAATTGTTTTAAATAGAGATTTGAAATTAAATTATATGTATTAAGGGCTTGACGAGATAATGGAATCGATAAATAGATTTGAAATAAAATGGAATTTTATTAAGGGATAAAATTATAAATGGAATTATAAACAATTTTTTTTTTAAATAGGTAGAAAACTCAAGGAAGTTTATAAATTTATAAATGGTGTTTATAAATAAGATATCCGTGGATATGTTAAAATATAAGTTATGGCGTGAGATTATATTGAGTTATGGGAATCGTCTTGAAAGGAAATAGTGGAATACATTCCGAATGTGAGAAATGATGGTAAAATTAGATATGTTCGATGTGATACGAATCAAGAGGAACTTATAAATTGAATTAATAAATGTTAGATTATTTAAAAATAGATTTTGTCAAGTAAAGTAAAATTTGTTTTAAATGGAATTTTAAATTTTACTATGCTATGTAATTTAAAAGCTATTATTTGGATTTAGAATATTCCGAAGTTAGTTATTATAATACTTAATATTTATTGAAATGAATTATAATTTTATAAACCAACTTTGTAAATTAATTAGTAATTGGATATGAATTTGTAATGCTTTTAAAATGTTGATATTTTATTTTTACCTAAACTATATTTTGAAAATAAACCATTATACTTATATATATATTAAGTGTTTTAAATTCAGTATAAATCCTCTAGAGATGGGTAGCAAAGTTTATTTGATCGGTTAGGATTTTGGAAGAAAGATCTTATAGTGGTATTATGGGAACTTAAATAAATTTCCAAACATAAGATAAGTGAACTTCGGAAGGTGAAATAAAATTCACAAGAGAAGTAAAAGTGAAACTAGAATTATAAATAAGCATAAAAGGCTTTGGAAATATCAAAGGAAATTAATTAAGGAATTCTGGGATTTATAGAATTCATGTGAAACGAGTTGGGATTTACAAATAAAATTGTAAATGGTTTTGGGAAAAATAAAAAGGAAATAAACGAATATTTTCCAAGTGTTGAATATCAATTGAAGTGGGCAAAAAATATTCTAAGTATTGGGCAAGGGTTGAAATTTGTTCCGTGAGAATAAAAGGAATTTGAAAGTCTATTTTCAAAAGCGTTGAAGTGTGGAAGTAATATCTTCTGTAGATAATTTGAAATAAATAATTGGAAAAATGATTTAACGCCTAGTGGTTGTTTGTGGATGTGTATTGATAGTTAAATAACCGACTATTAATTTTGGCCAAGTTCGTTAATCGTTTCGAAGAGACCAAGATCAGATTTAATTATCCAAAACCACTTCGATCTGTTTTGAAAGTAACGAATGAATACCCTGAAGATGATGAAGACGATGATTCGGTTTGTCCAGACCCAGCATAATTTGTATGGATGAATGCTATTAGAACATCATTATTGGAGGACGATTAGCATTCTAAGTGAATGTGTTCCTTAAAAGGTAATCGTAGCCTCAAGCCTCACTAACCAATAATGGCTAAAATAGGGAAGTGCAACAAGGCTAAGTGGGTAGCACCAGAGTAGGGTAAGGTCACCTGTAAAGACCCGTAAGTCCGTACTCCTTGAATAGACACTAATCTCTTTTGTTTAATTCAAGATGAACGAAAATACGAACCCTTAGGGGTTTTTTTTTAAGAAAAATTTAAGAAAAGAAGAAGAGAGAAAAAGAAGAAACAAGAAGATAGAAAATTTTAAAAATAGAAGAAATAGAAAGAAAAAGAGAATAGAGGAAAAAGAAAACAAAAGACAGAAAAGAAAATAGAGAAAGAAACAGAGGATTTGAAAAATAGAAGATAGAAGAATTTTAAAAATAGAACGGAACAGAAGAAATAGAACGGGACAGAAAGGAAACAACAGAACAACAACAGAATCTCACAATTCGCAGCGGAACAACATATAATAATAAATGAATAATCTTTAAACAAAGAACTATATCAGTTATTACATTACATTTCATTTCATTACATCATATCATCAGAGTGTACAACAACAACATCAAACAATGCAGCGGAAAAAGAAATACTATATAAACTAGTAATACGCCATGCCATCCAGCTTGCCTCCAGCAACTCCAGAATATCCAGAATATCCTGATAAACCTTACTCTTGACTGCCCGTGTGAAAATTGGTGGGCACCCAGAGTTTAGGAAGGAAAACAATAAACTCCAAGTCAGTCATGTGACTGGTGTGAGAACTCAAAACAGTTTATTTATCTTTAAAAATCAAATAGAGGAATATTTTTAAATTCAATTCGCAATGCTTTTAAAAATGAGACTACCATAAGGCCTCCCGCACACACACACAATGCAAACGCAGAATCGGAGGAGATTTCTCCTTATGATAGTCAAAGATGCTTGATACGCATTTAAAATAACATTTGATATTATTACTAGTGCATAATGTATAACAAATCCTTTCGAAAGTAGAATATAAATCTTAGCCAACATACGACCATTATCGTATGCCTACTATAGCTACCATGTTCAATAGCAGGTTACCGCCACATTCCATAGCAGGTTATACAACTAATACCGTACAAGTCTCGTATTGTTTCTTTGGATTTCCAACAAATGGTCAGGCCAAGGAACTTCCCATTGCCACTGAGAATGCCTCTGGAAAGACATCCCCGAGAACCAAACCGGATCTCTGCCAACACAAGGCCGGGTTACCCCTAACTGGGTAACTACTGACACGAGCACGCCATTCCCCGGTCCTTTAGGACCTTTTCAACCGAGCGCTCGATATCCAACATCACACCATAATAAATAGAGTGTTTTCAACATGAGTAAGTATCTGGGCTCCATACCATGATACCACCCCTTTCCAGAAGGAAATGCACATACCCTAAGGGGAGCTACAGCAACCCCTAATAACCTTGCCGCATCTTTCCTGTTTTGACCATTTCCGGGATGTGAGGCTCGACGAAGTCACGTCCACAAAAACATACTTTATACAAAAGCCATGCTTTGGGTCAACAAATGATCAACACGATGATCACTAAGATAGACGATCAAATAAATGATCCTATCACAAATAATCAACACAATGATCATTTCAGCATCACTCAGCATGTCACATTACCAAAATGGGATATATCGCTGATAACTTCAACTATATAACCTTTGAGCTCGTACGTCTCAAAGAAGGGTGTTAAGCAAAGAATAAATTCTCCGCCACCAACAGAAATATATTTGAAAGAAATCGGCTTTATATCTCAAATTGTAATGTCAGGCATACAATCCATACAAGTCTGTTCCGGGCTCGAACAAAACCGAAGGCACTTCTTACGAAGCCCTTGCAATACGGGTATTCACAATCCCGATCGAATTTCCCATCACTTAAGAGATCTCTATACCAGGAGCTACCCAATGCAGAGACAATCGATAGGTCATCCTATCGCTTTCACAAATACTCGGTCTTCAACACCGATCTTCAAATGCAATTCATAACGACGTATCACATATTCGGAATGGGTTATACGACCCCATGGTCCTTTCCCGGTTAACCCGAATAGTGAGCGCTTATTCAAAAATAAGTGTGCATTCATATTCAAACAATCACATCAAATACCCAATCAAAGGGAAATATTGATAGTCGGTTATTGAACTATCAATGGATATGCACACATCACCAGATTCCAAATAATTTTCCAAATTATTTATTTTCCAAAATATCTTTACTAGATATAAAATTCCAACACTTCAAAAATAAATCAATATTTATTTTTAACCAATTTCACTTTTCACATATAAATTCCATAATGAATTTATATTTCAAAATATTCGTGCATATACGATTTCAATAATTCTTTTCAATTTATCCTCCAAAAAGATAAATTCTAATTATTCACTTCATATTGGAAAACATTTCCATACTTATTTATTCATAAGTAATTCACAAATCTCTTTTATTTTCAACACTTAGAAAATATTCAATATACTTAAATCGAATTAAGTATATATTTCATTCTTTAAGGAAATTATTCACTTAAACATATTTACTTGGGCCAAAACGAATGTTACGTAAAACATCGTTACGACAACCCAAAATCACTAGTATAGGGATTCGAATTTAAAATAGATATATAAATCCCAATACTATTAAAAACATTTCCTTTCGGAAATCATTTACTATAACAACAGTGTTATAGTCTACCATTTCCTTTTATTTCTCGAAAACGTCTATTTCAACAATAAATGTTGAAATCTATGGTTTCGAATCTCAACACCTTTAAAACATCGTTAGATCGTTTTAATTCTGTTTAAAATATCACATTCTAAAACATTTTCTATAACATGTTATTCACTATTCAAAAACGTGAATATACAATGTTAACAAATTTCATCCTTTTTATACTTTTTAACTTAAAGGATTATTCACAGTCTAAAACGTGAATATAACTCCATTTATAAGTTATAACAATTAACTTATCAAAATAAGTCGTTTGCGAACTCATAAAACAACGTTTATAAATTCCATATCTATTTATTTATAAAAACTTCTTTTTTTATAAATTCCTTTATTAACATATTTGATTTCATATCTCAATTATAAACTAAAAGTTCATATTATAAGTCGATTGCTTATAAAACGATTATTTTACAAAATCGTTCTTTTTAAAGACTTTTCAATTTATAAACCTTATAACTTATAAGATTTATTTATTTAATAAATCTACTCTTCAAATAATTTCACCAAATTTATAAATCTTACTATTTATAAATTTCATTTATAACTTCACAGTTTATAATTCTATAAATTTCATTCATTTATGAAATTCATTTTCACTACATTCAAACACTTATAAAAACTCGTTTTATAATGTCTATATTTCAATTTATAAATATCCATTTATAAACCTCTTAATATAAATCAGTTTATATTATTATTCTAAAACGTCTTAAATTTCCTTTATAATCTCATCATCTCGATTTATAAAATAATCAAATTTTATAAATCCTATATTTAAACTTTTATCATATATTCAAAAATCCAATCTAAATTATTTTATAAAATCATTAGTTCATATTTCTCAAAAAATCGACTTTTAATCGTATTTCTAAAAATCAGCTTTTTAACTATATTTCACAAAAACCATAATTTTTATAACTTTAAAAATTATAACGTTTATTTATTTATAATGGATCAATTCCAAAAATATAGTATATTTTCAAAATCACTTTTAAAATCATTTTAAAATCCCAAAATCTGGGTCCAATGATGCTACACACCAAATAGTCAATCACGACAACAACGATATCATATATCGATATGATAATCAATCAAATATCAAAATATCTGAAATTAAATAAATACTGTTGAGGAATCCAGTTGGATCCCTCCAACCTGTTTTCCTGCATCCAAAAACATTAGCACAATACCAATTTCGCTCCAGTACGAAATTATCGCGGTATATGTTCTTAATAAATATTATCCGCTTAATAACGGCGAAATAGGGTCTCATCCGCTAAACAAAAAATGCGGGAAATCAATCAACTGCAATATATACATATGCCAATATATATATATTGATATTATATATAATACCAATTTCACTGTTTATGAAATATTCGCGGTATATGTTTTTAATAAATAACATCCGCTTACTAACGGCGCATAATGTCTATTTTAACAATCAATAATTTACAGTCATCATTCAAACATGCATTCAAATATTTTAAATCTAACTATTTAAAATAAAATCGAAATCTATTCGATTGAGTGAGAAGTTCTCACCTTGGTTTTAATTTCCGTTTAAGCTTTTATTTCGAATAAAATTAAACGCGCGTTTAATTTTACCCGAAATTCTCACTAACTCCAAACGACTCCAAACCAACTCCATCGCGTAGTGCTCGTCCATACGATTCCAACGCAACTGAGTTTGCATTTTTTCGACCTCGTATGAAAAAGATATGAATTTTTGAAGTTCGTACACGATTTTAATATAACAATTATAACATAACTAAATTAATTTTTAACCTACACAAACTAGAGCCACTGGATTTCACTGCAAAGCCATCACAGCCCTTGAACGCAACCCCCCCCCCCCCCCCTTCTTCATCTTCTACAGATCGAACACGCACGCAATGAACCCATTAGCTAAATTAGGGTTAAATAATACTCCTTCTTCGTCGCGTTCTAGCTCGATCAAGACGTTGCAACTCGAAGGCCTTCACCATAGCTACTCTCGGCCAGAAGGATTGGAAGCTCGGCCTGCACATGTACATGGAAAGTCGTGCAAACCTGACCACGAACGGCCCCACATATCTCGCTCCACACAACTCCGTTTCCGATCATAACCGTTGAATCTCTAGTACTCGACACTCTCTACAAGTTTGTAGTTGATCACTTTGGCCAATTCTTGATGGATTTCGAGTAATTGGAGGTGGAAGTTCATGGATTTCTGGCCATTGGTCAATAAGTGACGGCTAGGGTTTAATGTTTGTTATTTTTTTTTTATTTAATGAAGGGTGTGTCTCCTTTTATAGAAAAAGCAAGCGTAAACACTATTCATCCCGGGAATTCCGAACTCCGATTTAGACGCCGTAACCAGCGTACCTAGGGTTTATCCCGCGTTCCGGACACAATGGAACAGGTTTCGGAAGCTAATTCGGAAGTATGTGCGAGTTATGGCTGTAAACGCTCAATTTAAATTAAACCGATTTAAATCGATTTCTAGGCGTTTTAATTTGTACCGGACAAACGGTAAATCCAATTGACTTGAAATTTGAAACCTTACAATAATATCACATTACGGATCCGATGAAACTAGTTTCGTCGAATTCCAAGACTTTTTGAAAAATGGCTATTTTGACTCGCCAAATTTAAATTAAAAATAAATCGATGCGTTTCGAGCTGCCACGATCAAACGATAGCTCCGATTGACACGAAATTTGAAATCCGGTAATAACTAACTATTACGGATCCAATGAAACTGGTTTCGTTCAATTCTGAGACTGTTCAAAAATTGACTATTTTACAGTCGATTATTAAATATTAAAATATTCAATTTTCACAAATTAACTTTTAATTCGATTTTAAAAGTTCTAAAATATTTCTATAACTCCAGTATGATTAAATAAAATTTTCCAAATTATTTTCAATCATTTTTAACTCAATTTTTAATTATTTTCATAATTTAACATATTAAATTATTGATTTAATTATCTAATAAAATCCAAAAATTCAAATAAAAATTTATTTGACTTATAAATTCACTTATAAATATTTAAAATTAATTAAATATTCAAATTTTAAATTATTAAAAATTCTGGGTCTTTACAATCTTTCCCCCTTAAAAGAATTTCGTCCTCGAAATTGCAAGTAAGAAAAGTTACAGAATCTATTAACTTTCCAAAATTCATAATTAAACTTCTTACAAATCTTTACTAAGTTTTCAAATCATACTTAGTTATCTTTTCAAAAACAATTATATCATTTAACTTTCAACTCTAAAACAAAGTTTAAAGTTTCAAAATTTTCCCAAATTTTCTCAAATTTTTCTAACGCCTTAAATTTTCGGAAAAATTCGCCATAGTCTCCTTTGCGCGGCTCGATCCGAAAAAAAAAAATGACAGTATATATATCACAAATATACATCTCATCAAGTAATGAGGCATCCCGAAGGGAAAAAATGTAAAAGTACGATATTTAATCCGAGATATGTACCTTATATTTTATTAGCAAGCATATACGGCTAATATAGCACTAAAGCGAACTCCAAATGCGAAGCAAACGCGATCCGCACCTACTAAACACTCAACAAACAACATGAGAATCATGCATATATGTAAATAATCTCCATATACAACATATATCAACATAACAATATATGTCACATAGCAAATGCAACTAAACAACAAATGCAAACATCAACCAACTATAATCTATATCCAATAATATTCATTCATATTCTCATTCATATATAATGAATTGGTTTTCATATCAAATCACATTTGATTTATTTACATTGGATTTACTAACATTCTTTTTCAATTCAATTAGTTTGCATTCACTAATTAAATCTAATTCACTTTCAATTCTATTCAAATTTATTTATTTCTAATTTGAATTCAATTTCATAGCTTTCAATTTCATTAATACTTAATGAATTATATACAATCAATCAACAATCAAGTAACAACCAATGCATATCAATTACAACCAAATTCCTTTACTTATATTTGATTTAACACCATCACTTTGAATTGGTTTAATTAAATTGATTTTCATTCACTCCTTTAACTTCTAATAACATTAGATTTTAATGAATTAACACTTATATTCATTATTTCATATCAATTCTATTTTCCATTCAATTGATTCACAATTCATTTATTCAACTCAATTTCTAAAGTCAAATTTCATTTATATAACTCAAGTTCATATTCTTTTAATCCACTTGATTATTTACTTTGATACCAACATCAATTTAATTCAACAACACTTAAGTTATATTCCATTTAACTTTAAAATTCACTTTTATTTACAACTCATATTCATATAATTTTACTTCTTGTATATATAAGTTTATTTCACAATTGTAATTCACTTTAATTATAACTCTATTCTTATAATTCATTTGCTTATACAATTATCCCTTTATTTAGATTATTCAAACAACCTAACAATCACTAATATACAATTTAATAATTTTGAAAAATTATTCCTTTACATATTAAAATATAATCAAGGCAAAATTATTTCATTTACCCAATTAAAACAATACTGTGTCGAATTGTTCTATTCAAGTGTTTAGAAACCCCTTCGGCATAGTCTTGCGGACCACGCTGACGAAAGTTCATATGCCACTCAATAAACCAATCATCACAATATAAAACAATTTTATATACACTAACAAATACGCTCTCATAGCTATTATTGCACTCAACTCATTCTAGAGTACTACTGACTCTATCTCTAATGAATTAATACCCAACAGAACCATGGTTGTCGCTTAACCATAAGCTCTGATACCAAATGTAAAGACCCGTAAGTCCGTACTCCTTGAATAGACACTAATCTCTTTTGTTTAATTCAAGATGAACGAAAATACGAACCCTTAGGGGTTTTTTTTAAGAAAAATTTAAGAAAAGAAGAAGAGAGAAAAAGAAGAAACAAGAAGATAGAAAATTTTAAAAATAGAAGAAATAGAAAGAAAAAGAGAATAGAGGAAAAAGAAAACAAAAGACAGAAAAGAAAATAGAGAAAGAAACAGAGGATTTGAAAAATAGAAGATAGAAGAATTTTAAAAATAGAACGGAACAGAAGAAATAGAACGGGACAGAAAGGAAACAACAGAACAACAACAGAATCTCACAATTCGCAGCGGAACAACATATAATAATAAATGAATAATCTTTAAACAAAGAACTATATCAGTTATTACATTACATTTCATTTCATTACATCATATCATCAGAGTGTACAACAACAACATCAAACAATGCAGCGGAAAAAGAAATACTATATAAACTAGTAATACGCCATGCCATCCAGCTTGCCTCCAGCAACTCCAGAATATCCAGAATATCCTGATAAACCTTACTCTTGACTGCCCGTGTGAAAATTGGTGGGCACCCAGAGTTTAGGAAGGAAAACAATAAACTCCAAGTCAGTCATGTGACTGGTGTGAGAACTCAAAACAGTTTATTTATCTTTAAAAATCAAATAGAGGAATATTTTTAAATTCAATTCGCAATGCTTTTAAAAATGAGACTACCATAAGGCCTCCCGCACACACACACAATGCAAACGCAGAATCGGAGGAGATTTCTCCTTATGATAGTCAAAGATGCTTGATACGCATTTAAAATAACATTTGATATTATTACTAGTGCATAATGTATAACAAATCCTTTCGAAAGTAGAATATAAATCTTAGCCAACATACGACCATTATCGTATGCCTACTATAGCTACCATGTTCAATAGCAGGTTACCGCCACATTCCATAGCAGGTTATACAACTAATACCGTACAAGTCTCGTATTGTTTCTTTGGATTTCCAACAAATGGTCAGGCCAAGGAACTTCCCATTGCCACTGAGAATGCCTCTGGAAAGACATCCCCGAGAACCAAACCGGATCTCTGCCAACACAAGGCCGGGTTACCCCTAACTGGGTAACTACTGACACGAGCACGCCATTCCCCGGTCCTTTAGGACCTTTTCAACCGAGCGCTCGATATCCAACATCACACCATAATAAATAGAGTGTTTTCAACATGAGTAAGTATCTGGGCTCCATACCATGATACCACCCCTTTCCAGAAGGAAATGCACATACCCTAAGGGGAGCTACAGCAACCCCTAATAACCTTGCCGCATCTTTCCTGTTTTGACCATTTCCGGGATGTGAGGCTCGACGAAGTCACGTCCACAAAAACATACTTTATACAAAAGCCATGCTTTGGGTCAACAAATGATCAACACGATGATCACTAAGATAGACGATCAAATAAATGATCCTATCACAAATAATCAACACAATGATCATTTCAGCATCACTCAGCATGTCACATTACCAAAATGGGATATATCGCTGATAACTTCAACTATATAACCTTTGAGCTCGTACGTCTCAAAGAAGGGTGTTAAGCAAAGAATAAATTCTCCGCCACCAACAGAAATATATTTGAAAGAAATCGGCTTTATATCTCAAATTGTAATGTCAGGCATACAATCCATACAAGTCTGTTCCGGGCTCGAACAAAACCGAAGGCACTTCTTACGAAGCCCTTGCAATACGGGTATTCACAATCCCGATCGAATTTCCCATCACTTAAGAGATCTCTATACCAGGAGCTACCCAGTGCAGAGACAATCGATAGGTCATCCTATCGCTTTCACAAATACTCGGTCTTCAACACCGATCTTCAAATGCAATTCATAACGACGTATCACATATTCGGAATGGGTTATACGACCCCATGGTCCTTTCCCGGTTAACCCGAATAGTGAGCGCTTATTCAAAAATAAGTGTGCATTCATATTCAAACAATCACATCAAATACCCAATCAAAGGGAAATATTGATAGTCGGTTATTGAACTATCAATGGATATGCACACATCACCAGATTCCAAATAATTTTCCAAATTATTTATTTTCCAAAATATCTTTACTAGATATAAAATTCCAACACTTCAAAAATAAATCAATATTTATTTTTAACCAATTTCACTTTTCACATATAAATTCCATAATGAATTTATATTTCAAAATATTCGTGCATATACGATTTCAATAATTCTTTTCAATTTATCCTCCAAAAAGATAAATTCTAATTATTCACTTCATATTGGAAAACATTTCCATACTTATTTATTCATAAGTAATTCACAAATCTCTTTTATTTTCAACACTTAGAAAATATTCAATATACTTAAATCGAATTAAGTATATATTTCATTCTTTAAGGAAATTATTCACTTAAACATATTTACTTGGGCCAAAACGAATGTTACGTAAAACATCGTTACGACAACCCAAAATCACTAGTATAGGGATTCGAATTTAAAATAGATATATAAATCCCAATACTATTAAAAACATTTCCTTTCGGAAATCATTTACTATAACAACAATGTTATAGTCTACCATTTCCTTTTATTTCTCGAAAACGTCTATTTCAACAATAAATGTTGAAATCTATGGTTTCGAATCTCAACACCTTTAAAACATCGTTAGATCGTTTTAATTCTGTTTAAAATATCACATTCTAAAACATTTTCTATAACATGTTATTCACTATTCAAAAACGTGAATATACAATGTTAACAAATTTCATCCTTTTTATACTTTTTAACTTAAAGGATTATTCACAGTCTAAAACGTGAATATAACTCCATTTATAAGTTATAACAATTAACTTATCAAAATAAGTCGTTTGCGAACTCATAAAACAACGTTTATAAATTCCATATCTATTTATTTATAAAAACTTCTTTTTTTATAAATTCCTTTATTAACATATTTGATTTCATATCTCAATTATAAACTAAAAGTTCATATTATAAGTCGATTGCTTATAAAACGATTATTTTACAAAATCGTTCTTTTTAAAGACTTTTCAATTTATAAACCTTATAACTTATAAGATTTATTTATTTAATAAATCTACTCTTCAAATAATTTCACCAAATTTATAAATCTTACTATTTATAAATTTCATTTATAACTTCACAGTTTATAATTCTATAAATTTCATTCATTTATGAAATTCATTTTCACTACATTCAAACACTTATAAAAACTCGTTTTATAATGTCTATATTTCAATTTATAAATATCCATTTATAAATCTCTTAATATAAATCAGTTTATATTATTATTCTAAAACGTCTTAAATTTCCTTTATAATCTCATCATCTCGATTTATAAAATAATCAAATTTTATAAATCCTATATTTAAACTTTTATCATATATTCAAAAATCCAATCTAAATTATTTTATAAAATCATTAGTTCATATTTCTCAAAAAATCGACTTTTAATCGTATTTCTAAAAATCAGCTTTTTAACTATATTTCACAAAAACCATAATTTTTATAACTTTAAAAATTATAACGTTTATTTATTTATAATGGATCAATTCCAAAAATATAGTATATTTTCAAAATCACTTTTAAAATCATTTTAAAATCCCAAAATCTGGGTCCAATGATGCTACACACCAAATAGTCAATCACGACAACAACGATATCATATATCGATATGATAATCAATCAAATATCAAAATATCTGAAATTAAATAAATACTGTTGAGGAATCCAGTTGGATCCCTCCAACCTGTTTTCCTGCATCCAAAAACATTAGCACAATACCAATTTCGCTCCAGTACGAAATTATCGCGGTATATGTTCTTAATAAATATTATCCGCTTAATAACGGCGAAATAGGGTCTCATCCGCTAAACAAAAAATGCGGGAAATCAATCAACTGCAATATATACATATGCCAATATATATATATTGATATTATATATAATACCAATTTCACTGTTTATGAAATATTCGCGGTATATGTTTTTAATAAATAACATCCGCTTACTAACGGCGCATAATGTCTATTTTAACAATCAATAATTTACAGTCATCATTCAAACATGCATTCAAATATTTTAAATCTAACTATTTAAAATAAAATCGAAATCTATTCGATTGAGTGAGAAGTTCTCACCTTGGTTTTAATTTCCGTTTAAGCTTTTATTTCGAATAAAATTAAACGCGCGTTTAATTTTACCCGAAATTCTCACTAACTCCAAACGACTCCAAACCAACTCCATCGTGTAGTGCTCGTCCATACGATTCCAACGCAACTGAGTTTGCATTTTTTCGACCTCGTATGAAAAAGATATGAATTTTTGAAGTTCGTACACGATTTTAATATAACAATTATAACATAACTAAATTAATTTTTAACCTACACAAACTAGAGCCACTGGATTTCACTGCAAAGCCATCACAGCCCTTGAACGCAACCCCCCCCCTTCTTCATCTTCTACAGATCGAACACGCACGCAATGAACCCATTAGCTAAATTAGGGTTAAATAATACTCCTTCTTCGTCGCGTTCTAGCTCGATCAAGACGTTGCAACTCGAAGGCCTTCACCATAGCTACTCTCGGCCAGAAGGATTGGAAGCTCGGCCTGCACATGTACATGGAAAGTCGTGCAAACCTGACCACGAACGGCCCCACATATCTCGCTCCACACAACTCCGTTTCCGATCATAACCGTTGAATCTCTAGTACTCGACACTCTCTACAAGTTTGTAGTTGATCACTTTGGCCAATTCTTGATGGATTTCGAGTAATTGGAGGTGGAAGTTCATGGATTTCTGGCCATTGGTCAATAAGTGACGGCTAGGGTTTAATGTTTGTTATTTTTTTTTTTTTATTTAATGAAGGGTGTGTCTCCTTTTATAGAAAAAGCAAGCGTAAACACTATTCATCCCGGGAATTCCGAACTCCGATTTAGACGCCGTAACCAGCGTACCTAGGGTTTATCCCGCGTTCCGGACACAATGGAACAGGTTTCGGAAGCTAATTCGGAAGTATGTGCGAGTTATGGCTGTAAACGCTCAATTTAAATTAAACCGATTTAAATCGATTTCTAGGCGTTTTAATTTGTACCGGACAAACGGTAAATCCAATTGACTTGAAATTTGAAACCTTACAATAATATCACATTACGGATCCGATGAAACTGGTTTCGTCGAATTCCGAGACTTTTTGAAAAATGGCTATTTTGACTCGCCAAATTTAAATTAAAAATAAATCGATGCGTTTCGAGCTGCCACGATCAAACGATAGCTCCGATTGACACGAAATTTGAAATCCGGTAATAACTAACTATTACGGATCCAATGAAACTGGTTTCGTTCAATTCTGAGACTGTTCAAAAATTGACTATTTTACAGTCGATTATTAAATATTAAAATATTCAATTTTCACAAATTAACTTTTAATTCGATTTTAAAAGTTCTAAAATATTTCTATAACTCCAGTATGATTAAATAAAATTTTCCAAATTATTTTCAATCATTTTTAACTCAATTTTTAATTATTTTCATAATTTAACATATTAAATTATTGATTTAATTATCTAATAAAATCCAAAAATTCAAATAAAAATTTATTTGACTTATAAATTCACTTATAAATATTTAAAATTAATTAAATATTCAAATTTTAAATTATTAAAAATTCTGGGTCGTTACAATCTTTCCCCCTTAAAAGAATTTCGTCCTCGAAATTGCAAGTAAGAAAAGTTACAGAATCTATTAACTTTCCAAAATTCATAATTAAACTTCTTACAAATCTTTACTAAGTTTTCAAATCATACTTAGTTATCTTTTCAAAAACAATTATATCATTTAACTTTCAACTCTAAAACAAAGTTTAAAGTTTCAAAATTTTCCCAAATTTTCTCAAATTTTTCTAACGCCTTAAATTTTCGGAAAAATTCGCCATAGTCTCCTTTGCGCGGCTCGATCCGAAAAAAAAAAATGACAGTATATATATCACAAATATACATCTCATCAAGTAATGAGGCATCCCGAAGGGAAAAAATGTAAAAGTACGATATTTAATCCGAGATATGTACCTTATATTTTATTAGCAAGCATATACGGCTAATATAGCACTAAAGCGAACTCCAAATGCGAAGCAAACGCGATCCGCACCTACTAAACACTCAACAAACAACATGAGAATCATGCATATATGTAAATAATCTCCATATACAACATATATCAACATAACAATATATGTCACATAGCAAATGCAACTAAACAACAAATGCAAACATCAACCAACTATAATCTATATCCAATAATATTCATTCATATTCTCATTCATATATAATGAATTGGTTTTCATATCAAATCACATTTGATTTATTTACATTGGATTTACTAACATTCTTTTTCAATTCAATTAGTTTGCATTCACTAATTAAATCTAATTCACTTTCAATTCTATTCAAATTTATTTATTTCTAATTTGAATTCAATTTCATAGCTTTCAATTTCATTAATACTTAATGAATTATATACAATCAATCAACAATCAAGTAACAACCAATGCATATCAATTACAACCAAATTCCTTTACTTATATTTGATTTAACACCATCACTTTGAATTGGTTTAATTAAATTGATTTTCATTCACTCCTTTAACTTCTAATAACATTAGATTTTAATGAATTAACACTTATATTCATTATTTCATATCAATTCTATTTTCCATTCAATTGATTCACAATTCATTTATTCAACTCAATTTCTAAAGTCAAATTTCATTTATATAACTCAAGTTCATATTCTTTTAATCCACTTGATTATTTACTTTGATACCAACATCAATTTAATTCAACAACACTTAAGTTATATTCCATTTAACTTTAAAATTCACTTTTATTTACAACTCATATTCATATAATTTTACTTCTTGTATATATAAGTTTATTTCACAATTGTAATTCACTTTAATTATAACTCTATTCTTATAATTCATTTGCTTATACAATTATCCCTTTATTTAGATTATTCAAACAACCTAACAATCACTAATATACAATTTAATAATTTTGAAAAATTATTCCTTTACATATTAAAATATAATCAAGGCAAAATTATTTCATTTACCCAATTAAAACAATACTGTGTCGAATTGTTCTATTCAAGTGTTTAGAAACCCCTTCGGCATAGTCTTGCGGACCACGCTGACGAAAGTTCATATGCCACTCAATAAACCAATCATCACAATATAAAACAATTTTATATACACTAACAAATACGCTCTCATAGCTATTATTGCACTCAACTCATTCTAGAGTACTACTGACTCTATCTCTAATGAATTAATACCCAACAGAACCATGGTTGTCGCTTAACCATAAGCTCTGATACCAAATGTAAAGACCCGTAAGTCCGTACTCCTTGAATAGACACTAATCTCTTTTGTTTAATTCAAGATGAACGAAAATACGAACCCTTAGGGGTTTTTTTTAAGAAAAATTTAAGAAAAGAAGAAGAGAGAAAAAGAAGAAACAAGAAGATAGAAAATTTTAAAAATAGAAGAAATAGAAAGAAAAAGAGAATAGAGGAAAAAGAAAACAAAAGACAGAAAAGAAAATAGAGAAAGAAACAGAGGATTTGAAAAATAGAAGATAGAAGAATTTTAAAAATAGAACGGAACAGAAGAAATAGAACGGGACAGAAAGGAAACAACAGAACAACAACAGAATCTCACAATTCGCAGCGGAACAACATATAATAATAAATGAATAATCTTTAAACAAAGAACTATATCAGTTATTACATTACATTTCATTTCATTACATCATATCATCAGAGTGTACAACAACAACATCAAACAATGCAGCGGAAAAAGAAATACTATATAAACTAGTAATACGCCATGCCATCCAGCTTGCCTCCAGCAACTCCAGAATATCCAGAATATCCTGATAAACCTTACTCTTGACTGCCCGTGTGAAAATTGGTGGGCACCCAGAGTTTAGGAAGGAAAACAATAAACTCCAAGTCAGTCATGTGACTGGTGTGAGAACTCAAAACAGTTTATTTATCTTTAAAAATCAAATAGAGGAATATTTTTAAATTCAATTCGCAATGCTTTTAAAAATGAGACTACCATAAGGCCTCCCGCACACACACACAATGCAAACGCAGAATCGGAGGAGATTTCTCCTTATGATAGTCAAAGATGCTTGATACGCATTTAAAATAACATTTGATATTATTACTAGTGCATAATGTATAACAAATCCTTTCGAAAGTAGAATATAAATCTTAGCCAACATACGACCATTATCGTATGCCTACTATAGCTACCATGTTCAATAGCAGGTTACCGCCACATTCCATAGCAGGTTATACAACTAATACCGTACAAGTCTCGTATTGTTTCTTTGGATTTCCAACAAATGGTCAGGCCAAGGAACTTCCCATTGCCACTGAGAATGCCTCTGGAAAGACATCCCCGAGAACCAAACCGGATCTCTGCCAACACAAGGCCGGGTTACCCCTAACTGGGTAACTACTGACACGAGCACGCCATTCCCCGGTCCTTTAGGACCTTTTCAACCGAGCGCTCGATATCCAACATCACACCATAATAAATAGAGTGTTTTCAACATGAGTAAGTATCTGGGCTCCATACCATGATACCACCCCTTTCCAGAAGGAAATGCACATACCCTAAGGGGAGCTACAGCAACCCCTAATAACCTTGCCGCATCTTTCCTGTTTTGACCATTTCCGGGATGTGAGGCTCGACGAAGTCACGTCCACAAAAACATACTTTATACAAAAGCCATGCTTTGGGTCAACAAATGATCAACACGATGATCACTAAGATAGACGATCAAATAAATGATCCTATCACAAATAATCAACACAATGATCATTTCAGCATCACTCAGCATGTCACATTACCAAAATGGGATATATCGCTGATAACTTCAACTATATAACCTTTGAGCTCGTACGTCTCAAAGAAGGGTGTTAAGCAAAGAATAAATTCTCCGCCACCAACAGAAATATATTTGAAAGAAATCGGCTTTATATCTCAAATTGTAATGTCAGGCATACAATCCATACAAGTCTGTTCCGGGCTCGAACAAAACCGAAGGCACTTCTTACGAAGCCCTTGCAATACGGGTATTCACAATCCCGATCGAATTTCCCATCACTTAAGAGATCTCTATACCAGGAGCTACCCAGTGCAGAGACAATCGATAGGTCATCCTATCGCTTTCACAAATACTCGGTCTTCAACACCGATCTTCAAATGCAATTCATAACGACGTATCACATATTCGGAATGGGTTATACGACCCCATGGTCCTTTCCCGGTTAACCCGAATAGTGAGCGCTTATTCAAAAATAAGTGTGCATTCATATTCAAACAATCACATCAAATACCCAATCAAAGGGAAATATTGATAGTCGGTTATTGAACTATCAATGGATATGCACACATCACCAGATTCCAAATAATTTTCCAAATTATTTATTTTCCAAAATATCTTTACTAGATATAAAATTCCAACACTTCAAAAATAAATCAATATTTATTTTTAACCAATTTCACTTTTCACATATAAATTCCATAATGAATTTATATTTCAAAATATTCGTGCATATACGATTTCAATAATTCTTTTCAATTTATCCTCCAAAAAGATAAATTCTAATTATTCACTTCATATTGGAAAACATTTCCATACTTATTTATTCATAAGTAATTCACAAATCTCTTTTATTTTCAACACTTAGAAAATATTCAATATACTTAAATCGAATTAAGTATATATTTCATTCTTTAAGGAAATTATTCACTTAAACATATTTACTTGGGCCAAAACGAATGTTACGTAAAACATCGTTACGACAACCCAAAATCACTAGTATAGGGATTCGAATTTAAAATAGACATATAAATCCCAATACTATTAAAAACATTTCCTTTCGGAAATCATTTACTATAACAACAGTGTTATAGTCTACCATTTCCTTTTATTTCTCGAAAACGTCTATTTCAACAATAAATGTTGAAATCTATGGTTTCGAATCTCAACACCTTTAAAACATCGTTAGATCGTTTTAATTCTGTTTAAAATATCACATTCTAAAACATTTTCTATAACATGTTATTCACTATTCAAAAACGTGAATATACAATGTTAACAAATTTCATCCTTTTTATACTTTTTAACTTAAAGGATTATTCACAGTCTAAAACGTGAATATAACTCCATTTATAAGTTATAACAATTAACTTATCAAAATAAGTCGTTTGCGAACTCATAAAACAACGTTTATAAATTCCATATCTATTTATTTATAAAAACTTCTTTTTTTATAAATTCCTTTATTAACATATTTGATTTCATATCTCAATTATAAACTAAAAGTTCATATTATAAGTCGATTGCTTATAAAACGATTATTTTACAAAATCGTTCTTTTTAAAGACTTTTCAATTTATAAACCTTATAACTTATAAGATTTATTTATTTAATAAATCTACTCTTCAAATAATTTCACCAAATTTATAAATCTTACTATTTATAAATTTCATTTATAACTTCACAGTTTATAATTCTATAAATTTCATTCATTTATGAAATTCATTTTCACTACATTCAAACACTTATAAAAACTCGTTTTATAATGTCTATATTTCAATTTATAAATATCCATTTATAAATCTCTTAATATAAATCAGTTTATATTATTATTCTAAAACGTCTTAAATTTCCTTTATAATCTCATCATCTCGATTTATAAAATAATCAAATTTTATAAATCCTATATTTAAACTTTTATCATATATTCAAAAATCCAATCTAAATTATTTTATAAAATCATTAGTTCATATTTCTCAAAAAATCGACTTTTAATCGTATTTCTAAAAATCAGCTTTTTAACTATATTTCACAAAAACCATAATTTTTATAACTTTAAAAATTATAACGTTTATTTATTTATAATGGATCAATTCCAAAAATATAGTATATTTTCAAAATCACTTTTAAAATCATTTTAAAATCCCAAAATCTGGGTCCAATGATGCTACACACCAAATAGTCAATCACGACAACAACGATATCATATATCGATATGATAATCAATCAAATATCAAAATATCTGAAATTAAATAAATACTGTTGAGGAATCCAGTTGGATCCCTCCAACCTGTTTTCCTGCATCCAAAAACATTAGCACAATACCAATTTCGCTCCAGTACGAAATTATCGCGGTATATGTTCTTAATAAATATTATCCGCTTAATAACGGCGAAATAGGGTCTCATCCGCTAAACAAAAAATGCGGGAAATCAATCAACTGCAATATATACATATGCCAATATATATATATTGATATTATATATAATACCAATTTCACTGTTTATGAAATATTCGCGGTATATGTTTTTAATAAATAACATCCGCTTACTAACGGCGCATAATGTCTATTTTAACAATCAATAATTTACAGTCATCATTCAAACACGCATTCAAATATTTTAAATCTAACTATTTAAAATAAAATCGAAATCTATTCGATTGAGTGAGAAGTTCTCACCTTGGTTTTAATTTCCGTTTAAGCTTTTATTTCGAATAAAATTAAACGCGCGTTTAATTTTACCCGAAATTCTCACTAACTCCAAACGACTCCAAACCAACTCCATCGCGTAGTGCTCGTCCATACGATTCCAACGCAACTGAGTTTGCATTTTTTCGACCTCGTATGAAAAAGATATGAATTTTTGAAGTTCGTACACGATTTTAATATAACAATTATAACATAACTAAATTAATTTTTAACCTACACAAACTAGAGCCACTGGATTTCACTGCAAAGCCATCACAGCCCTTGAACGCAACCCCCCCCCCCCCCCTTCTTCATCTTCTACAGATCGAACACGCACGCAATGAACCCATTAGCTAAATTAGGGTTAAATAATACTCCTTCTTCGTCGCGTTCTAGCTCGATCAAGACGTTGCAACTCGAAGGCCTTCACCATAGCTACTCTCGGCCAGAAGGATTGGAAGCTCGGCCTGCACATGTACATGGAAAGTCGTGCAAACCTGACCACGAACGGCCCCACATATCTCGCTCCACACAACTCCGTTTCCGATCATAACCGTTGAATCTCTAGTACTCGACACTCTCTACAAGTTTGTAGTTGATCACTTTGGCCAATTCTTGATGGATTTCGAGTAATTGGAGGTGGAAGTTCATGGATTTCTGGCCATTGGTCAATAAGTGACGGCTAGGGTTTAATGTTTGTTATTTTTTTTTTTTTATTTAATGAAGGGTGTGTCTCCTTTTATAGAAAAAGCAAGCGTAAACACTATTCATCCCGGGAATTCCGAACTCCGATTTAGACGCCGTAACCAGCGTACCTAGGGTTTATCCCGCGTTCCGGACACAATGGAACAGGTTTCGGAAGCTAATTCGGAAGTATGTGCGAGTTATGGCTGTAAACGCTCAATTTAAATTAAACCGATTTAAATCGATTTCATTCGTTTTAATTTGTACCGGACAAACGGTAAATCCAATTGACTTGAAATTTGAAACCTTACAATAATATCACATTACGGATCCGATGAAACTGGTTTCGTCGAATTCCGAGACTTTTTGAAAAATGGCTATTTTGACTCGCCAAATTTAAATTAAAAATAAATCGATGCGTTTCGAGCTGCCACGATCAAACGATAGCTCCGATTGACACGAAATTTGAAATCCGGTAATAACTAACTATTACGGATCCAATGAAACTGGTTTCGTTCAATTCTGAGACTGTTCAAAAATTGACTATTTTACAGTCGATTATTAAATATTAAAATATTCAATTTTCACAAATTAACTTTTAATTCGATTTTAAAAGTTCTAAAATATTTCTATAACTCCAGTATGATTAAATAAAATTTTCCAAATTATTTTCAATCATTTTTAACTCAATTTTTAATTATTTTCATAATTTAACATATTAAATTATTGATTTAATTATCTAATAAAATCCAAAAATTCAAATAAAAATTTATTTGACTTATAAATTCACTTATAAATATTTAAAATTAATTAAATATTCAAATTTTAAATTATTAAAAATTCTGGGTCGTTACATCACCCCTGTCTAGAGTTCCTTTATTTTAGTTGTGTGGGTGGTTGCTGATCACAACCGTGGGGTGATCTTTTTCGAGCTTCCAGGTTAAGGGTAATCCGATCTTGCGTTGCAGGGGATCGGGAGTGGTCCTCATTACGCTGATCTCGACCAGGTGTTATGACGGGCGGTAACCTAGCTGCCCTGCCATTGTATAGAATCCATTCTCCAATAAGTGCCGTATGATTGTTCTTAGCTATGCTGGAACGTGAGATGCAAACATTTCCGCTATATTCTATTTACTTTCATTAGAGACTATTATAATATCAGACGGATTTGATAAAAATGTTTTGGTTATCGTAAGGTAAAAACCCAACATGTTTATTGGTGGCATGGTCTTATGAGATACCTTTGTTCTCAAAAGATTTTTTAAAATATAATAATAATTCAAATTGTGAGTGTTTTCTCACGCTGGTTTCTAGACTGACTCGGGTGTTATTTTATTATAATGCTCGGGTCAGACCGAGCATTGCAGATTCAGGATATGATGCCATGGTGCTCAGGAGATGAGCTGGATGATAAGGCGTATTTTCGTAGATTTTTATTTCCACCGTGTAAGGACAACTTACGGAACTTTCCAAATTTGATGTAATGATTGTGTAATCTGATGATTGTACCGTTGTAGATATTCTTATGAAAATTTGTTGTTATATATTATATTTTTTTCCACTGCGATTGTGAGATTTTGTGTTGTTGTTTTCACTTATTCTATCTTTTTCTTCTTCACCCCTAATGAACTGGTATTTCCGGCACCCGGCTACTCAACATTCGATACAGTGGACGTATTGTTGTCGATTTTCGAGGGTCTAAATTCCGGTCCGCTGCACTGTTGTTATATAGTACCTTCATGAACTACTATTTATCTATTCCACTGCTTACTGTTATTTTACTATGTATCTATGATTCTATGATTGATATTTACCGTATATGTTAAGTTTTGCCAAATATAAATTTACAATCTGACATTTTGAGCAATTCAAGTCCGACATGTGCGGATGCGAATGGTTCGAAATACCAGGTTGTTATATCTTCAGTTCATCACTAGTTTTGCTCAAATTCATGGAGAAATATGCGAGTTGTGGTGCTTGGAAGTTTAAAATAAAAGTGGCAAGAAGAAGGAGAAGTGAATCGATGAATTTTCTAGAGTAAACTACAATGTAAGCTGTTTATTGAGAGGGATGGAAAAAGAAACGGCTAGAAATCAAGTTCAAATATTTAGCATCAATCCAACTAGTTGGTGAATCGCCCAAATCTCCCACATACCATTTATAAATCCACTAAATGAATATACCAAAAAAATCCATTATGTCCCTACATTATTTTTAACTAATAATTTATCACTTTAAATTCAAATATTAATTATTCCAATATTATTAAAATTTAATGGATATTACATTTTCCTCACTTTAAAAAAATTTCATCCCGAAATTTCCGAAGGACAAAGAGCATACTCTCTAGTATCATCTTATATACTCAGTAACAAATACAATTACATATGATATGACATACATATCAATCATTTAAATATTCACCCAAACAATTAACCAATCGATGCATACATCACAAATTACCTAACCTACATAACATTTATTTGAGCGATAGAACTTAACATACATAGGATATAATAAGCCACGTAAGTATATGTGATGATTATGACATATAATGTATAAAGTGAATGCAAAATCTATCTTTGGCGCCTTCCTATATGAATGAGATCACACGGTATATCAAGGATGCATGCGAGCATCCTAGTATGAGCATATAATTTCTATATGTATGCAACAACCATCAACTTCAATATATCATAATTTATATGCAAGAAATAACAATTGACAATTAAGATATAGGGAACGTATCAAAATCAAGCAAACAAAAATTCAATAATAAAATAAGAAAACCACCAAATTAGTCAATCATGTCATAAAATAAGTAATAAATATATGTATGTATGTATGTATCAACCTTTCAGTCAATCCTAATTAAACTAACTATGCTAATAAACAAACGAATGGAATAATGTTCTAGAAAAGAGTCAAAATGAAAAGCTCTGACCCTCTCTTCGGCTTCCAAAGTTTCTTAATCGGATCACTATTTCCATCCTAACTTGATAAATTTCACTAGTATATATACTTGTTCTCAAACACTAAACACAAACGTATATGCACAACGTTGATTTCTATGAAGGAACTGAGCTGGTAGTAGTAGGTTAAATGGGTGAATTTAAAAAAAAACTAGATTTTGGATCTTTATTAAGCCTATGAAGTCTAATTGATTTTAGATCCAATCTAAAATATTACTTTATTTTATTAACTAATTTAATTAAATAATGAAATTAATTTGAATTTGAATTTGAGTATATACAAATATACTCATGTGTATAGTGCATATGCAATATATAAATGATCTACATGGTTAATGTGTATATTTATATATGCTTGGATTTACGTTGTGACGGACACATTTATCCCTTTATATATGCATTTTTTATTCATGATTTTATGTTGATGCGTGTGTGTATACATAACAATTTAATTGAATCTTGATTAATTCAAAATATTTTGAATTAATATCTTAAAATCTTGTGTTAATTTAAAATTAAAATTCAAATCTTGATTCGGAATAAATATAATTTCATAGATCTTAAATTAAAATTATAATATATATAATATTAATTTGAAACAAACATATATGTATATTTAATTTAATATTAAAATTATACTTATTTATATAATTTATTAAAATAATATACATATATAATGTTTTTTCGAACAAAGGTTTTTTGGAAAAAACTTTTTTATCAAGTCCGTATGGATTTGGTTGTTTTATTTAAAGAAACATAAGTATATACATTAATATATGTATTTATTAATATTGATTTTAAACTTTTATTAATTATAATCAAACATAAATAAATAATGATAATTTTTATTTTAAATCCAAAAGCATATAAATTAAAATTAAAAATTATTTAATATATATATATATATATATGTTATATAAATTTATGTTTAAGTTATAAAATTATATTAGCTAATTTAAAATAGTTTTATAACTAAAAAATTATTAGTTATGAATTAAAATATGGTGAAAAATGCATATGTTTTCTTGTTTTTTAAACAATTGTAATGTATAAACTAAATCAAACAGCATAAACACATATAAATTCATTATAAATATATTCATAAGCTGTAATCTGAACTGCAATAATGTACTATATAATTGAAAATAGAATTGGTTTATTACTGCAATTTTCACTTCCTAGATGAAGAATAACTCCTTAGATTGGATTGAATCGGCCTCCGGATTTTACTATGATCTAAAGACGAACACCATCTTGTATTAATCTATTTTTGAGAATAAATGGCTATAGCACCCTCGTAATTTTCGGTTGGAATGGACCAAAGAGTATTGATAAAAATAATGACAAATAATGTGTTTAAGTAGACTTTTAGGAAGAGAAAAAAGTAGAGATATTTTCTCCTTCTTTTAATCATTCTTTTGTTTGCCATTTCAAATCCCATTTAAACACTTAAAACTCCTCCCCTTGCACCATTTACTACCAATGAATGAGGCCATATAGACCTTCAGCAATTCCTAAATTCATTTAGTAATTAATTTAATTAAATCAAATTTAAATATTTACCAACATCGTATATTAATACGTACATATATAACTTTTATATATGCATGTTAAATACTAACGACATTCAAACAAATCAAATAAAATGTAATAATTAATATTTCAAATATTAATTAATTTTCAAAATTATGAATTAATTAAATCGGTTAGGAGTATTCATAATTATGGTTTTGTGACTCAAAGATGTAAATTCAACTAGCGATTAATATCGAACATATCGAATATTAATGTTCACACTTTACCTTAGTTAGTGGTGTAATAGTTTGGCTGAATTTATTACTTATATATTTTTCAACAAAGTCTAATTTTACTATCTTAAGTGGTACCTGGTAGTAACGATAATTTTCATTAATTATCTTTGTTAAAACTATTTCACTTTAGGAGTTATAGAATATGGTTTTGGTCAAAATTCTTATATCGTCTACATTTAACTTGGCTAGTCTAAACAAAATGTCCTTTATTTAGTAAAGTCAATTATTATTAACCACTATTCGGCCTTTTGTCCAGAAAGTGTTTATATGAACTTGAAGGGTTTAACTTGAAATTTATCAAGGCAGGAAACCCAAAGAGATAGCTGACAGGCCTAGAAACCAAGTACAGCCCAAACCACAAGGCGAGTGCAAGGCCACCTTGGAGTTCAACAAGCTTCAATCCATCTAAGTGATGGATCGGTACCGATCCATAGAATCTCACCCAAATACCTTGAATCCTCTCTACTTCCAAGTATTGTTGGTAGGAACTTGTTCCAAGCTTCATAGGATCGGTCACATGCATTATGCTATTGAGTTCCTCGAGCATTTAAGGTTAGGAACTTCATTCTACCACAGATCTAAGCAATCTTTCCAGAAACAAGCTTCTAGTGGGGAAACCAAGACAAAAACATGAAGCTAACAACTAGTTGTGTCTACACAAGGCAATAGAAGAGATCCATAAGTTGATCCTATGGATCGATATCGATCCATGCCTATGGATCAGTACCGATCCATAGTAAATGTTGACATGGCCAAGATCTTTTGTGGCCAATTGCTGCTTGACATGGGAACGTGGCTGTAATAATGGTGGAGAAATTCTCGATGACCTGTAGCTACAAATAGAGGTGGAAGTGGTCATTTAAAGAAGCTCTTTTATTTGTTCACTGATTTCTTGTAATTTACTTGTAATCTCGAGGATTCATACCGATTCATAAGAACAAACAATAGTGTAATCAATTGAGAAGCTAAGTGGATGTAGGCATCAGTTGGCCGAACCAGTATAAACTTCATGTGTGTCATTTTATTATTCTTTATTTTTTCTTCTCCACTATAAACTCATGAATGTTTGTGCCATATTCTGGTATAGACATTTTGGTGCTTTCATTGAAAATGCTACTATCAAGCATTTGGATCCATCATCTACTATTAGATTGCTTACATCTGAGAGATAGATCTAATTTGTCTGTTTTTTTGCATTTTGGACTACTCAAATTTTCCGAAATCTACATAAACTACGTTCAACCACGGCCGCACGAAGTGATCATTCCACCACTTCCAGAGCTACAAACGATGTTGAGAACGTTGTCACTTAACATGCCGAGGAAATTGAACAACTTGATGTTGTTGAGGTTTAAAACCCATTGGAGGTGATAATGAGGGTTGAGATGGATCGCATGATGAAACCGATGGAGGATAAGTTGTAGGAATGCCGTAATGAGATGAATAATATATGCAAGAGAGCATCAAATTGTTGAATGAGTTAACCGAGATTCGTCGAAGAAGCAGGAGAGACCTGACACTTGCCGATTCAAAGTCTGTCAATTCTTCTTTATCGAACCAGAGGAAAAGTTAAAAAGCAAAAGATGGTCTAGAAATAAGATGGCACTTCAATGCAGAGGTCGAAAGCAAGTTGTGGTCAAATTGACGATCGGTATCGATCCATGCATATGGATCGTTACTGAACTAGTAGCCCTCGGTTTGATGAGTCAACAAGTTGGTAATGGTGTTGGGCTTACTTTGGTCATGCCACGGGTACCAGAATGTTAGAGAGCAAGCAAATTCTATCGATCCACTGTGTGGGAACTAAACAAGAAAGTCTGCTGGATGAACGAGGTTCTGGGAGTCAGGAGAACCCAAGTATTGTAAGTCTATCCGTGAGCGTTTGTCGGGCCAAACACTCTGAACATACCTTGATTACCGCCGCTTAATAGATCCTATGGAGATGGATTGTCTGGTCGAAATGGTGAAAAAATTAGTAAGCGAGAATCAGCATTGAAACAAATATGAATGGGGCACTTCCCCTAGCCAAAACTCATTCACCGAGGAGATATTACATGAAGAAAAACCTAGGAGGTTCTGATGTTAATGATGCTATCGTACAATGGAAGGACTGAATGGTATATGGATTCTGTTAAGGAAATCGACGCTTTTAGATGTCATTATTTATCGATTTTCCTCAAAAGTGTTGCAACGATGTAGTTCAATCGGCTTCCGCTGATATCCATATCGTCTTTTGACCAGTTGCATGGAAATTTATCAAGCAATTCCATTTACACACTAGCCGTCTTAAAGACATGATGTCATTATCGAACCTCTTCTAAAAGATGGGATGGTCACTAAAGGATTTCCTAAATAGTTTCTATATGGCTATGACAGTGGTAAGCAATGCCTAGGAGGACTTTTATGGCATTGATAGGGGGATTCATCTTAACACTACTTTTGGGAGACACCTAAAAATGAAACCCCTACCGATGACGGATGTGTTTTATAGAAAAGCGAATTAGTTCTTGCACTCGGAAGAGACAACTGCTGCTACTAGGATGATCAGCACGGGGCAGTCGATTGAAATTATTCAGAGTAATGTTTCTATAAAGTAGTCCGGAGAGAATTCTGGGAACGTTGATTTTAACGTTGAGAATAAAAGAGGTGGCCAGAGAAGGAGTAATGACAGGGCTAGAAATCAAAAGTCTAGTGAGACTCCCTTGATTTTCGAAGTATGAAAGTTACACCCAGTTGAACAATTCAATTGAGAACATATTCCTTGCAACCCAAGGCACAAAGCAATATCAAAAGCCGGCTGCGAGGGAGTCAACCAAGAAGGAGAAGAAATTTGGAAAGCACTATAGGTTTCATGAAACGGTCACAACATAAAGCACTATAGGTTTTATGAAACGGTCATAACACAAACATGTGTAGGCACTTATGTGATGTGATCAAAGACCTGATAAGAAAGAAGAAATTGCAACAGTTTATGAAAGTCCTGCAGTATGGCAGTAAGGAAGTTCTAACCCCGCTGGATCGTCATCCCTGTGGGGAAAACTCGGCCTGATGGGGATAAACCTAGGCGGCTTGAAAAATGTTTGATCATCAATACCATTCATAGAGGACCACATCCAGTAGAAAAGAGATGTAATGAGATGGAAAGGTATGCTGATGCCTTAAAACATGTAGACATTAAGAGTTGTTTCACCATCGAAGACGGAGCTCCGATGAAGAAACTTAGGACTATGACTGATGATATTATTTTTAAGAACTGGGATGTTGATGGAGTTAAAGCCCTAACAGTGGATCACTTAGTGATATCAGCCATGATTTGGCCGATGATTGTAAGAAAGGTTCTGCTTGACTGTGGCAGTTCAATTAACATTCTGTTTAAGAAAGCTTACGATGGATGCAGTTGGATGGAAAGGTCTGAAACTATGCAAATCTCGTATCTAGGGATTTATTGGTACGACGATATAGCCTGTCGGATGTATAGACCTACCAGCGGTAATAAGAGAAGGTGACAGCAAGAGAGTGTAGGTTGTGATCTTCGTCATGTTGGATATTTTTTCTGTAAAAATGTATTTCTAAGTCGATCAACCCTTGCTAATTTTTAGGCAGACCTTACCCTGTGGTGCTTGATTATGAAATTCCTGACAGAGAATGGAGTGGGAGTTGCATAGAGAGACCAGGGGCTTGGACGTGAATGCTACATTGCGGAGCTAAAGGAGGAAAGGCGACGTGAGAAAGAAAAGGATGCGGATAAGACTCTCTACATCAAATATTTGGATGCATAACAACCCCCATTTGAGCTATAACGACCCGTATTTTATGTATCGAAGGATCATAAAATATTTTATTTTATTTATATAAGGCCATATGATTCTATAATTTTATTATATGATTCTTAGGGACATTTTACACACCCATGATTTTTCCTGAATTTCTATGTGACCATTTTAACCCTGAAATCCTTGTTTAGGCTATAACTTTTGACAAGAGTCGAATTAGGGTCTCAACCTAGTTCTATAGATTCAGGATGATGGTTTCCTATTTCGTTGAGCGGCCATATAGGAAAACAGACTTATGGTTAGGAAGTTATGCCCGTTTTAAGTTTAGACAACTGTTTGCCAGTATTAGTGTGTAATTAATTAGGCCCATAAGTAGGCCTATTAGTGTAATTCGAGATTAGTATAAATGAGGCGCTGTAGAACTCAAACTAAAAAAATTTCTGCATTCCCAAATCAAATCCAAACCCCCATTAACCATAATTTCATCCAAAATGATACAAATTACTCTCTAAACCTACCAAATCATTAATTACAAAGAAGATTACCAATAGAAGTTGGATATAATCATTTTCGGTTGATTTGCATTGCTTTTTATTGCTGTCCACATTGGATATGCGGGAGAATTGGTTGGTTTTGGTAATTAGTGAATGATTTATGTCTTCTCACTGTTTTATGCATGTTAATATGGTAGAATTACATGTTTTAACATGGTTTTGGCCTTAAAATCTTTTCTAACTTTAATTGCATGCTATCATATGCTTATGACCTAAATTTGTGAAATTTTGAAATGGTTTTCAAAAATAATTTACTAATTCTCCTTATTCATATTCGTATGTGCATGTAATATGTAGATTTAGATTAGAATCGGTTTGCTTATCACATTCTTGTGTATTGCTTGTATGAATGGATGTATATGCTTTTTATTCAATGCTTGTATGTTGTGTTTTAATGTTCTTTGCTAGTGTTTTGGACACTTAGGAAGTTAGGTTGGTGAATTTGGAAAATCAGAGGCAAAGTTGATCAGAATTGAACAAAACTTGAAGAGGGGCTCTAGAGGACAGAGGGAACCGGTAGCTTAAATCACAAGTCCAAATTGGCTAAGTGCAAAACTCAGTACCGAACTTAGTATCGAGTTATTTCTATAGCTCGGTTGGGTCGACGAATTTGGAAATCTTTAGGTGTTAGCTAGTAGAGATGGACCAAGGCAAGTTTCAATGAATTGGCTTAGTGTTAGGTGTTATGTCGAGTTATTTCTAGAACTTGGAGTTGAATGCTTTGGATTGGGGATCGAGTTGTTTTAATGAATGGGTCAGGGTCCAAAGAACTTAAGAAGGAAGTACTTGAGGCAGAATGATTTATTTAGCCTAAATTAGCTAAGTAAATTACTTGGTGCCAAGTTATTTTGATTCGATACCAAGTTGTTTTGATGAATATGTAACAATCAGGCTTGTACGAGTAGGAAGCAGGGGACTCTATAGATCACGCTGGAGGTGTTGGCTCATTCCCTTGGGTATTGGATGGTGAACAACATGATAAAATCTTTGCACCTTCGGCTCGTGACTCATGAAGGAAGTAGGTACCAAAGATGGCGGCTTGATAAAGGAGGGATCCATGGAATGTGAACGTGAAGGGTTCCGTATAATGGAAACTGGTTTAGGCAATGGAAGGGCTCGAATCCGAATGGAGAAAAGGAAGGCTTAGATATATGTACTAAGGAATTATTGATACTCGAAGTGTTTCTTATTGTGCTCAAAGTAGGGGTATGATAAGTTGGGACGCCCATGGATCAATGCCGTGGATTTGAATACCCTAAACTAGTGGCTTTGGGTATAGTGTCTAGCTGTAGGCTATGTGACACATATCGAGCTTTGTGCTACGTGATAACGAGAGTACACTGAAAATCGGTATTTTCATTAGTCCCTGGCAATAAGAAGGCCATAAGAGCTACCATATATTATGTAACGACCCGTAAATTTTTAATAATTTTATTTCTATATTTATATATTTAATTGAAATTTTGTGAAATTTTAAACAATAAAAGTTTGAAACAAAAATTTAATATTTGAAATGCGTCTAGTTAAACATAGCAACTTGTAAATTTTCGTCCGAAAATATGAAGTTTATTTTCATGCATAAATTTATTTCAATTTAATCAGTTAAAAATCGATGAAATTTAAACGTTTTCGAAACCTAAATATTTTTACATTGGAAAATTCTAAATCATCTTCTGAGCAAGACGTCATTTTTCATTTTTCCATATGCGGACTTCTTTAGCTCTGTCGATCTTATTTTCCTCCGTTTTTGTTGCATTTTTCGCTAGTAGAAATTTCAAAAAAATTTAGTTCAATCATACCACCGATATCTATATACCGTTTTGATCGAACCGTCGTGCTGATCTCAACGGTATATTCATCTCTATTTTCGAACCCGGTACGCCGCAAAATCAGTAAAAAGTTAGCCGTTGCGGTTCGTTATTTGAGCCTTTTGTCTTCAACTGACCATTCGTTTGTTCCAACAGTCAAGAAATGGGTGGACATTGCTTTATTAACTCTTTGAATTCGTACTTGACTTTAGCAATTCCCAAAGTCCATGTGACTTTTGCTTTACCATTGGTTCCAACATTTATTTGGTTGGTTCATTACTTTTTCATTATGGTTCTGTTAACAAGCACGTTCACTTTGTCTGTAGCATTGCCTATTCCTACTCTTCCTTCATTTCTTTCTCGTACACCTCCTCTTACCCGAAAATAATGGCCACCATATAAAAAAAGAAAGAAAAACTGTTGCTTCACTTGCTCCTTTCATTTGCACGCAACAAATTGAATTCTCACCACCAACCGTTCGTGTTCTTCCCTTCGGCCTCACGCAACCCGACCCTTCCTCCACATCGGCCTCTCTCCTCCGCTCAAGCTCCGACCATCACCCACTGATAAGTCAAATGGCCACCACTCCACTCGCATCCACCGTCTACCATTCAACCATCCACCTTCGTTCCGAGCCTCCAGGTCATGCCGCGTGGCCACCTGTCATCCTGCCCTCCTCTTCAGCACCGAACTTTGTACCCATAGCAGCCGCCGTACGACTTCTCTTTCCATCCCGACCTCGTCGCCTACACGAGCTCCACCGTACCCACATGGCCTCCTACGCAAGCTTTTCCCCACCTCCACACCCGTGAATGCTGCACGACCACCTTGCCTTCGCTATTCCACTGTGTGCCCTCCTTCCAGAGCCTCCACGCAAGCTTCCGCCATGTCAGCTCCTACTCCCTTCGAGCTTGCCGTGAGCCACCTGTACCACCGAGCAACCCCTCTCCTCATTCCACCCTTGAGCCGCCATGCCAGCCCATGCTCTCCCTACCTTGAACCCATCCCACTACCACCAACGAGCACTTCTATCCTCTTCCAGGCAACCTCACAATCCACCAATACCTATCGACCTTCTACCTAATATTATATATATAAAGGTATACATATTGCTTTATATATTGTTTTCGAATATAATATTGTTTTAAGTATATAATACATGACGCTTTCATATTATATAATGTCGTATAGTGTATTCTGTTCATGTTTTATAAGTATGGAATCTGCTTAGTTATAGGGAAGTTTATATAAATTTTATATTTTTATTGAGTGACATATTCTGTTTAGTTGGATATGTATTAATGAGTATTGATGTGTTTTTAAAAGACGGTACATAGTCTATAGTATTATATAAGTATGTGTTGATCGTGTATATAAATAATATATGTTTTTATAATAAAGTGATAACTATGTTTATATATGCATATTACTTTGAAAACAGTTTTGGGTCACTGGTTTCTGTTGATGATGACAAGTTTTATAATTGATGTTGGGTTTTAAATATATGTAACAGCTGTAACATATAATAAGTATATGTATAAAGGTATATGTGAATGACAGCCTATCTATGTGCTGTACATATATTTTATAGAAGTCTATATATGCTAAATGTTGCGTTTATATAGGTTATATATATATCTCTTATTGCATGAAAATGTATATATATAACTTAGTTTACAAAAGTACTACATGTAGGTCGTATATATAAATATTTGTTTAAGGCCTATATAGATAAACTATTGATATTAAACGTTTTAAAAAAATACGCATTACCGTAGGTCATAGTTATATATATATATATATATATATATATATAAAGTTATGTAAACCTGTTAGTAGTTGTCTGCATATTGGGCCATGTTGGGAGAGCATGCATGTATTTAGGTTTTGCATAAAGTATTGTTCGCATTGTGAGTCTGCATTTGTTTTCACATTTATAAAGTATGATATGTATATCATATTGTGTCTGCATTTTCTTAGCAACTGTTGCGTCAAAATATTTAGCTATTGTTAGTATGTAAAGCATATGATGTAAATATGTATTGAGATTTTAAGTTGTACATGTTTTAAATTTAATGAGGATTCTTTAAAAAAATAAAAAAAAATAATATGTTTGAATTCAATATATGTGATTTAATTTAAAGATGGCATTTGAAATGCATATCTATGAAATTTTATCCGTGTTTGAATTAAATCTCGATTTGAAAATATATATTTAAAATTGATTTTTTAAAATATTTATATATATTTTATGTGTTTAAATTTGGAATATAGTCATGTATATATGTTCACTGATACCATTTACTTTCATCGATCCTATTCTGATTTGATTTCGGCATTTCATCTTTAACAGCTTTGCTCGTCGATTCGTGCCAATCTAGTTTATTCCGAAAGTCATGCTTGCGATCTGTGACTCGACTTCTTGTCTATTCATCTCTCTAGCCCCGAAAGGTAAGCAATCACCCACGATAAACGTTCTTTTATTTACTAAATTTGATTTCAATTGAAACGAAAATTGAAATACGCGGCTGTTAGTTATTTACACCGTTATATATATGTTATTACCTGTATCAGTTCACCTGTGACATCTGACACCATTATCTGTTATTTATATAATGATAATCCACTTTGGTTGTTAAATGATTGATTGTTTGACGTTGACATTGGTCGTGAAATTGTTAATGTTTAAGTGATAAATAATTTGGAATTGAAATTGGCGTAGGATAGTTAGATTTGATATATGTGTTAAATTTGATTAGATGACATTTGCATAATATGACCCCTTTAAATGTTTAAATAAACAGGCACGTAGAAATATGGTTAATTGCACTTTGAACCATTTAAGTATATGTTGTATAAGTTGATGTAGTATGAAACTGAATAATAGATATCAAGTGAAGAACCGTATAAAAATAGTGTAATAATCTGTAATCTATATGAAATGATAGTGTAGATTCTAGAAATAATTATATTAATTTGCACAAACAACAATGTGAATTAATATGATTATTTCGGGATTATTCAAACAAATTATTGGATTGTTATTGATGGTTGCTATTGATTGTTTATTTAGTTTGACACCATCCCAGTTATCACACTGCAAGTTCCCTTTGCTATGCTTTGATTTTTGAATTGAATTGGAATCGGGTTGAAATGATAAATACCCAAATAAAACTTTGACTTAGGATAGAGAATTAAATAAAAACCCGATTGGTCAATAATTTGATTTAAAAATAAAAATAAAGATTTTATTTGAATAAAATAATAAGGGTTTTAAATGAAGTTGGAATTTGAATTCTAGTGAAATTTAAATGTTAATATTTAGTAATCTGAAACAAAATATTGACACGGTAGTTGATGAAAGAACGTTATCCAAAATTTATTATTTAATAATTAAATTTAGAATTATTTAATAATTAAATTTGAAATTATTTAATAATTAAGTATTGAAATTATTTAATAATTAAGATTTGAAATTATTTAATAATTAAATAAAACTGAATTATTTGATAATTAAATAAAAATTTGCGTTCTTTGATAAGAGAAAAAATTGAACTTTTGAATAAGTGAAATCGAACTTCTTGAATATGTGAAATTTAGTTTCTTTATTAATTGAGTTTTGAAATTTGCAACTATGTAAATAAATAAGTGAAATTGAATTTCTTTAACAAGAAATAAAATGTGATTTATTGTAATTAATGTGAGACTTGTAATTTAAAGAATTTGATTTGACGAATCTAATTTAATTCAATTTGTAAGTTGATATAATGAAGTTGAACTTAAGTAATTGATTTAATGAATTGGAAATTAAATAGAAATTGTTTTGAATGACAAATTTACTTAATGAATATTGAATGAAATCGATAAATGAATTTAAATTGATTTGAATGTTAAATTAAATTAATTTAAATAATTATGGGATGAAACTGATATACGAACTTGAATCAATATTTGAATTGTTTAAATAAAAATTGAAATTGAATTATAAGATTTTGAAATTGTAATTTGGAAGTTGTGAAACGTAAATTATGGAAATTGACATAGAAAGACTAATCGAATGTTGGTTTACAAATTCTAATTGAAATTGAATTTGATTTGGCTTTGAAATATATTAAACGACCAATCGGTGTAATAATTACGAAAGTTATTAAAGAAACCGAAATCGTTATGGACATACTCTCTGCCTAAACCGAAACCACTTTAGTAACTATACGCGGAGTGTGATCCAGAATGAAGTGGTTGGAAAGATGAATGTGATGACTGAAGAAAGGGAACGATAATGGATAGCCTTGACACTTGTGTCAAATTGGAAATGACTAAAATAGGAGCCGTGCTGGGCCAAATGGGGTTAGCTACCTCGAGCGAACACTTCTTCATAAACTACTCATTACTGTTATTGATTGGTGCACCCTCGAAGTTTTGGGAGTATTGTTTCGCGGTGTTGTGATCGTTGCGGCGATGCGTTTTCACCAGTCCGGATCAGGCAAACGGTAGGTTCACTACCTTGGGTATTGCCTCATGTGCCTTGTCATACTTGTATCCCTATATACGCGACCACTACAATTTGTTTTGTGTTATACATATGGAGTACTCCCTGATATCCCACCAGTTTACGGTGGAGTTTACAGTGCTGTATAGTCTATGACGCTTATATAAAATGTGTTAAGGGGGATAATGGTAATGCCTTAACACTATTTTGATACTTTATATTACTGATAGGCATTATCTACTTAGCGTACACTACTACATAGTAGATAATTTAACGGATCCTTAAAGGATGGTTATTCCAACTCCTTTGAGTTACTTGTATTTCAATTGTTATTTCACTTGAGTTGGATTTATTGATATAAGAATGCTAATCCTAACTCGAGTGTTTTGTGTTTTGCTATACGCTCGGGTCAGACTGAGTGGTTCAGCTTTTGAGACTCATCTTTGGAGTTGGAGCTTCGCCTAGAGATCCAGCTATCTATGCAGCTTTCAGATATTCAGTTGATTCCAGTGATGTATTCTGATTCTTGTATTTGACTATTGTATTCGAGACTTCTGTTGTAACTTATTTAACTCTGTTATGTATATATATAGTAGCTTCATGAACTACTATCTTTTGTTTCCGTTGCATATTATTACTCTATGTCTATGATTATTTATTTACTGTATATGTTCAGTTTTGCCAAATTTTAAATTAACAATTCGGTATTTTGAATTATTCAAGTCCGACATGTGCGGATGCGAATGGTCTAAAATAGCGGGGCGTTACATATTCAGAGCACATGAAGTGATTATGGGAATTGCTTGATGGATGCTATGGTTGCTTTAGTTACTTTCTAGGCTATCATTTGGGGATATCATTGGGAGTATGTATTGGAGATAGGAATACTTAGAGAGGTGATATCCTTATTTTGATGAGAGTACCTTTACATTATTTGTAGAGTAGCATATTATGATGTTATGTGCTAAATCTTTGGTTGTAAGGACAGACCAGGTGTGATTTTTGTATCTCTGTTCCTTACCATATTTACTTTCACAGTATTTTAAGATTCATTTACCGTTCACACCAGACTATTGTCTGACCCAAGGTTTTATGCTTTGTTTCTTATTATTTTGGTTACTCTTAAATGAGTAGACTAAATAATAGGTCTAGATTACGCTGTAGCTGTGCAAAGGACGAGCTGGATGGAGTTATCTCATATTATATACTTATACGGATTTCTATGCTTATTCCGTTGTGCAGCACTGGAAAGCCTTGGTAGCGACTACTTATTTTCTTGTTATGAGACAGTTGTTGAGTTTATTTCCATTGTATAAAATCTACTACATTTATATATAACGCTGTAGATCTTTCGCTATAAGAAAATCAGCCTTTGTTGTAGAAGTTAGTGATATTTATTTGTAAATGAAACTAATAACATTTCACATTATATTATAAACATAACAAAAATTATCTTTCCGCCTAAATCTAATAAACGTAACCAAAGTACATTTGCCCTATCATTATCCTCTCACATTTAGACAAATTTCTAAACCCGACAAACAAAATTTCCCAAATCGCTTTAACAAAATCCTCCTCACCCAAGCTTTTCAATTCAACCATTCCTCCGTAGTCATCGTCGTTGCAACACTCTGTCTATCTGCTCCTCTCTACATCGTCAAGGTAGCTCTCCAGCATGATTTTCTCCTCGCGGTGCCTTAAATAGGTATATTTAGGTATGAATTTTAAAAATTGATTTTATGATTCTAAATTATTTGTATTGACGCAGCTGTAGATGTTTACGACTTTAACTACATCTTGATTAAAGCTTACGCATAAAATTGTCTGCGATTGTTTATGATTGTTCATTAGGTTTACGTTGCTATAAATGTTTACGACTTTAATTACATTTTGATTAAAGTTTGCTTATGCAATTATTTGCGATTCTAAATGGTTAGTAAACGTATAAATGTATAATCTGCCTACACTATCGAAATAAATGACAATCTCATTTTATAATAACATTTTTAATTCTATCTTCAGTTTATGTATATTTATAATCAAAAGAAGAAAGTAATTGTCTAGATGCCAAATGAAAAATAAAACAACTTTTGAAAAATAAAACCAACTTTTTTTATGAAAGTATTTAGCATTTTGCTTTACTCACGAAATTCCCTCTTTGCATTTCTCATTTAACCTTAAAAGAAATAGTGAAATTAATAATTGCAAGCTGCAAGGGTTTATAAACTTCAATAAATTAAACAAACTAACTAAAATAAACAATATATTTGATCTTAAGATGACAGTAGTTAGATGGTAAAGTTATTATACTGCAAGTTCTTGTTTGAAAATTTCAATTACTAACTTATTGATTTTTTTTTTGTTCAATAGAAAAAGAATAATATAGCTTAATGAAATTTTTCTACAGTTATTACAAATCTATTCACTACAACAAAAATAATAGTGCCAAAAGCAGTTGTAATAGCTCTATTACAACAGGCGGCAGCCCGTCGTTATATCCGAAATTGTAATAGAACCATATTATTTTACAATTATCGCCAACAGTTGCGAAGTCATTTTTTACAACTGCCTATAGCAGTTGCAAAAGATGTTTTACAACTGCTTTTGACACTTGTAAAAGTGTTTTTTACAACTACTTTTGACACTTGTAGAAGTGTTTTTTACAACAGCTACTAACGATTGTGGTAACTTTATCGCTACTGAATACCTGTTGCAATAACAGTTTTTTTTTACAACAACTGCTTATTGCCATTGCAATACATTCTTTTACAACTACCTTTGACCATTGTAAAAGCCTTATTTACAACTGTTTTGCGAACCGCTACAAACCGTGGGAATTCGTCTTTCCACAACTGCTATTAACCACAAATGTCATAATATTATAATTGAAACCAATATTTCACCTCTAATAACAACAATCATTCACATTACTTGAAACAATATGAACTATTCTCATTTAAAAAATTAAAAACAATTCAAGTTTTCACTATTTTTTAATTCATAGCTCTTTCATAAAACATAACTAAATCCATAACATATATCAATAAAAGTACACGTACGTACTAATCAAAAGAAATAAATTCTTCATGTCAAGCAATAGTCTTGACTTTTCCATCCCTGTCCCAGCATCATAAGGAACATATTCTTTTATACTGCATTCAACTTGAATCTTGCCTATACAATATGAATAGTGTCATCAATGATGTTAATAATATTACTTTCAACAAACTGGAAAACTTGAAATAATCTTAAACATGTTATAATATAGACAGTAATTACATATTTAAGAAATGTTATTGCTCTTCCTATAATCAAATACTACTGAAATTACATCATATTTTTTGCAAGTTTACGGTCATTGTATTCTTGGTAGATGACTAAATTTGTTTCAAAACCATTGCAGGTTTGAGTGCTTTTTCTTGATTTCAATTTTGACTTATGGCTGATTTTTTCAGCCCTATCAATCGTGCCAATAATAAGTTCGACTTCCTAAATATTAAGCTACTATGTCACTTACTAATACAGTTTGCATTTGTAATCTCGAAAAATGGCATTAATCATATTAGGAAAGAATTGACAAAAGGCATTTAAGCCTCTATGTTATTTCAGTTATGCCTGGATTACATGATAAGTGGAAGCAATTCTTATAAAAGTTAAAACTTTAATATAGTTTAGAGTATTACCAAGTGGAAAACAAAAGCTTGTTGCACATGCAAAATTAACAAGCATACTATAATATTATAATTATATATGCCTCAATCATAGCTATAAAATGTCATAATTGAGAGCTGGACACAACTATACTTAAAACTATCATTAAATATGAACACAAATAAAAATATGACTACACATATTTTTGATCCTAAACTTACTACATGTGCAAACATAAGGGCATCAAACACGAGTAACTTAATACGTCCTAAACTTAGCCTCTAATCATGATATTTTAATTGGTGGATATTCATTTTTCAACCATTCATAGTATGTAGTGGTGAAGTATATTAAAAACCAAACTTTTAGTAGGGCACTCATCGACTTACAGAAAAACGGATTGAACAAAAATTCACCAACTCCACATTAATTTTTACTGCTCAATAACCAAGTTGTAAGCAAATGGACCAGTGAAAAAATCACAGTTCAGATCAACGGGAAAAATAAGACTAATACATATATAAAATAGTTTGTTCATACTTCGGACAAAAAGTTATAGTGAAATTATTAATACACTTACCCACAAGCAATACAAATACAAAAGAAAAACCATGCAATTTCAGATTAACTACAATCAATCAGTCATGTATACTTGTAAAACAATAAACGGTCAACTATATTTTCTTTAGTTCACACAATAATGCAATGAAAAGATTCTATAATCTAGAACACTATCATAATTTTAAAAATACGAACTCTTAAGATAGTGAAATTACCATAATATACAAAATTCAAGATGATTACCTCTTCTTGATGTTGCTCATTCTTACCCAATGCAACAAGTTCAAGCTTCTTTTACTAACTGATCAACCTAGAAAAAAAATCATAATATATAAAGAATTAGAACATAACACAAATCAACACCTATTATATATTATCTTCACTATGAAAATATATGCCTCCATATATAAGTAATTAAGTATTATAGTATATTTGGACTTGTACTGATTTTTGAGCTACAGTTTTGTGTTTAGTTAATATTCTGAACCCTTGTATTACTGGTCATTTTTTGATTATTTGCCATTAAAAAAACTTGACATTGTTGTAACCAATTAGACTGCTAAGGCTTTGCTGGTAATAACTACAGACAAGTCTAGTATGTAACCAAAGGAATAAGATCAGTAGATAGTTGATCGCCAAAGTCTGTAAATGATTATTCATAGGCATGCAACACATTACTAAAATATGATCTACTGTGCTACATAATTGAGAAGTGAATATATGTTAATGTTAATATTTAATTTTGGAAATGATTATTTATAGGCCTACACTACATTCTTAGAGTACGTGCTATTGCGCCACATAATTGAGCAGAGAATAGTTGTGACTGTTCACATTTAGTTTTGGCTACATAAATGTGCAGTAATAGGTTGTTATATTAAGCTGCTGCATGGTTGGTGAGCTCTTGTGCAAGGCAACACTTCTGTGAAACCTTAAGCTGTTGCAAAGTTTATAACCCAACATCAGGACCAAAGCAAGGCGCTCTAAATTTCCCAAGGACAAATCCATCTTCGCCGCATTAAATCGAGTAACAACCGAATGAATAGATTCGTGTGATTAAGAATTAATTCAAATAAGACACAATTATAATTGTATGAAACAAACCATGCATAACTGATAATAGGCAACAAGATGATTAAATGACTACTAAAGCATCCATTATTGGTTATTATGTATTATGATAGAGTAATAAATATAGGGTTCAGTTGTGTAAAGCTAGTCATTGTCTATGTACAAGGCATAATAAGATAATATCACACATTATTTATGCCCCACACATTTCATGATATATAGATACTGAAAACAATATAATCCTTCTAATGATAACTAGCATAGCAAAACTAGTTAATTGATGGAAATGATTTCAGTTCCATGCACCATACCATCATATATCTTTTGTGTGGTACAAGATCAAAGTTCAACAAAGAGACCGTGCAAACTTACAATTAATACATTGAATACTTAACCACGAATACAGTGTGAAAAACAATCTATATAAATGGCCTGCAAATATTCAGTTTAACATGCATGATTACCATAAAATGAAGTTTCTTTAATCTTTCTAATAATGCAGCGGACTGGATTGGTAGGTATGCTTGCTCATGAATCATGTGACAGTGTTCTCACATTTCTGCTAGTTAACATTCCTTTTTAAATAGTCACTTAACCCATCAACTTTTTTGGTTTGATTCATTGATATAATGAACCATATAAGAAAAAAGGGTATAGTTTCTTGATATATATAAAATGAGTTTAATGAATGGCGGTTGCATAGTGAGTCTGGTAAACAGCAAAACCATGTTGTTCATATTGCTACATAGTATTACTTTATTAATTGAAGGGGTCAGGTAGAACTAATGAAAACATTTAATTACATAGACATATTCACACGTATTTTGAATGTTGAAATTGCGTGGGAAAGCAGCAAAACCACCATTCATGGAACTCACTGCCATGTGTGTATTCACATACCGAGTCATTTTATGTATTATCACATACTCTCTCTGTAGTGGCATTCCTAAAAAAAGGGTATCGTCATATCTAATCCAACCACACAGGTGGCCATTTTTGATCAATATTCTTTAACATAAATTATCCAAATATGGTTATTGCATAGTTGCTGCAAATTTCCTAAGGACCATATTTTGCATTGGTCCTTATGTGTTAAAAATCACTACTGGATGGTATAACCAAGTGACGTCAGATAACTTAACGATTAAATACATCATGCCATAAATTTTTTACTCCATGATAAAATTCGGGGTATTGTCACAAGGCTAAACCATGTCAATCATTTTGTTAGCAACCGTGACAAGGAACCAAGTGAATAGGAAGTCAATAATTCCTATCGCAAAACACTTGCTGCTCTTATTGGAAGATATAGATGAATATGGATTGAATGGACAGTAATTTTGTCAAAACATTTTTAATTAATACCTTTTGAACTCCAAAGAGTAAACGGTCGAAATGCTCGGTTGGAGCAAGCGTAGAATCGAAGGGACACCACAGCTTATGCTTCGTTGATGACAACGGGTTAGGGTTCGTAAGAGGATTTCGTCGATAGCAAAGAGAGCAAGCGCGACTAGCTTCATCGATGACAACGGCGGCGAGCGGGCGACGGCAAGGCGGCGAGCGCGGCGACGTCGACGGCAAGGCGACGAGCGCAACGCGGGATAGGATTAGGGATTTGGGTTTGGGAAAATTTGACGATGAGGTTAATTGTAGTTATTTAATAAATTGAGCGGCCAATGAAATGTTTGGGAGGGAACCCTAATTTTTCACGAAGCGGAAAAGTTATTAAAATTACCGCTGTAAAAAATAAACAGTTGTCATGAAATATCTATTACAAATTTACCACAGGCAGCTTGTGCAAGTTATAAAGAAAAGGTTGTAATATGGTTCTTTTGTTGTAATTTATTTTTTTGAAAAGAGGTCAAACACTTTATTGATATTGAGGAGAAAACAATACACACTCACACTGTACAATATATTTCTTACACAAAATACTTGGCCCAGTTACAAACAAGACCAAACCCTAAACACACTGCGAAACTTTTGCGTTGCTTTCCTCATGGCGGCTCATTTTCTCTGCCTGGTAAAACTTTTAATTATAAATTATAAATTATTATTATTTCATTTTAATTATTAATTATTATTATTTAATATTGATTTTTAACTTTTAATTATTGCCATTTACTTATTATTTAATTAATTATTATTATTTATTATAATTTTGTTATTAATTATTAGTCAATATTATTTGACAGTAATTATTATTTATAAATTTTTAATTATAAATTAAATATTTATTGTTTATTTATTTATTTATTTATTATTATTATTATTATATTTTTAATATCAATTATTAAATATTAATTAATAATATTAATTACCATTGTTAATTATTGATTTTTAATTTTAATTATTAATTTTAAAAAATTAAATCTTATTTATTAATTGTTGCTTATTTAATAATTATTAATTATTATATTACTTATTAATTATATTGACTAATAATTATTAATATTAATTATTTCATATTTCGAATTAGTATTATTATTTATTATTAATTTTCTTATAATTATTAATTATTAGGTACTATTATTTAGTTATTATTTATTGATCATTACAACGAGCAAACAAAAAAGTTGTAATAGGCCCTATTACAACTGCAAAAAAGAAGAATTGTTAAAAATATTCATCTATTACAACTAGCGAAAAAAGGTTTAAATAGATTTCTATTACAACTGGCAAAAAAGCTTGTATTAGGAGTCTATTACAACTGACAAAAAGATAGGTTGTTAAAAATATGCATCTATTACAACTGGCAAAAAATGTTGTAATATGTATCTATTACAACTGGCAAAAAGATAGAGTTGTTAAAAATAGGCATTTATTACAACTGGCGAGAAAGAGTGGTTGTAATAGGTATCTATTACAACTGTCAAAATAAAAGAGTTGTTAAAAGTAAGTTTACTACAACTGTCTGATAAAAAGAGTCGTAAAAAACCTTTATTACAACAGACTATTTGTGACAGATATAAAAATACAGTTGTAATAGGGTCTTTTTGTTGTAGTGATTGCTGGCAGTATGAACAAATAAAGACAAGTAAATCATATTTGGGTAATGGAAAACCTAGGCTTAAAGACAAGTAAATCATATTTGGGTAATGGAAAACCTAGGCTTGGCGTGATGTAACAAATGTTAGCAGTCCGTAAAATATATTTTCATGCTTCTCCACTGTAAACCATGGCTTAAAGAGGCAAAGGAGGTCTCAAACTTCCCAATCCTTACAAATTGCTTCATCATGTGTGCTTATGTTGTTTCCATGCTTTGATTTACTACTCCTTATTTTCACTATTTTGCAAGGAATGCACATTTTTCTTTTTCTATTTTTATGTTTGTAGTTCTGAAATTTGCTTGTTTCTTCCACCCTAAGTACCATGCGCACACTTAGAATGTGATTTTTGTGATGTCTCTGCGTTGGACCACTTTGGTTGCATTGGACCTAAAATTATTATGTTCAACCACTTTGGTTACCTTGGACCATGACAAACCCTGATTATACAGAACATTAATGCATTTGATTTTTGGTTTCCCACGCCAAGATTAAAATTAGTTTCCTATGTAACAAAATAGAAGTTTATTTTTAAATGATTCTTCCTAGAAAAATCTCTGTGATTAACTTTTTATTAATAATATCCCTTATTTTGAATGTAAATAAAAAACAAAATACAAAAAAGCATAAGTTAGTCACGTAGTTTATAAATTTTAGCATATGGGCTATGTGCCTGAAACCGATGCAGATTCAACAAAATTGAATTTTATTTGAGCTGATACGCTATGTGCATGAAACTGATGCAGATGTAACAAAATAGAAAACTAAAAGAAAGACTACCAGATTCAAGCATATAGCCTAAAGGAAATTAGTACATTTTTAGTTGCCTTACAAAAAAAGAAATCTATAACTAGATTCTATTATAAAACTATTAAATAGGTAATAATTTACGAGCTACGTTAGTTAAATAATTCGTTTGAGCATAGAAACAGTTTAAATGCATTCATCCAGAAAAGGAATTATTGGGAATATACACAAGTACTTTAGCTATTTTGGTCAACTTGCGACCTTCTATTTGTCATATCACAAAAGAATATAATAATTACCTCATCTTACTTAATTATACTATTTAGTAATTACCCAACTACAATAATCAATAATTAATTATAATGTTTGGTACTTACACACTAAAATTTGTTAACTATAATGTTTAGTAAGTAACATTATGAACATTTGTCTTTTCACGTACTTACAATCTCCACCTTCTGCGATTGTACTGACTTGGTCTTTTACACTATTTGGATCTTGTTTTGAATTAAACATTTTAATCTGCAGTAGATACATGCTATAGATGAACGGGAAGTTCTGTTTATTCCAAGATCCAGAACCTCATTCAGTTTGCAATTTTTTATTAACATGGATTATTTTAAGTTTTCACATACTGAGACTCCCAACTATTCTCAATTAGCATTAGTTTAAACTTCAGTTCTGTAAGTGTGATAACAATGATTTATCCATTCTACAGACGTTGACTATTCTCAAACAGCACTCCTACATAGTTTAACATTACACTGAACCTTGGAAAAACAATACGGTTTTGGATTATGGTTCAAATACAGAACAATACAATACATTTGTATTTAAGAAGAAAGCAATGATAAACTTACTAGAAAAAAGGAGTCTACTGCACTCCCATGATGCATGCTGATAGTTGAGTAATGGATGATAAACGTTGAGTCATCAATTAATACATGTTTAGCTACATTTAAATGATGTCCACTGATTTACTCTATAGATCTTTTAATTACTGTAAGATTGATGATAAAAAACAATTTATGTTTACACTCCCTAACTTGAAGTTGTAGACATACACCCAACATTCTAATGTTATTTTTCACTTTTCTACATTATGTTCATCTTATTTAAAAGCAATATCATACATAAATTGTACTATTCCTGGATTAGAACTTCCAATTTTTTAAAGGAATCGGTTATATTAACAGTCGAACTAAAGTGGTGTTCTGTATAATCAGAGCTATGCCCTTGCCTCTGTGTTGTATTTGTTTTTTGGCTTGTCTTTTTTATTGAGTTTGTTGTAGTTGCATATTCAGTTGTGGCCATCTCTATTTGTTATAACTTCAATGTTATATGACTTATTACATGCCTAGATATTACATACGTGGATACAATATTAAATGCCTAAGTGCAATAACTTCAATATGTATAGTTATATTTTTTATTACGACAGACAACCAATTTCTACGTCAAATTTTGGAAACTTATTTGCCTTCATATGTTGATGATGGAAAAAGATTATATTTTTTTTAAACAAGTAATGATACAGTGTTTAACTTAATAAGTATTTTGAAAATTAAAACATGTAATCAAAAAATAAAACTCAATTTTTATTTATTTATTTAACTTTCTTCATAGAACAAGTATAGAGTACCGACAAGGAGCATTGAATTTCATGCATGATACAAAGTGGAATATAAGAAATGTAGAAATAAATTATGCCCCTGCGAAGATTTTTGAAATCTTTGTCTTCGTGATGACCACATCATCATTGAACATTCAATTATGAAAGGAATGTAGCCTAAGTATATGAGCAGTGTGTGGTATAATCATGGCGAAGAGATAGATGTAGAGAAGAAAAAAAGTTGTTTGACGTATATGATTTATTCAAGATCATTCATTACGAAGATGAAGATTTTTTGAATCATGAATTTTTGATTATGATAAAGATAATGTTGATTCTCAAAGAAAAGAGGATAAGTTACGCAAGAACTTGGAAGATGCTGAAACTCCATTGTATCACAGATCACACAAAATTATCTGTCATCATCGTCTTGTATAATCTTAAATGTGAGACTAGCTTGTCTGATAGTGGGTTTAATAAGCTTTTAAATTTGCATTATTTAATTTTTCCAAATGATAACGTGCTTCCTAAAACCTTATATGAGGTAAAAAAAAATTCTTAAACATTCGACATGGGTTTTGAATAGATATAGGCTTGTGAGAAGGACTATTGCCTTTTCAGAAAAGAATACAAAGGTTTATATACTTGTCCAAAACATGGTTCTTTGAGATGGAAGAAAAATCAAGATATCAAAGAGATTATACAAGGTGTTCTAGTTAAAGTGTTGAGACACTTTCCAATAATTCCAATATTTAGAAAAGGTATAGATCTAAAAGATGGTAGAAGATTTAAGACGGCATTTTAATAATAGAAGCAATGATGGAAAAATGCATTATCCCGTGGATTATATGGCATGGAAAATGGTGGATGAAAAGCGTAAATATTTTTCATTCGATCCACGCAATCTTAGGCTTGGTCCTACTACAGATGAGTTCAATCTATTTTCCATGTTGAGTTCAAATATAGTTGCTGGCCAGTAATGCTTGTGACATATAATCTCTTGCCTATGTTGTGCATGAAGAAGGAAAATATTATGTTAACTTTGCTTATTCCAGACCCAAAGCAACCCGGGAATGATATTGATGTATATTTGGCGCCTTTGGTAGAAGATTTGCATCATTTGTGCTGTAATGGAGTTGATGCTTATGATGCATTTAGTAAAACATTGTTTAAACTGGATGCAATTTTGCTATGGATGTTAATGATTTTCCGACTTATGGAAATCTTGTTGGATGTCGTGTGAAGGGAGAAAAGGCTTTCCTATATATGGTGTCAACACCCATTCTCATTGGTTGAATCATAGTCAAAAGGACGTCTACATAGATCATAGAAGATTTCTACCTATTTTATATTCATGAAGGAAAACAAAAGGCATTGCTTGATAACACCATGGAGAAAAGTTGTGCTCCTAGAATCTAACTAAGAGAAACATTTATGCATCGTTGAAGGATTATCCAAATGATTTTGGAAAAGAAAAGGAAAAGAAAAGTAAGAAGAGGAAGTGTGCTAATGATATAGAAGATGAATATGATAATATTAACAATCCTCCAAAAATGGAGCTAGCAAGGTGGAAATAAGATCAATTTTCTTTGGTTTGCCATATTGGGAGGTTAGCGCTTAAATAATTTAATTTCCATTGTTTTAAAAGAACAAAAATATAGTAATGTAGTATAGTTTTGGTTTTTGCAGTGACTTCCATTACATCACAATTTAGATGTGATGCATGTGGAGAAAAATGTAACGACTCGGTATTTTCAACCATTCGCATCCATTATAAGTGTATAAGTAGACACTCATGCCGGAATTGGATTGCTCAAAATACCGCGTTGTAAATAAAAATTTGGCAAATCTCAGAATATACAGTAAATTAAAATCACAGATCACAGACACAGAGTATATAAAAATGCAGCGGAAGAAAAAGAGATAGTAGTTCATGAAGCTACTATATAAAATATAAGATACATCAGAGTTAAATAAGATACAACAGAAGAGTAACAGGATACATCAAGTACAAATCAGATACATCACTGAACCACTGGATATTGAAACAAAATAGATGGCTGGATCTTCAAGGAAAGCTCCAACGCTGAAGGTGAATCTTGAATGCTAACTCAATCAATCTGACCCGAGCGTAAATCAAAACACAAAACCCTCGAGTCAGGACATAAATACTTATAAACTGTAAATCAACTCAAGTGAACAGTAACAAAATGCATCAGTAACTTAAAGGATGCTTGGGACCGCCCATCCTCTAAGGATCCGTTAAACTATTTACTATGTAGTAATATACGCTATATATGGTAGTGTCTAATCAGTAAAGTATAATCATATAGAAAATAGCGTTAAGGGGATGGTGAACCTTAACGCGGTCAGATCTTTAAAACCAAAATCGTAGTGGGCTCGATATAAGGATATGACACGGCACGCGAGGCAATGCCAGGGTGGATGCACCGTTTGCACTCCCGGACCGGTGGTGGCGGCAAGCCAGCAGCTTCCGCCCACCTCGAACAATAGCCCCGAATCAAAGTGGCGTCACCGAATCGAATCACAACAGTAATAGTGTAACATCCGCCTTTTCGCACACTTTAAAACCGACACTCGTGCCAATTCAAAACATACGCAAGGGCGGATTTTTATGGGGTAAATAAGAAAAATAGAGAAGAAATAAAACGAAAATAGAATCTCACAGCGGAAGGATAAAATATAATAACAAATATACAGTTCATAAACAGTTTATAAAAGCTTGATTCTTCTTTTACAATAAATATCAGAGTTACACATACCAATACAAGCAATGCAGCGGAATAGAAAGAGTGTGGTGTAATACTATATATAAAATAATACTGATTCTTCGTCTTCGTCCTCCAAAGATAAAATCTGCTATCCTGAAACGCTCGGACTGACCCGAGCGAATTTGAAAAGACAAAAACACCCGAGTCAGACTAGAATATCTTATGTGAGTAAAATAAACAGAAATAAATATGAGTACAGTAACTCAAGAGATGTTCGGGATTTACATCTCCTAAGGATCCGTTAAACTATTTACTATGTAGTATATTGCGCTATTATAATAGTGTCTATTTATAAAATAAACTTACTTTTTAATAGCGTTAAGGGGTTACCCATATAGCCCTTAACACAAATAATGCCAATAGTCTATACAGTACCGTAATACCTCCTGATCGGGAGGCTACCAGAGGATACTCCATAGGTACGACACAAATAGAAACTCGTAGTAAAGGCTCGATATGGTAGGTGACACGGCACAACTAGGCAATGCCAGGGTAGATATACCAATTGCTATCCAGGCTGGTGGAAACGCGTAGCCGCAGTTACCGCCCACCTCGGACTAACTCCCCAAAATCAAAATATAGAAGTGGCCACTGAATCAAATCCAAGTCAAAGTATAATATCGAAGAGGAGCGTCCGATCAGAGGAATGACCTCATTGGCCTGAGAATCGCTCCTGTTTTAGCCACCTTATGCCAACTCACGGGAGTCGGGTCCACGTATTTACCTTACAGGAAACGTCGCCACCACCTACTTCATTCTGGAATCTCCACCGCGTACACGGTTAGTCAAAGTGGTTTTCGGTATCGACAGAGAGTATGTCCATATCCGATCCCGGTCTCTTTGCCAACCAATCGTTATTATAACACCGCGGTTATTTAAAAACAGTTTATACTTTAAAACCAGAATATAATCCCTTTCAAAACCATAATATTACGATATCATTTCTTCTTTAAAAACACAAACAATTTATTTTCATATTATTTTATAAAAGCCCAAATCAATGATATCGTTTCCCAAATAAAATTTTCCTTTCCAAAAATTATGTCACTTTTTATTATTTAATATCCCATGTAACCAATATTTTGTTTGTAACTTTCAACATAATTCTTCGAAAATCCATAGTATTTTAAACCATTATTTTCAAAACTAAATGGTTTGGATATTCAACGGGTATGCGAATTAAAAAGGTTTAACTTTACTGTTGCCTTATAAAGAATAAATTACATGGCTTTCCAAATATTTCTTGTTTTAAAGTTAAACCAAAGTCCAAAATATTACTTCAAGTCTCAAAACCATTTCAATTTTATATATTTATATCCATTTTTGAGCATTAATATTTCAACTAAAGTTGGATTTTTATCCTTTCAAAATCAATATTCTATTAATTAATCTTGACCATTCACATAAAATCCATAATTAATAAGACTTCAATTTCTAGTAAAATATATATATATATATATAGAATTTTTCCACTTCAAATTATACTAGAATATCCATTTCTATTTATTTTGGGAAAATCCAATTACAAATATCATATCTTATAATTTCCAACTTTACATTTAAACATAGGATATAAATTTACCAAACTCCATTTACTAAATTTCTTCCATTTTCAATAAAGAGATTTATATTCCTTTTAATTTCAAAATTTCAACTTCATAGGTATATAAATATGGAATAAAATATTTATACAATATAAATTTAAGATTTATAGACCGTATTCAATCCAAACCATAGAAATCACATTAAAATAGTTATATATAGACCGCGGTGCCTGTATAAAATTTTCTATCCTATAGTCAAGTGATACGGATATTTATCATTTCAATCCGCAATTTAAAAAAAATAAAACTTTGCGGTTTTATCATTTCAAACCACAATCCCGAATGAAACGTAAAATGTATGCTAACTTGCAGTTTAATGATATCAAATAAAACATCCATTCAACAACACATCCATCATCCAGTCACAAACATCAAGCAATATCAATCAATAACAATATATGTTTGGTAATATACAACAGGTAATAATTGGCAGTTTTATTTCAAATTATATTTATCAACTATTAATCTAACAATTTATATTCAGTGATAATTTACATAACTGTTAACTAGCAGTTCTTATGCAAACAATAATTTCTAACAGCCAATTAATACGCAATCAATCAATTAAATTAACAGTTACATTCAAAAAAATGCAATTCAACAGATATGAATGAAATAACATGCCAAAAGCTCATAAATAAATTTCTATTCATTTCTAAAATTTATTTAACAAACATAAAAGCTTCTAGTAATTGTGAGTGGGTTAAAACACTCACCTTTTGAATTTAAATCGAATTTAAACCCGATTCAAACCCAAAAATTCGCCCGTCTCAGAATTCGTCCAAACCAGCGTCATCAAGTCCGGAATTAAATTACGATCCTAACAAAAAAAATTTCGTGTGAATCCGAATTCGTATGAGAAAGTTATGGCGAAAAATGGAGATTGAATTCAAAAATTAAAAGTAACAAAATGACACATATTTTCAAATCACCTGCCACGTCACCCTTCTTCATTTCGCAAGCTACAGGAATGAAGCCTTCAATACGCAGAAACCCAAATAATTCGTTACTGGCAACCGCGGCTGCCACCTCCTGAGTCGATTGCCTCCACCAGCGTGACGACGCTGCGACCCACACGACCAAACTACGCCCCCCCCAACGTCACGAGCTCGCGACTCGAGAGCAGCCGCCGCCGTTTTCTCCCCTTGGCCGAAACCCTAATCCAAAATTCCCGACAATCCAACCATCGAAACGCCAAACAAAATACATAGATGCACTCCCCATCGTCCATGCTACAATACCCAGAAACAGAATTTCGATCAGACGAAGTTTTGTGCGGCGATGATGAACGGTTTTGGGGCTGTTTGAATTTATTCTGGATGAACGACAGCTCCAATTGAAAAACGAATTTCACCAGTAGATTACGCGTATCGAATACTTCAACATATATTTTTTCTGGAATTTTCTGAAATTTTTGAGTTTTGACTTTTTGATTTTGAACTGTGGATAGATCTGAATTGGATTTGAGATGTATACATTTGGGGAAGAGAAAAGAGTGAAGAAATGAACGTACAGCAAATGAAAAAGAAAGGAGCTAGGGTTTATAGCTGTATATTTATAGATAGGCTAGAGGTAGGGTAGCTAGACTGGATACGCGAACGTGCGTGACAAACCATGGTCCAAAAAGCCCGCTATGCCTCCGGAGCCAAATTTGTTAAAACTATATATCCAAATAGGTGTTTTAAAATATTCTGAACGCGATGGAAAAAGTTTCGCGACCAAATTCGATCGTATGAAGAAGTTATGCTAAAAAAACAAAAATTTCAAATTGATTTCAAAATGCGTAAATTTCAAGGCGTTTCGAGTCCGTACGATCAAACGACAAGTCCGATCGCTACGAAACTTGAAACATTATTATAATTCACCGTTACAGATCCGATGAAACTGGTTTCGTCGAAATCCGAGTCCGTGACAAAAATGGCTATTTTTAATATTTATTAAATAAATTAAAATAAATCATAAAATCCAAATTTTCTTTCAACTTTAAATATTGGCCAAATTTCATTACTTATATAATCCAATCAATTCCAAATAATTTAGCAAGCTTGGATGTGAATTAAAATTTATAAGTATATAAATTTCGCAGTGTTAACCTCTGCGTTTTCTTATTATTTGGGAATTATAAATTTTATTCGCAAAACCCAATTATTAAATCATATACTTATACTCTCATCTTAAATCTAATTATATAAATAACTTGATTTCTATTATCCAACTCAAAATATATCAATTATTCTCCAACTACATAGTTAACGTTTCTTTTATATATCACTGTGGTAATATTTCAAAATGTTCATCTTTTGTTTGCATAAATTACTATATTTAGATAAAATTGTAATTTTGGTAACTTATCACATAAATAAACTTAAAACCTCAACTAATACATTCCACCTCTGTTTCATCTTATTCATTCACTCATCAATATTCCGTACTAACTACAAAATTTAGTGTATTCCTTTAAATTGATCAAAATAAGACTTATCAACTAATAGAAAGATTTACGTACAAAATTTATTGTCATACATCTAATTTACAAGCCTATACTTAATTATTATCCTACAATACGTTTTACGTTACTATAATGTTCATTCTTCCGTTCCTACGTTTCTATAAATTTATTCATTTATAATTTATTTAACGCAACGCTTAATCTACACCTATTGCGATGTTTCAAATTTACTTGAATGAACAATTTCTTTACTCAAAATAGTTGTTGTAAACTCTTAATTCCACATTTATAAGTGTATTATTATTTTCACTCAAATATTATACATATATATAGAGTATTGGGTTTTTATTTAATCATATATATTAATTAATTAAATTCAATATTTAAGTCTGACTAAATTTATTCCCCAAATACACATTTACCTTTCTCAACCAATAAATATAACCAATCAAATTCTCATTTTATTGAACCTTGGTCAATTCCACACGTTAATTTTACTTAAAGTCTCAATTAATTAATTTACCTCGGTTTCATTACCTTATTACCTTATATGCATAATTGACATGGTTATATCTTCCATTACATCAATAATTTATCATTTCATCTTACCATTTATCTACGTATCCTTTTATTGCACTGATTGAAATAAATTCACTTATTAAATTCCCAATTCCACCCTTCTATTCAAACCAAGTATCATGCTATGATAATATTTTACGTTGGTTACACAAAAAAAATCAACTTTTTATCGTTATCAATTAAACATACATTAATTGCACAAATTAAAGGAATTAATTGCACAAATTAAAGGAATTAATTGCCATTTATCCAATTTAAATTTTTCATACATCAATCTATTTCATCTAAATCCTTACCTATGAATATTGCAACCTTTAATTCCATTAAATACCAATTAACCCAAATTATTTCATTTATTCTAAGTCATATCAGTAAAATAATTCATCATAATAAACTTAAAATCTATACGTTTATTGATTTATTTCTATTTGTCTTATGTTAAATTCTAAATTTAGTAAGACAACCTAAAGTACTCCATTCAATCGACAGTCCCTTTCAATTGTTAATACGTATTTAAATTTCTACAGTTGCCTTCCATCTGCACTTCCGTTACTATGATAAAAATTAGTAACGTTTATGCCATCAATCCATCATAATTACTTACCCTTAATTGAGTTTGATTTCCAAATAAATTTGCTGACCCTTAATTAGACAATTTATAAAAGTTTGTCATCATACCTATAGTTCTACGCTTATGCTATGTCTTAAATTTCAATAAATTTATAAATTTTGAGATGTTCATTAGGGTTTACAAATTTATTGACTTGCAATAACAGGGTTTCTTAATCTATTCAATTTATCGTTCACAATCTTTTATTGCATTAAATTGGTTTAATATTCTCATATTAAATTTTATGTCCAGGTAAGAATTTTTCTTTCTTTCTCTACTTAATTCATTTGAATTTTATTCAAATGTCTTTAAATAGGTTTCTAAGTCACTTCTATATAATTTATTCTAGCCTTCATTCTAATATTTATCTACCACCTTTATTCTTTCAACTAAAATAAATTACAAAATCCTATTAAACAAACAATTTTAAATGGTCGAACTTTACTCGTTACAAATAGAATGGTTTCCGATGGAGCATGCTCGATGAAAGGGTGCGACCCTTTGTGTAGCCCGGTATAGCTCCTATTTTAGTCATATATGCCAACTCACGGGAGTTGGGTCCACGTAATATATACCTCGAGAACGCCGCCGCCATCCTACTTCATTCTGGAATCTCCACCGCGTACACAGTTGTTAAAGTGGTTTTCGGTATTGGCCGGCTATAAGACAATATCCGATCCCGGTCTCTTTAACAACCAATCGTTATTATAACCCGTAGTTATAACTTTTAAAACAATATTTTATACTTCAAAATAAAATATCATTTCAACCCAAATCTTTATCAAAATAAAGAGTAAATCATTTCCAAACCATTTCAATATATCATCATACCATATCTTTCAATTCAAATATTTATCAAAATAAATATCAAGTCATTTCTAACAATTTCAATGTATTAAATTATCATATCCTTTTAAAAACTTCCTTTCAAATCATTTTAATACATCAAAATATCATAACCTTTCAAAGCTTCATCTTTCAAATAATTTAATATCAAAATATCATATCTTTCAAAAATTCGTTTCAAATCATTTTAATATATCAAAATGTCATATCTTTCAAAACTCCATTTTTCAAATCATTTAATATCAAAATATCATATCTTTCAAAACTTCGTTTCAAATCATTCTAATATCAAAATATCATATCTTTCAAAACTTCGTTTCAAATCATTTTAATATCAAAATATCATATCTTTCAGTACCACATTTCAATCATTATTCATTTTATTCAATTTAAAATACCATTTCAATTCATATTTCAAAACAGTTTATATTCCAAAAATTCTTTTTTATCATTTCAATGAAGTTATTATGTTTAATAATTAAATTATTAAATTTCCAAAATTTCAACTTCCAAAGTTTATTTATTCACTTAAGTTTATCAAAACCGTGAAAATTCACTTTTCGCATCATTTAGAAAACTTATACGAAAAGTTACATTCAAAACAGTTCAATTTAACAAAAGACAACATTTTAAAATGTTATAATAGGTTTACTTAAATTCGAATAACTTAGTATTCAAAAATTATAGCACTTACAGAGATTGCTATAATAGCTTTTAATTCAACTTAGCTTTTTAGTTCATTATCATCAACTACAGCGTTTACAAATGCTGTAATATCATTTACATTGTAATTAATAGCATTTCAAAAAATGCAGTCAATTAACTTCAAATATTCAATAAAATTTCTCAACCAATTATATTTTTATTAAAAACATTTTTAACTTATAAAATCATACATTTTCACATTTATAACATCATTTAATTTTCCTCAAGTTCATGATTTTATAAAGTTAAATTTCCATTCAAAAATCAAGATTTAATAATAATTCACTTATTAAAATGCAATGTTGAATTTTTAAAATCCATTACATTAAATTTCAACTTAACACTTAAGTTCAAATTCTCAAATATAACTTAGTTTTATTTTTATTTACTTAACTAAAAGTTCACCTTTACGTCAATTTCATAAATTTCCAGTTTTAGTTATATTTCAAAATTTCAACTTACAATATTCATTCATTTCACATTTCACCTTTATTAAAATCATTAATATGATATAAAAATCACTTTAAATTCATTTAAATTCAAATTATCATAAATTTATCATAATTTCATATTCAATTAAATTTCCAATTATAATTAAATCAAAATTTCCAAAATAACTCACGTTCAAAATTTCTAACTTTTTCATTAATTCATTTTACTTACAATTATTCAGAAAATCAATAATAATTTACAAAAAATCCTTTTTTTTAAATTTAAAATCAAAATATTATAATAATTAAATTTCTAAAATATTTAAAATTTTAGAAAAACATATTTTAACTACGGGCCTGTATATAATTTTCTACGCTAGGTAAAGTGATACATGTAATATATCATTTCAACCCGTAATTTACAAAGAAAATCCGGGTTTTATCATTTCAAACCCGCAATCCCAAGTTAAAATAAATTAAATAAAATAAATCAGGCCTATCATTTCAGCCTGTAATGATTCTATTCTAACAGGGAACTTGCAGTGTAATCATATATAGGAATAATATAAACAAAGTCAATATCACAATATACAGTCATATATGAGATGTCAGGTGAAAATTAACAGTTTTAACATGGTAATAACATGGTAATAACATGGCATAGCATATCATATGATCATCATTAACTTGCATAAACATTTTATATTACTAAACACTTGTCATCAATTCACTTTTCATAAGTATAAATGTCAAAGTGAGAAAGACTCACTTTTTCAAGCTGATGACCAAAACAACAAACACAAGAGCGGTTCCAAAAGCACGACAAGCACGATATAGCATGACTTTTGATTTGAATGAATGGAGAGCGAATCAAATCTACAACCATTGTGCACAACCCAAAACAAAAAAAAACAAAAATCAAAACAACAAAATTCAATACGACTTTAAAATGCAATAACATTGAAATAAAAGGAGATACGACTACGCAGTCTTTTGCTTTGCCTTCTCTATTGTTTGGTATGGCTTTGGGGTCTGATGTGGTTCAGATGTGGTCAAGTTTTGGGTTAGGTTTGGGCTAACATAGCTCGGGTTCAAGGCAAGACAAGGTGGAGTTTGTACATGAGGAGGTGATGTGGTTTTGAAGTCAATTAGGTGGTTTTTGGTCAAAACAAGGGCTCGGCCATGGGGATTGGGCTCGGCCTGTGATGTGTCATGATTGAACAGAGGTGGGGAGGGGTGCATTATGGTCAGGTCTGGGGAGTGGTGGCGGCTATGGTGGTGGTTTGGGGGGTGGTTGAAGTGGATGAGCATGTAGAGGTCAAATAAGCATGGATCTAGGCATCTAGGTTGTAATTTGAGGGGTTTGACCATCAAAAGGGGTTCGACCATGGTGAGATCTGATGGGGTAGATGGTGGTGAAGGTTAGAAAGAGGTGTAGGAGGTGGTGGCCGTGGCTATGGGGGAGAGGCCAAGCAATACACATGAGAAAACAAGGCAAAATATAAGAAAACAATGGAAAAAGAAGAGCAAAAAGAAGAGGAAAAGAGGAGCCATTACCAAACCTTTCTAGCCGTGAAAAATGAAGTGGAGAGGAATGTTTTCATGTGAAAATGAGGTAAGAAATGCACAGCTACAATAAAGAAAGGAACGGTCAAAGGAAATTAAATCTATTAATTGGAAAAGAAACGGAAGAAGAAACGTTAAAACGGTTTTACGTTTCTTTGCTTTCAAACCTTTTAAACTTCCTATATATATCCATATACATCTTAAATAACTGAAAACACTTATAAATTTCAGTTAGAATTCTAAAGTATAACAGATAAACAAAATATTAATAATTAAATATTAATTAGATATGATTAAAATAAGAAAAATAGCACAGAAAATGAAAACTTGACTTAAGAATTAGAAATAACTTCAATACACTTCGGAAAAATTTGCTTTAATTTAAATACATGTAAAATGAATAAAATAAAGTAAAACACAGCAAATAACAGTGAGTGGAAAAAAATAAATAAATAAATTTTAATTATATAAAATTAAATTAAGAAAATGGCTTAAAATTGTAGACTAGGCTTTAAAATTAGAAATAAATTCAAATGAACTTTAGAAAAATTATATTATCATTTTAAAAATACTTAAAAGTCAAAATATACATCATATAACATATTATCACATATTAAAATAAAATATAACAAAGAAGAAGTAATTTATACAATTTAAAATAGTCATTGTTAAATAACCCTATATACGCACAATATTATAAGGGGTATAACTTTCACAATTTACATCCAAATTCAACGAAACAAAAAGTGGTGTTCTTAGAATTTTATGTACTTTCATAATAAAATAAAAAAAATTAAATTTTTGAACCTTTAAAATTTTAAGTTAAAAGTCACAGTTTGACTATTTTGACCAAAATCAGCATTTCAAGCAAATATTCAACTTACACAAGTTTGGAATTATAACTCATATAAAAATCAAGATTATATTTGAATAATAAATTTAATCATTTCAAATAAGTAAAATAAGTTTTTCAATCAAAATCTTACATAAAAAAAATTAAAATATATAATAAAATAATTACAAAATACAGGGTTGTTACACTCTCCCCCACTCAAAACTTTTCGTCCCCGAAAAGGAATTAGGTATGGAAGGGCACAGAAAAGATAGAGTGAAATAGGATTAAGATAAGATGATAAGAAGATTGAAGTTATACCTGATAACTGTTGTTATAGGTAAGTTTTACAAGGTGGAGGTGATCTTTCCAAGATCCTCCAGAATCAAGAACACAAGCACGAAAAAGGTGGATTCAAAATGATTACCAAAGGTCTATCAAGATTATAGAAAGATTTCTAAACAGAAAGATTATAGAAAAATGCCTATACCGGTCTATAGCAAGATAAGGATAATAAGGACAACCAAAAGATAGTTTGAAAAACAAAATAAGGAAATAAATTTGAAAGCATGGAAATTTCAACTTAAATAGAGAATAAATCTTTACACAAGTTAAATAAATCTTTACTATCTCAAATTTCATTATCTTATTATCCAATCATCTTAAATTAACAATTTTTAAAACCATGGGTTTGAAAAATAATCATTTATTACACTCACATTGTACTTAATAAATTTTATTCTTCTTTATTCCTAACCAAAATTAAATTTATTCCTCTCAATATATTTATCACTTATGTTAAACATACTTACACTTATTATAACTACTTTCTTTTATTCTTAGTTCATTTAAAATTAATTTATTGTAAGTTATTCAATTACCCTTTATTATATTTACCCCTGTTAATCATTAAAATTTAAATGTATAACACTTATTATAACCACTCAGATTTTATTTATAAAATCTTTTTATATTGTATATTATCCAATTACATTGTTAACTTCTGAAATTAAGGTAAGTTATATTGGAATGCAATTGTATTATACAAATAAAACTTTCCAATTCAATTATCTCAAGTTTGAATCATTTATCCAAATTTTGATTTTCTTTTTACAATTGAAATTATTCTTCAAGCTAAAATTTAAGAATTAAATTTCCGATTACATTCAAACCATTTAGAGATAAGTAATAATATATACATAATATGTCAAATCAAATTTCAATTATATATCTATATATATACATATATATTATAAATCAAGTCATATTTCAGAAATTCAAATCAATTTAATTTTCCAAAACGAAGCTGTGGCAAGACCACAGAACAGTCTCTTAACTTCGAAAGTCGAAAATGAACGTCGATGATGTCGCGATCATCACCGAAATTATTTTCCAGCGACAAAGAGAAGAGCACTTTAAAATTCTTTGGAAACAAATTCTATTTGAAAATACTTTAAATAATATATCTCTTATGAAACTTTTTAAACAAAAGTTTTGGAACCATCGGAAATTAAGTTCTCAAATTTCTTGTTCTAAATTCATTTCAGTTCCCAAATAAATTTATAAACAAATATTTATAAATCTATTTGTAGAACAATAAATGATAAATCAAGTATTATCATTTCAAATTATCAATTTAAATCATTTCATTAAGTTCCATAAATTTACTTATATATCAAAATTTATTTCATTAACCAAATTTTAAAATAATATTGTGTCAGTTTGTTCTCTCAAAGTGTTTTAGAAATCCTATCAATAACGTTGTTCAGACGAATCGATCGGAAACCCAAATCAACATCAACAACTCAAACAACACAATATATAAAATATTTTAAATTTTAAATGCTAGTTTACAAATACACTATACATGAATAGATTTTAAAAGAAGGATAGAGATTCAAATTTTGATTAACACAAATCAAAGGAGATTATGATTTAAAAATAAGTTGGAAACAAGGATGACATGATTAAATAACAGAATAGGAAGATGGATAAGCTTATATAAATCACGGGCAACCTTAACCGGGTCAACCGTGACTTAAAGAATAAGATCAATGTTGATTTTTCTAGGGTAAATCTACATTCGATCTCAAGAGTTAGAGTTTGAAATAACAAAAAGATATTAGCATCTAAACCAAGGATAGATAAGAATCTCTAGTGAATCGATGCTAACTGCAAAGGAGTTTTCCCCCTTTTCAATTAAATTTGAAATTGGCGTGACCGCGGACTCACTAGAAAGATCATTCGAAGCGGAGTTATGGAATGCTCCAGAGTCAAAAGAAGATGAATAGTGAGGGATACGAATGGACTTTGGAACCGTAGGGAATGTTCCAAAATTCAAAGGAATCGACTCAAAAGGGAGAGATTCAAACTCGAATGAAAGTGATTCTGTAAATACATTCACTCCATATGCTGAGTTTTGCCTAGAGCTACCAAAGCTCTGATACCAACTGTAACGACTCGGTATTTTCAACCATTCGCATCCATTATAAGTGTATAGGTAGACACTCATGCCGGAATTGGATTGCTCAAAATACTGCGTTGTAAATAAAAATTTGGCAAATCTCAGAATATACAGTAAATAAAAATCACAGATCACAGACACAGAGTATATAAAAATGCAGCGGAAGAAAAAGAGATAGTAGTTCATGAAGCTACTATATAAAATATAAGATACATCAGAGTTAAATAAGATACAACAGAAGAGTAACATGATACATCAGGTACAAATCAGATACATCACTGAACCACTGGATACTGAAAAAAAATAGATGGCTGGATCTTCAAGGAAAGCTCCAACGCCGAGGGTGAGTCTTGAATGCTAACTCAATCAATCTGACCCAAGCGTAAAGCAAAACACAAAACCCTCGAGTCAGGACATAAATACTTATAAACTGTAAATCAACTCAAGTGAACAGTAACAAAATGCATCAGTAACTTAAAGGATGCTTGGGACCACCCATCCTCTAAGGTTCCGTTAAACTATTTACTATGTAGTAATATATGCTATATACGGTAGTGTCTAATCAGTAAAGTATAATCATATAGCAAAAAAGCGTTAAGGGGATGGTGAACCTTAATGCGGTCGGATCTTTAAAACCAAAATCGTAGTGGGCTCGATATAAGGATATGACACGGCACGCGAGGCAATGCCAGGGTGGATATACCGTTTACACTCCCGGACCGGTGGTGACGGCAAGCCAGCAGCTTCCGCCCACCTCGAACAATACCCCCGAATCAAAGTGGCGCCACCGAATCGAATCACAACAGTAATAGAATGGTTTTCGATGGAGCACGCTCGATGAAAGGGTGCGACCCTTTTTGTAGCCCGGTATAGCTCCTGTTTAATCATATATGCCAACTCACGGGAGTTGGGTCCACGTAATATATACCTCAAGAACGCCGCCGCCATCCTACTTCATTCTGGAATCTCCACCGCGTACACAGTTGTTAAAGTGGTTTTCGGTATTGGCCGGCTATAAGACAATATCCGATCCCGGTCTCTTTAACAACCAATCGTTATTATAACCCGTAGTTATAACTTTTAAAACAATATTTTATACTTCAAAATAAAATATCATTTCAACCCAAATCTTTATCAAAATAAAGAGTAAATCATTTCCAAACCATTTCAATATATCATCATACCATATCTTTCAATTCAAATATTTATCAAAATAAATATCAAGTCATTTCTAACAATTTCAATGTATTAAATTATCATATCCTTTTAAAAACTTCCTTTCAAATCATTTTAATACATCAAAATATCATAACCTTTCAAAGCTTCATCTTTCAAATCATTTAATATCAAAATATCATATCTTTCAAAAATTCGTTTCAAATCATTTTAATATATCAAAATGTCATATCTTTCAAAACTCCATTTTTCAAATCATTTAATATCAAAATATCATATCTTTCAAAACTTCGTTTCAAATCATTTTAATATCAAAATATCATATCTTTCAAAACTTCGTTTCAAATCATTTTAATATCAAAATATCATATCTTTCAGTACCACATTTCAATCATTATTCATTTTATTCAATTTAAAATACCATTTCAATTCATATTTCAAAACAGTTTATATTCCAAAAATTCTTTTTTATCATTTCAATGAAGTTATTATGTTTAATAATTAAATTATTAAATTTCCAAAAATTTCAACTTCCAAAGTTTATTTATTCACTTAAGTTTATCAAAACCGTGAAAATTCACTTTTCGCATCATTTAGAAAACTTATACGGAAAGTTACATTCAAAACAGTTCAATTTAACAAAAGACAGCATTTTAAAATGTTGTAATAGGTTTACTTAAATTCGAATAACTTAGTTAAATTCAAAAATTATAGCACTTACAAAGATTGCTATAATAGCTTTTAATTCAACTTAGCTTTTTAGTTCATTATCATCAACTACAGCGTTTACAAATGGTGTAATATCATTGACATTGCAATTAATAGCATTTCAAAAAATGCAGTCAATTAACTTCAAATATTCAATAAAATTTCTCAACCAATTATATTTTTATTAAAAACATTTTTAACTTATAAAATCATACATTTTCACATTTATAACATCATTTAATTTTCCTCAAGTTCATGATTTTATAAAGTTAAATTTCCATTCAAAAATCAAGATTTAATAATAATTCACTTATTAAAATGCAATGTTGAATTTTTAAAATCCATTACATTAAATTTCAACTTAACAGTTAAGTTCAAATTCTCAAATATAACTTAGTTTTATTTTTATTTACTTAACTAAAAGTTCACCTTTACGTCAATTTCATAAATTTCCAGTTTTAGTTATATTTCAAAATTTCAACTTACAATATTCATTCATTTCACATTTCACCTTTATTAAAATCATTAATATGATATAAAAATCACTTTAAATTCATTTAAATTCAAATTATCATAAATTTATCATAATTTCATATTCAATTAAATTTCCAATTATAATTAAATCAAAATTTCCAAAATAACTCACGTTCAAAATTTCTAACTTTTTCATTAATTCATTTTACTTACAATTATTCAGAAAATCAATAATAATTTACAAAAATCCTTTTTTTTAAATTTAAAATCAAAATATTATAATAATTAAATTTCTAAAATATTTAAAATTTTAGAAAAACATATTTTAACTACGGGCCTGTATATAATTTTCTACGCTAGGTAAAGTGATTCAGGTAATATATCATTTCAACCCGTAATTTACAAAGAAAATCCGGGTTTTATCATTTCAAACCCGCAATCCCAAGTTAAAATAAATTAAATAAAATAAATCAGGCCTATCATTTCAGCCCGTAATGATTCTATTCTATCAGGGAACTTGCAGTGTAATCATATACAGGAATAATATAAACAAGGTCAATATCACAATATACAGTCATATATGAGATGTCAGATGAAAATTAACAGTTTTAACATGGTAATAATATGGCATAGCATATCATATGATCATCATTAACTTGCATAAACATTTTATATTACTAAACACTTGTCGTCAATTCACTTTTCATAAGTATAAATGTCAGAGTGAGAAAGACTCACTTTTTCAAGCTGAAGACCAAAACAACAAACACAAGAGCGGTTCCAAAAGCACGACAAGCACGATATAGCATGACTTTTGATTTGAATGAATGGAGAGCGAATCAAATCTACAACCATTGTGTACAACCCAAAAAAAAAAATCAAAACAACAAAATTCAATACGACTTTAAAATGCAATAACATTGAAATAAAAGGAGATACGACTACGCAGTCTTTTGCTTTGCCTTCTCTATTGTTTGGTATGGCTTTGGGTTCTGATGTGGTTCAGATGTGGTCAAGTTTTGGGTCAGGTTTGGGCTAACATAGCTCGGGTTCAAGTCAAGACAAGGTGGAGTTTGTACATGAGGAGGTGATGTGGTTTTGAAGTCAATTAGGTGGTTTTTGGTCAAAACAAGGGCTCGGCCTGTGATGTGTCACGACTGGACAGAGGTGGGGAGGGGTGTGTTATGGTCAGGTCTGGGGAGTGGTGGCGGCTATGGTGGTGGTTTGGGTGGTGGTTGAAGTGGATGAGCATGTAGAGGTCAAATAAGCATGGATCTAGGCATCTAGGTTGTAATTTGAGGGGTTTGACCATCAAAAGGGGTTCGACCATGGTCAGATCTGATGGGGTAGATGGTGGTGATGGTTGGGAAGAGCTGTAGGAGGTGGTGGCCGTGGCTATGGAGGAGAGGCCAAGCAATACACATGAGAAATCAAGGCAAAATATAAGAAAACAATGAAAAAAGAAGAGCAAAAAGAAGAGGAAAAGAGGAGCCATTACCAAACCTTTCTAGCCGTGAAAAATGAAGTGGAGAGGAATGTTTTCATGTGAAAATGAGGTAAGAAATGCACAACTACAATAAAGAAAGGAACGGTCAAAGGAAATTAAATCTATTAATTGGAAAAGAAACGGAAGAAGAAACGTTAAAACGGTTTTACGTTTCTTTGCTTTCAAACCTTTTAAACTTCCTATATATATATTCATATACATCTTAAATAACTGAAAACACTTATAAATTTCAGTTAGAATTCAAAAATATAACAGATAAACAAAATATTAATAATTAAATATTAATTAGATATGATTAAAATAAGAAAAATAGCACAGAAAATGAAAACTTGACTTAAGAATTAGAAATAACTTCAATACACTTTGGAAAAATTTGCTTTAATTTAAATACATGTAAAATGAATAAAATAAAGTAAAACACAGCAAATAACAGTGAGTGCAAAAAATAAATAAATAAATTTTAATTATATAAAATTAAATTAAGAAAATGGCTTAAAATTATAGACTAGGCTTTAAAATTAGAAATAAATTCAAATGAACTTTAGAAAAATTATATTATCATTTTAAAAATACTTAAAAGTCAAAATGTACATCATATAAAATATTATCACATATTAAAATAAAATATAACAAAGAAGAAGTAATTTATACAATTTAAAATAGTCATTGTTAAATAACCCTATATACACACAATATTGTAAGGGGTATAACTTTCACAATTTACATCCAAATTCAACGAAACGAAAAGTGGTGTTCTTAGAATTTTATGTACTTTCATAATAAAGAAAAAATTAAAATTTTAAACTTTTAAAATTTTAAGTTAAAAGTCACAGTTTGACTATTTTGACCAAAATCAGCATTTCAGGCAAATATTCAACTTACACAAGTTTGGAATTATAACTCATATAAAAATCAAGATTATATTTAAATAATAAATTTAATCATTTCAAATAAGTAAAATAAGTTTTTCAATCAAAATCTTACATAAAAAAATTAAAATATACAATAAAATAATTACAAAATACAGGTTTGTTACAAAAAACATCGGCGAAAGCCTATTGGGCATATTATTGCATGGTAATAAATCAAAAGATGGAACTAACTGCAGAAATAATTTAGAGGATTAGGGAATTCAACATGAGCTTCATGCACAACCTCCTTGGAATAAAACATATCTCCCCTCACTCCATATATGTTGTCATTCTGAGAGAAAAACATTTTGCAAAAGATTGTATGAGTTCAAAGGACCAAATGGCTACTGCTCTAATTTGAAGAATCAGATTTCGTTGCAGGATTGCAAAATTAGTGGATTGCAGTCACATGATTACCATTTATTAATGCATAACTTATTGCTAGTTGCATCTAGAGGATTACTTTTTCTACACTAGTTCGTAATGCTAAATATAACTTATAATCACTTGTTCTATACTAGTTTGCATTTGTAAGAATTAGAAAATTCAGACTAGCGCATGAGAAAAAACACAACCTTAATTTGGGTAACTCATACAAATTTTTTTGCCGATTGGATTAAAATGATGGTTAGTTAGACTCTAAATATATTCTCATTTGATTACTAATATTACTCTAAAAATTCATGATAACTGGGATTTGTTGTAGATACCTATTAACTTCAAGTATCATAATGACATGTTAAGATGGTTTACTTTTGATATGAAGAATGATGTCTTGTCTTACAAAGGATATTTATCATAAATTGACAATGTTTTCATATAAAAGATGTAGAGAGAAACTCAGAATAATGGGGTGACTTTTGATGCAACTACTATGTGTGGAGCAAGTGCAAAAGATATTTTCTAAGTGGTTGATGTGGTCACTTATTATGGAATATTGAAAAATACAATTTTATTAGATTATCATTTTTTATCTATTACTGTTTTAAAGTGTCGCTCGGAGTATAAAGGAAATGGAGTAAAAGATGATGATGATGATGGGTTCACTCTTGTTAATTTATATCAAGCATCATTTTTAAGAGATCCATATATACTTGCATCTCAAGCAAGACAAGTATTTTATTCAAGAGAAAATGTTGTTTATAATTGGTATGTTGTAGTGAAAGCACCATCAAGGAGTTTTGATGATTTAGACACATGATTTCGTTGAGGAAGATATTAAGTCCTGGAAGATTGCGAAATAACTGAAATAGATGATGAAGATGTTAGCTATGTTAGGGAGGATTGTGAAGGCATACTTGAGTAGATTATATGCTTTACTTGAATGTGGTTATTAATTTTTTAGTGCCATTTTAATATGAAGGTAAGTTTCGACTATTAGTTTTCAATACTCAATCTGATAATTAACACATAACGAAGGATTTGATATTGATAAGGTGAAACAATAAATATTGTTCATCACTTAGTATTACATTCATTATTTATAGAAGACAATAGTTTATATATTAGTCTAATTATAATGTCTCTACAAGGTTAAAGCATTTGTAGAAAAAGAATTTTTTTTTGTGCATTTGTAACTTATTTATACTAGCTGATGCTATTCCTGCAGATCCACTATTAACCCCTCATGATCTGCCTCCGGTCTTCTCCCCTCTGCAATCTAATGATACTCATGCTGACTTGAACGGAGGTTTCATTCCAGTTCGGTCTCAAAATTGGAAAAGACAAACATCTTTTGTAAATCAATTTCAAACTCAAAACAACACTGCTCATGTTTCGAAGAATAGTTCTGTGACGACCGCCCACGACTCCCGCACTAAAACAAAAGAATGGTGCGCTGAAAGGCGTGCCAGGCAGCCATGGACGATAGTCAGGGTAAGATAAAACAGAAACTCTATCGTACAACTCACAGCGCATGGACAAAATACAATAGAGAAATATATGTATATAGTGAAGCTCATAACAGAATATCATCATATAGACTTCATAAAGATTTGATACAAGCATCTGAACAATCAATACATCAAGCCTCACTACATAACACTCAAAACATATACAAGCAGCGGAACATCCAGTACATATAGTAAGAAAACTAATATGCTAGCCTCCATCTCGTCTTCGTCATTAACAGCGTTGGTAGCCAAGAACAGCACCTGTCACCTGCTACCTAGTCTGCTCATCCCAACATGGATGAACAACCCAAGGTAATAAGAGTTGAACATAAAATCTTGAGTCAGACAACAGTCTTAGTGAGCAGTAAATTAACTATCAAACATACCAAAAGAGCATAAAGGATAAAAGAAATAGGAACTCAACCATCCCACTCCACCTCATTCTACAGTGATAGCCCCTAGACCCACTAAGCAAAAACAAGCATAGCAAAGCAGACAATTTAAGTAAAGCAATTATCACTCGAGTCAAGGTTGATGTTTTCCAAATACGAACCCCCAAGGCCTAAACCAAGATCAGATAAGCACTCAGAAAACACCGCTCTTGAGACCGAATGATGGTGCAACCAAACATTCATGACTCTAGCTATCACTGTTATCATTGCCTCGATATCACCGTTAATTGAATGACCGCCTGTCAAGGGCTAATGGTAACCCCGGTTTTAGACATAACTCCGCACGTCGTCGCAACCCGTGCCTAGGAATTTTCGCAACTTCCCAGAGTACTAGCACGTCGTCGCAGCCCGTGCTTGGAACGTCGTCGCAGCCCGTTCCAACGTACTCTTGCTTTGAGCATGCTAGAACCTTCAATAATGATAAAATCTCAGCCTTCTAGTCATCCTCCTCGACGACTATTCCCATACTAGCTCAAGCGCCTCTCAAGCTAACCATTATCAACCAACTCGAATCGCATCACCGAGCTATCAACATGCTTGGGATGATCCCGTCTGGATTAAACCAAGGCTTTCTCACATCATACTTTGCTTCATCGCATCATAGCAAAGTCCCATCTCAACATCATGGTTTGCCTCATCGTATCATGGCAAAGTCCATCACCATCAAATCTATCCATATGAGCTTCCACATCCGCTTCATATGCCACAAGCAGCTTTTACCATTCAAGAGTCTTTCCACTTGGCTTTTGAATCATCTTCGACCAACTTGTCCAAATCAAGTTATCGATCAACTAATCAATCAAATCAAACATTAATCCAAGCAATCAATCATTCAAACAAGATCTAAATAAACGATTACAACAATAATGGAAATTTCGTAAATAAAGGGTTCAAATCTAACATGCATTCTAACAAGCATGAATTATGAAAAATATCTCTACAAGTTGATGAATGAACTTGCATAAGTTAACATGTAGTAAAATAGGTGTCAAAACTTCATAGATGACAGATCTACATGCATACTTAGGGAAAATGCAAGAAATCACTATCTTTAACATATAAACAAGCCACCAATCCAATATACTCCCTTGGGTCCGTGTGAGAGATAACTACCACTCACCGAATCATCTAAACAACCCAAAAACAATCAACTCCAGATCTGGACAGCGAAGAACAAGGCTTGATCCGGCAAAATCTCGCTTCAAACGATGAAATCTCTCTTTGTTGGATGAAGATCTTCAACTTTGTCTCTTGGATCTTCGATTTAATCTTCAATCTTGGATGGTTGTTAGCACTAGATTAGAGTGGAGAAAAGAAGTGAAGAAGTGTTGTAGTCGAGCTCTCAAAATGGCAGCACTTCGTCGCTTCAAAATCCGGTGCCAAAAAGTGAGCCAAACCCCTCTATTTATAGGCTGGAAATCCCCTTAACTCGGCCGTCTCCTTGAGTCGTCGCCGACCTACGACCTAAAACCAAGGCCGACCTAACTACAAAGTCAACTCAACCAATCACACGACCTACCGACCTAACCATAGGACCTAACGACTCATGCGACTCAATGCTACACAGGGTCACACGACCTAGTCCCCTGCCGACCTAACGACCTAACAGGCCTACCGACCTAACTCAACCCCGAGTCAACGACTTACCACACACACGACCTCCTTATGGCCGACCTATCACTAAGTCGCTCAAGCGACTCAGCGACTTAACTACCCTGCCGACCTAACTAGGTCGTTCCACGACCTAACTACACGGCCACGACTTAAACACCATGCGACCTATCACATAGACACTCCATCCCCTAGGTCGGTAACTCCTATATCACTATCCCTTAGGTCGGTCTCACCCCTTAGGTCGGCAATCACCTAGGCCGCTAACATCTATAGGTCGCTCCACTCGACCTAAACTACCCAACGACCTAAACCTCTTAAGTCGCCAACTTCTATAGGTCGTTCCACTCAACCTAAGCTCCATACACCTTAACAACAATACGACTTAAAGCATATAGTTTAACAATGTTTCGATCCGTAAAAATACGGGTCGTTACAAGTTCAGTCAGATCCCCTCCTTATCTAGGTGTGTCCCAGAATAATCCTATTATCACCAACTCTTCTAACTGTCCTAACCAATTTGCAACCAAACCTCCTAACAATAAATGGAATTTTTCTACTTCGTCTAGCAGGGTGTGGATTTAAGTGGTTAAGGGTAATAATATTCCCATTTTTATTCCGCTAAAATTTTATCATCCTCATGAATTTAACTCTATGTAATGTGCTAAAATGTTGAAGGATGTTGTTAAAGATGCTAGAAAACAATGGGATAATGCCATTATCTTTTATGTGGTTGGCCCTAAACCATATTATCCATATTTTAAAGATTATATCAATAGAGTATGGGACCCTGCTAATGGATTCCGATTTATTCTAAGGAAAATGGATTTTATGACATCAAATTTAACAACAAGAAGAACTGTGATAAAATATTGGAAGGAGGTCCCTACTTTCATAATAAAAAGCTAATGGTGATGAAGAGGTGGTCGCTTGGAATGCAACTTAATGTAGAACTATTACACTCTATTCCGATATGGGTTCGGTACCTTAACTTGCCATTGGACTGCTGGACGGAGGAAGGGATGAATCGTATTGCTTCAGTCATTGGCTCTCCTATCAATCTAGACAAATTCATAGGAGGTACTATTAAAATATCATATGCTAGAGTACTAATCAAAATTAATAACTCTTTTAGTTTCCCAAACAAAATTCCGATTCTATCGGAGAAGGATGAAATTATCTGGCAAGAAGTGTCGTATGAGTGGAAGCCATCTATTTGCTCAAATTGCCTTAGTTTTGGACATGCCTATTCACACTGTCAATTTTCCAAAATGTGGGTGCCTAAATCTACTCTACAAAATAAAATGAGTGGCAGTATGGATATGGCTGTTGATATTAATAATGATATCAGTATGCTTTCAGATCTCTCTAACATGAATAATAACCAAAGACAAATGACATAGATTATGAAAATGCTGGTGACAACAGTCTTAATAATTGTATGAAGGATTTAGTGAATGAACAAGTTAACAACAATCCTCAAAATGTCCAGACGAATAGTGTAAAGGCCCGCAAATCCGTACCCCTTTGAGCTGGTAAATTTCCATAAAAAATTAGCCAAAGAGGAACAAACCTACGAGTCTTTAGGGTTTAAAGAATGAAGAGGTAGAAGAAAAACAGAAACAATAATAGAATCTCACATTCCGCAGAGGAACAATATATAATATATAAATGAATAATCTTTAAATCAAAGACTCATCATCACTATTAATACAATACAACATCAGAATTTAAAATGACATCATACATCACTGACAGTTATTATAACTTGACTATATGAAAACTGATTTGCACTAACCATACGCAACGGGCACTGCATAGTAAAGAGATACGTCTCGCTATCCAGCTTCAACTCCTGATCTCCACAACAACTCTTTCTAACTTTGCTCCTGAATAACTGATAACCTGACTCTAGGCTGCCCGTGTGGAAAATCATGGGCACCCAGAGTTTAGAAAGGGAACAATAAACTCCATGTCAGTCATGAGACTAGTGTGAGATCTTAAAAATAGTTATACTTTTATCAAAGGAAAACAAAAGATATTAAAATAAATCCGCAATTCTTTTTAGAAAACGAAACTACCAAAAGGCCTCCCGGCACACACACAATGCGATCGCACACTTGGGGGAGATTTCTCCTTAAGATAGTCAAATATGCTTACTATGAGAAAACTCTTTTGATATTATTATTATTAGTGCATAGTGGAAAAACATTTGCAAGTATAATATTAATCTTAGCCAGCATACGTACCATTATAGTATGCCTACTATAGCTACCATATTAGATGGCAGGTTATACAACTAAAACCGTACAAGGCACGTATTGGTGATTGGATTCCCAACAAATGGTCAGGCTAAGGAACTTCCTATTGCCACATGGGTACGCCTCTGGATGGACGCCTCGAGAACCTAACCGGATCTCTGCCAACACAAGGCCGGGTTACCTCTGCCAAAATAGGTAACTACTACACGAGTATGCGATCCCCCGGTTGTAAACAACCTTTATCCGAGGATCCTCAACAAGAACAATCACAAAGTAATATATATTTGCGATATTCACATAAGTTAAGTATCTGGGCTTCATATCATGATACCACTTCTATCCAGAAGGAAATGTACATACCCTAAGGGGCGCGACCCCCTATAACCTTGCCGCATCCTTTCTGTTTTGACCATTCCGGGGTGTGAGGTCCGACGAAGTCTCGTCCACAAAGCTACGCTTTTCACAAAAGCCATGCTTCGATCAACAAATGATCAGCAGCACTTCGTATGCCACATTACCAAATTGGGAAAGTATCACTAGTAACCATCAACTACAGGACCTCTGAGCTCGTACGTCTCAGAGAAGGGTGTTAAGCTAAGAGAATAAAATTCTCCGCCACCAACAGAAATGTATTTGATAGAAACCAGCTTTACATCTCAAAGTTTAACGTTAGACACACATCCATACAAGTCCGTTCTGGGATCGAACGGAACCGAAGGCACTTCCAAAGACGCCCTTGCAATCCGGATATTCACTAATCACGTCCGGAATCCCCATTACAAAAGGTGATAAAATCTCTATACCGGAGCAACCCGGTGCAGAGACAGTCGACAGGTAATCCTTTCACTTTCGAAAATACTCGGTCTTCAACACCATCTTCAAATGCAATCCCATTTCGTCATATCATTATTCGGAATGGGGTTTTATGACACAAGGTCCTCTCCCGGCTAATCCAATAATGAGCGCTTATTTTAAAAATAAGTGTTAATTCAGATTCAAACAAATCACAACGAATTCCACTTTGATCTTTTTAACAAAAGATCCATTACAATCACAAAGGTTCGGTGTGGGTTTCGAATATCCATTTGGAATTCGACTTCCGGTCGCATCAAAATTCAAATGCCGATTAAAGGCCAATATTGATAGTCGGTTATTTAACTATCAATCATCATTCACAACAGTCACTGGATTTCAAATAATTTTTCCCCCAATTATTATTATTTTAATATATCTTCGCAAGATAAAATTTCACACTTCAATCCTTTGAACATAAATTTCAGATCAATTTCCAAACATTTATTCATTTCCACTGAAAATCTGCCGATTTCAAATATTTTAAAATAATATAAAAATACTTATTTAAAATACACTTGGAAACATTTAAAATAAACTATTTTAGAATATTTGCTTAAATATTAGTTATGAAAAATATTATACTAATACCCCATATAAAAAATTCAGGTCCAAAACTAAATTTAAAATAAAATTAGTAGATAGAGTATAAATATTTAAATAACTAATTTCTAAATCAAATATCAATTTAAATCTTTAAAACAATCCCTCATATAATTAATTAAATAATTTTTTTTTACTTTAAACGATTTCCAAACTAATTTCTCCAACAATATTATTTTGAAACCAAATCTAAACTTTTAAATTTTATTCAAAAGCTACTTTAAAAATATACTCGGCTTTCCAGGGAAGAATTCTTTTTCCATTACAAAATGGTCCATTCAAATAAATTAATAAATCTTCTTGATTTATTTTAATTTACATTCCAATTTTGAAAATTCCTTTCCACACTTTAAAAATAAACCAATATTTATTTTTAAACAATTTCTCTTTCCTTTATAAATTCACGTTGTGAATTTACATTTCCAAATATCAACTGATATACAAATTTTAAATCGATTTCCAAATTTTACCTTCAAACCAAATCAAATCCCAAATTTATTTCCAGTTTATTTCAAACACAAAATCAATTTCCAATTTCATTTCCCAAATTAATTTTCAAATATCAAATCAATTTCAAATTTGATTTCCCAAATTGTTTCCAAAACACCACACCTAATTTTCCAATCGATTCGTAAGATTTATTCAAACTCAAAATTTATTCCCGAATCGATTTCTAAAATTAATTTCAACTCTAAATTGAATTCCAAATATAATTTCTAAATTTATTTCCTTTTGAAATAAATTTATTCATCCCTTTCAATTATTTAAAATACGTATGTTAAATAAATCCTTCAACTATTAAACAGCATTACTCGAAATTCCTTTATTAAAATATTTTCCCATATTTTTGGAATTTATTCAATAAGTTTTCAAAGATAAAACTTTACCTATTTAAATTTCCTTCTTTTAAAATTCACCCGATTCCTTTGTATGAATTTATTATAAATTTTCTACCCAAATTTCAAAATCAAACTTTATTTATTTCTGGTATCCTACGATACCAAAAATATATTCGGCTAAATTGCAGCCTTCCACGGTTTCAATCACAAATAGTCACACGAATTAAAAATAATCAACACACAACATACGAAACAAATTAAGTATTTGAGGAATCCAGTTGGATCCCTCCAACCTGTTTCCCTGCATCCACAGACATTAGCACAACAATTAAATACCCATTCCACTTCGAGGTGGAATATCGCAGTATATGGGATTTATAAAATATTATCCGTTATTATGCGGCGCAATAGGGTCTCATCCGCTATATAGTGCGGGAAATCAACAACTCCAAATATATATATAATACCAATTCCACTTCGAGGTGGAATATCGCGGTATATGGGTTTAATATAATCCGCTATTATGCGGCGCATAGGGTCTAAACTAATATAACTAATAATAAATTAATTATTCAAGCACACAATCAATCAATTTTAAATTTAACTATTAAAATTAAATCAGCGATTGAGTGAGAAGATCTCACCTTGGATTATGCATGCAATCCATTTTCCATTCCGGTTTGTTTCTCTATTTGTATAAATATTTACACAATTTATCAATATTCGAATTAAATCGAACAATTAAGTTATCGTTTTATAATTTAATTAACTATATATATTATTAACATTAACAAAATTTAATTTACTAATAATTTTCCCTTTAAAATTTTTTAGAAACTAAAACAAATTAATTAAGTCAATCGTACAATTTTATCACTAAATCCCTTATATAATTTTCTTCAAAAATCTTATATAAATTTCTTTGTACATATATACATATAAAAATTTAAAACTACTAATTTTGAAACGTTACTGTTTAAAATTTTTGAAACAGACTTTACTTTTTTTCTTATGTTTTTTTTTATATATATATGCACAGAATTTAAAATCTAGATAAGAATTCACCTTACTGCCTCCTGCTATTACTCATGGTGCGGCCCTAACTCCGATCAAACAGACCCTTATTTGTCGAACCCTAGCCCGAGAATATCATGACATCGCCGCTTCGCTTCCACCTTGTCGCGACGCCGCGCCGCCATGCCGAAGCTTCGGCTGCCAACCCTAACCCTTCACACGAAGCCGCAGCCTCGGCCTCCGCCTCACACGCGCATCCACGACCTGCTCTAAAACGCCGCCTCCAATCCTGTCACGCGAGCTTCCCCCAACAGCTCCTCTAGATCGCCTGCACTTGCGAGTGCCCTAGCCGTTTCATGCCGGCTCTGATTTGAGTCTCGCGATCATCGATCGCGCGCGCCGATTCCCTTTTTTTTTGCTCTTTTCGATTCAAATGAAAAGGAGGAAGGCCGGTTCGATCCTATTGATTTTGGAAAAGGGGAACGAGATTACGTTGTGAATGACCGGCATGATTTTCTTTTGATTCTACTATTTGCGTGTATTTTATTTTATTTTATATTTTTTTCCTCCGTGAATCAAACGCGTGTAACAATTAGACAAAGGAAACGAGACACATGCCTTTCAAGTCGACAGTGTTGCTGTGTCAATAGTAAATTGAAAAGAAAACATGTATTCAAATTTGAATTTAAAATTTAAATCGTTTCAAATTACGCAACTTACAATCTCGATCTCCAATTCAGGCATGCCGCTAGGCGTTTATAATGTTAAGCCCCTATTCCGGACACACTGGGAAAGGTTCTGGATCCAAACTTGATCATATGGAGAAGATAGCCTTTTGAACTAGTTAAAATATCGAATTTTCGATTTAAATTTCAGTGCGTTTTCTTATCGTACAGCTAAACAATCACTCTGGATGCCATGAAAATTGAAACCCGATAATAATACAATATTACGGATCCAATGAAACTGGCTTCGTTGAATTCCGAGACTGTGCCTCGGAAGACTATTTTTGAATATCGATTTAAACGATATAATTTCAAAACTGTAAAAATCGCTTTCAAATTTAATTCTGAAGCTTCCATTATCTTCGGTATTGTCAATATGAATCTCTTAAGCCATCAAATTATTTTTAACAGGCTCAAAATTGAAGATTTACAATTTTACCCAAATTTCTATAATTAAGTTTGATAATTAAATTGCTAAATTCATAGTTAAAATTTGAAATTCAAGTTAAAATAACTTTCAAACATTTAAAATCAATTAAATATTTTAATTTCAAATATTGAAAATTTTGGATTGTCACAAATAGTGTGTATACGACTAATAATACAATTTCTCAGTAGATTAACACGAATTCTGTATTGGATACAGATATGAATCAAATTTACAATAAAGAGTACAGAAATTCATGACAAAACGCAATGGCAGATGTCCCCATTGCTATTTCCACAGAACCTGCTTCAAACACCCTGGAAAACGAATCTCTTCATGCAACCAGATCTAAATCTATTCGAAAAATGAGAACTGAGGAGGTGCCATTCGAATTCAAGGCCAATAACTCCTCTGATGTTATCGATAATCCTGCATGGTCCAGTTTTGTAACTTAGTTGAAAGGTAAAAACAAGAAAACCAAAAAAGCAAAGATAACAGGGACTGCTACTTAATTTATAATGCAATTCCTTTTCTGGAACATAAGGGGTATGAACGCCCCTGCGAAATAGTTAGAAGTAGTGCAGATTTTGAATACTAAATTTTTTTTCTTTTCTGGCTATTCGAAAAAATAAACTATCATCTGATAGTATTGATAGATTCATGAATAAGTCTTCTAATTATTGGAATTATTCTCACAATATTCGTAATGACCAGAAGTATATAATTTTGATTATTTGGGACCCATATTTTTGGTCTAATATTATTCTTCACACTAACGAAAAATACATATCTTGTGTCCTTCATAATGTGAAAGGAGCCGCTAATGTTGAAACAAGGAGAACAGAGCTATGGAAGTATATTACCAAGCAATCGTCTAATTTCAACTTGCCCTAGATTTTAGCGGGGGACTTTAATGCCATCTTATCTCCTAAAGATAGAGTTAATTATGTTCTATACAATTCAATGGGTGAACAAAATTTTATTGACTGCATCTCTTCTTCTAAACTAATCGACCCTGATTTTATTGGAAATTTCTTTACTTGGAGAGGAGGTCTTAATTTCTCTATTCATAGTAAAATTGACCGTGTTTTTGTAAATTTTCTAAGTTTGAACAAATTTCATTTTGGTGTTCGTTTCGAAAATCATTCTCTTAGCGATCATACGCCTATTTTTATTAATCTTTTACTTCATAACAAAGCAAATCATAGATTACCTTTCAAATATAATAATTCCTGGTATCTCCAAGAGGGCTACCACTCATCAATTCAGAATGATTTGCTCACTGTTTTTGCTAGAAATCCTCTTCATAGCTTCTTATGCAAGCTAAAATTGCCCAAGACTACATTGAAGAACTAGATTAAAAGTAAAAGTAATATTCATGCATTGGTTGAGAAAGTAAAGGAGGAAGCTAATGATATTTATAAGCGGTTAGTTCAAAATCCACTGGATGATAATTTAATTGAGCAGTACACATTGAAATCGGAGCAAATACATCATATTATGAGGAAAATTGCAATAGAAAATTATCAACAAATGAAATTTAATTGGTTGGTTAAAGGAGACAAACTAACTGAATTCTTCTACTGTAAAGTTAATGTTGTTAACCCTAAACGAAGGAGCAATTTTATTAATGAGAATGGATCTTGGATTTTAGCATCAGAAAAATTAGCACATGAAGCCCTTAAATATTACTCTGATTTGTTTTCATCACCTTAGGCTATATATCAATTCCCGGTAGTTACATGTAAAAGAATTTTATCAGACAATGCTAGAAGAAATCTATGCAGACCATTTCAACTAGAGGAAATAAAATCAGCTTTATTGCAAATTAATGATAATAGTGCTCCTAGACCCGATGGCATAAATTCTAAATTCTTCAAACTTCACTGGGAATAATTAAAAGATGATATTTGGAATGCAATGAATGGTAACTACAGTCCGGAAAGATTACAAAAGAAATTAATCACTCATTCATATGTCTCATTCCAAAGAAAAATGATGCCACTGATATTGCTGATTACAAACCAATCTCATTATGCAATGTAACATATGAAATCTTAGCCACTCTTCTTTGCAACAGAATGAAAGCTTATATGAATGAGCTTACTTCTTATAATTCAGATGCCTTCATTCCTGGAAGAGTAATTACGGAGAATTCCCTTCTAGCATATGAAATGGTCAGAGGCTTCAATAGGAAACATTCTAATAACTTATGCCTGAAAATTGACCTACATAAAGCCTATGATAAAATTAACAGAGAATCTGTTCATCATATGCTGATGGTGATGGGTTTTCCTCTGATATTTGTTAATCTTATATATGAATGCATATCTACTCCTTTGTTTTCGGTGTTAATTGATGGATACCGTATGGTTTCATTATAAGTTCAAGAGGTCTTAGAAAAAGGGACCCTCTCTCGCCATATTTATTTTCAATTGCAATGGAATTTCTAATAATTAATCTCGATATATGGGATACTTGAAAGGTAACATCAGCCCCATATACAAGACTGAACCTATAATTACTCATTTACCATATGCAGATGACATTCTAAACCTGGCCATGGTAACCATAGAGAATGCAAAAAGTATCCAGAGCATATTTAAGGTTTAAAGACTTTTATTGGACTTGATATTAATGAAAACAAGTCTATCGTGTTTTTTAGCAAAGGTGCTAACAACAAACAATTGATTTCTAATATTCTTAACATTAATAGTGGTAATTTGCCTATTATCTATATGTGCACTGCTTTATCTAACAACAAATTAAAAGCTAGGGATTTTGGATGGTTAATTAACAAGATTAACAAAAAAAATTAACCATTGGAAAAATAAATTACTCAACATTAGTGGTCGAATTGAACTTGTTAGCACTGTCATTTACCCAATAATTCAATTTTGGATGCAATTTTCCCAGTTCCCTATGAATGTGATATAGAGAATAAATTCTTTTGTGCTAATTTCATTTGGAAAAAAAAGATAATAGTATGTCTTGGGATGATGTTTGTAAAACCAAAAGTGATGGTGGACTTGGTATTAAAAGAATTGAAGACATTGCTAAATCAACTGCTATCAAATTGTTATGCAAATTCATTCAAGGTGAATCACTGTGGGCAAAATGGATGCAGAATAAATATTGCAATAACACTAAAATCTGGACTGTTCTTATGGATAATAATACTTCTTATACTTGGAGACTACTTCTTAAAGCCAAACAATTGTGTAAATGTCTAATTGATAGAAAATTGCAAATGGTGAAAATACGGATGTCTGATTTGACCCCTGGATTAAGGGAGGTTCTCTGATCGACAAATTTGGATGGAATTCAATGTTCATTACTGGTAGACATAATTGAAAAGTGTCCTGCTTACTTTCTGGTAATAAATGGAAGGAATAACTAGAATACATTCCTACTCAAATCCAGCAAACAATGAGCAATATCAAAATTTATCATCAAATGCCACAAGATTTTTGGTCTTGGATTCCTAATAATGATGGCCAACTCAATACTAAATCAGCCTAAAATAAAATTAGATGCAAACACTCAGAGTTTAATTGGACCACCATCATTTAGGATAAGTTTTGTGCTCCTTAAATATCTATATGTAGCCTTCTTGCCAAATTAATAATTTAAACACAAAAATAGAATTAGTAAATGGAATCCAGACATTGACCGTACTTGTGCCCTGTGTTTACAACAGTTTGAAGAAAGAGATCATCTATTCTTTCAGTGTGAGTACTCGAAGAATCGACTTAAGGAAATCACTCAAAAGCTAATGATTACTCTCGGCAATAATTATGACGTTAATCAAATTCTTGAGTAGCTTTGCCAAAATCAGAAAGGTAATCTAGCAATACATCATCTCATAAACATTGCTATAACTTCGACAATTTGGCAAATATGGTGTGAGAGGAACTCGTTGGTTTCCAACAACATTGAAATACCGTTTAAAGTTATAGGATTGCTCATTTTAAAAGACTGTAGAAACTTATTTAAGTATAAAATTTACAGTAAGACAGAAAATAAGATAAAAAATAAGAAGATTGAGCTTATCTTATTAACACTGAGCAAGGAAGTCGACCACAGGTCTAATTACCGACATCCATGAAATCCTTTCCGTCTTTGATGATGTCTGAAGCTACTTTGTAATAGCCCGCAAATCCGTACCCCTTGAGTCGACACTTATCTCCATCGTTCAACTCAAGATGAATGGAAATACGAACCATTTGGGTTAAAAAAGAAGAGGTAGAAGAAGAAAATAGGAAACAACATCACAATCTAACCATCGTAGCGGAAATAAATACTATAGATAATAACAGATCTTTACACAAAAGAAAACTATATCTGTTTTATACATACATCACCAGAATACATCATCAGAGTTCAATAATGTCAATAACATACAACTGGATAGTAACGATAACCTGTCCTCACAATTTGAATACACAGTAGAATATTTAAACAAATACGGAAGTACGTATCGCCATCTAGCTCCACAGCATCATTTCCTGTAATCTATAATACTCGGTTTGACCCGAGCATTATAGTTAAATAACACCCGAGTCAGTTTGGAAAACCAGCATGAGAAAACCACACTCCAATTGATTATTATAGTTTCAAAAAAAAATTTAGAAAACAAAAGCATCTCGCAAGACCACGCCACAAATAAACATGTCGAGTTTTTACCTTACGATAGCTAAAACACTTTCTATTAAAATTCTCTGATATTATAATAGTGTATATAGAAAGTAAAACAGAATCTAGCTGAAATGCTTGCAACTCACGTTTCAGCAGTAGTTGGGCACAATCAAAACCGTACGGGCGCGTAGGGAAAATGGATTTCCAACTAATGACTAGGCACTGGTGTACCACCTATCACAGTACGTGGCCTAAATCACCGTACCGAGGATTACTCCCAATCTCCTGCAACACAAGACCGGGACTACCCCTTACTGGATAATCTCGAGTAAGATCAACCCACGGTTGGGATCAGCAACTGCACCACTAAGCCGAATCGGGATATCTAGACAGGGATGAACTCACCCTATTGGGCGCTACCCACCTAGCCTTGCTGCATAACCCCTGATTTTCAGTCATTCCCGATTGATGAGGCTTGAGGCTAAGCGTTACCCTTTTAGAACGTTTCTCTTAAAATGCCCATCGTCCACCTAACGATGTTCCGAAAGCATTCATCCATACAACTCAGTCCTGGGTTCGAACGGAACCGAAGGCACTACTCCTACTACATCCATTTTGGAATCATCCTCAGGATTTATAGCGAATAGCCCTTGCACTTCACTGCTCCACCTTCGAATCCAAACTCGTCTTCCTCACGAAAATGTACAAACCGGATCGAAGTGGTTTTCGAGAAATTAATCCTGATCCTGGTATTTTCGAAACGATCAGCGCCTTGGCCAATATTGATAGTCGGTTATTTAACTATCAAATAACATTCATAACAACCATCAAACAATAAATAATTTCTCCAAAATATTTATTATTCCCAAAATATCTTCGCAAGATATATTTCCATTTCCAACCCTTTTGAAAACAGTTTTCAAACCATACTCTCCCCATGAAATAAATTCCCAAATATTTATTTCCACTGAAAATACCAAGTACAAAGCTTTAGATTTTTAAAATAATTTAGAACTCTTTATTATAAAATATATTTTAACATTTAGATCGAAAACTACTTCAATACTTTATTAAAAATATATATTAGAAATATTTAAAATGAGGTTATTTTATAAAATATAAAACAAGATTTTCTCTTTTAAAACAAATACCAAGTCACTTTTGAATAACTACAACTATAATATATTAAAAGAAAATATTTACTTTAAGATTTAAACATTTAGAAATAATAAATTTTCTAAACATACTTTTTAAACAACTTAAAACTCTTTACTTATACTTAAAACTTGTTTGAAACGTACTTGGCTATTCAGGAAAATACGCTTTCCTTCCGTATTCATTCTTTAAAAATAAATCACTATTAATTTTTAAACAAATTTACCCATTCCTTTAATAAATTCCCACCGTGAATTTATTCTTCCAAATATCCACTGATATATTACTTCACTTTTATAAACCCAGTTTATAAATTCCATAGTCTCACTTCCCTTTTAAAAATCCCGTTTTTAAACACTTAATCAACCTTCAAATTGATCTCTAAATTTCTCCCATTTTGAAATAAATTCCTTTCCTTACTCAATTTTATTTCAAACCCATAGACTTCAGATTTTATTTCTTAATTATGATTTAAAATCATTTTAACTGAAAATGCCAATTTCATATTTTCCAAATTCATTCTTTATCCTTTCAAATAAATTTAAACCTTGAATTTCATAATAAATTCTTTATTTTCTTGAAATAATATCACTTGGGTTTTAAAAATAAAACCACTTATTCCCATTTATTCCAAATCTCATTTCCCGCACTTGAAATTTTATTTGTCAGAATCCAAAAATCACTTTTTATTCTTTTCCAATTCATTTTTAACTTATTCCAATTTCTATGATTATTTTACTCAAAATTCACTCTTTTATTTTCTTTCAGAAAACCCAATTCTATAGATTTTGATAATTCAGTTCACCAAAATATTTTAAATCAACCATAGTATCCAACATTTCCAATTATCAATATAATTCATCACAGGATAGTAAATAATTATATCACAGAATATTTTAACGAATCTAAATATTTTAAGGAATCTAGTTGGATCCCTCTAACCTGTTTCCCAGATGTTAGCACAATATAAAATACCAATTCCACTTCGAGATGGAATATCGCAGTATATTGGATTTCAAGTATAATATCACCCACTATTATACGGCGCATAGGGTCTCATCTGCTACATAATGCGGGAAATCAATCACTCCAATATATACTATATATACTACTATGTATAATATAGCACATCCAATCAATTCAATCATTCAACCAATTATTAAATTTAACCATTTAAATTTAAATAGAAATCCAGAAGAGCGAGATTGACTCACCTTTACTTTTAAGTTGCAATCCTTTCTAATATCGACCCGATTTCTAGACTTTTGACCTTATATAAATAATTATATGATTTTGTTAATATTCAAACTAATTGAACCATTAATCTCATTTAATAAATTGCTCTACTAATGATTTTATTTTAATTACTCCCCTTTTTTAAAAAAATCTTTTAGTAACTAAAATGATAAAATAAGTTAATTAACCAAATTAATCACCATATCTATTATTTCAAAAATTAAGCTAATAAGTTAAACGAAATATGTATATGTATATTTATTCTTATCTTTATTTTTGGAAACACATATCCATATGTATACATTATTAAAATTTCAAAATAATCTTCATAGGTTTTAAAAATCTAGTCTTTATATAAACTCTTATTCTTTTCAAAACCTTACATATATATATATTTACTGTTTCACTATTTATCTATATATGTTTAAATCAAATTAAGATTGACTTAAAGATAAAAACTAAAAACTGCTTAACATCAAATTTTGTTTCTTTTTCTCCTTACTGTAACTTTTTCCCTACTGTTAATTCACACACACATGTATAGAACAACTACGAACCTTAAAAAAAACGAACCAAGGCTCGGCAAGCTTCTTCACCATCGCAAAGACACTCGCGAAATCGAACTCGCAGCCTCCTCAAGCCGCCTATCTTCACATTGCGATGCCACCCAGGTCGTGAGCTCCCATCGGCCTTCATTCACGTTCCCAATCGCGCCCTCCTCAACGTGTGCTGCCGCCTCGCTCAGAACTGTGTCGCGTGCCTCCCCTCTAGATGAACTCGAGCACCTCGAATCACTCGATCTTTTTTTTTTTTCGTTTCTAATTTGCTGAATAGAGGAAAGAAGAGCCTTCGAGCCCTAGTTTGATTTACAAAAGAGATTAGGTTGAGTTCGAATGGGGATTCGATTTTGAAACTGAAGAGGAGAAAGGAGAAAGAGGAATCATCAGCCACCATTTTTATATACGAACAATTTCATTATTTTCTTTGAAATGTTGAACCACGTTGCAACTATAAAGAAGATGGAAAATACCTTGCGTGTTCGAATAGGCTTAGCTACATTGGTAAACAGGGAGGAAAAAGTTTTGACAGTGAAAGAAAGTAGGCCGATGTGAAGAATTTCAACTGATGTTTAACTGATCAACAATTTTATATTTAAATTTTAAATTTAAATCGTCTCGAATCGTGCAACTCAAAATCTCGACCTCTTATCGAGGCATGCCGCTAGGCATTCATAATGTTGTACCTCTATTTCGAACGTAATGGAAAAGGTTTCGTGTCCTAATTCGATCGTATGGAGAAGTTAGCTTTTTGGACCCAGTTATTATATTAAATTTTCGATATAAATTCAGCACGTTTATATATCGTACGCTCACACAACAACTCCAAACATTACAAAAATTGAAATCCGATAATAATGCAATATTACGGATTCAATGGAACAAGTTTCGTCGAATCTCGAGATTGTGCCTCGGAAGGCTATTTTTAAATATCAATTTAAACGATATATTTTCAAAATTTAACAAATCACCTTTAAATTAAATTTTAACCATTCTATTATCTACAGTATCATCATTCTAAATTTTTTAAGGCTTCAAATTATTTTTAACAGGCTTAAAACTGAAAATTCAATATTTTACCCAAATTCAAATTATTAAATTCAATAAATTCAATCGCCAAATTCAAACTGATATTTGAAATCCTAGTTAAACTGTCTTGCAAATATTTAAAATTAATTAAATATTCCAATTTCAAATGCCTAAAAATTCCGGGTCGTCAAATTCCTTCCCCCTTAAAAGAATTTCGTCCCCAAAATTAATTGTTAGGAAGAATTATCCAATACCCATTACTATTTTCCAAAACCAAACAGTTTTATCAACTTGCCATAACATATCTTTTATTAAAGACCCACTATTACTTCAACCAACTTTCCAAAACCTTCCATAGTTTCCAACAACATTATTTACTCCAATTATTCAAATTTAGATTTAAATCCAGATTTCAATTATCAAAACTTTCTCAAAAAATTTCTAACTTTCTAAATTTCCCAAAAAATTCGCCAACGTCTCCTTTGCGCGACTAGCTCGGTACAACTACAAAATGCCTCTATGGCTCTTAGATTCCAAATGAAAACAAAAAGCCAAGTGGCTAGATCAAAAACCCAATCAAATTTCATACAGAAATTTAAACACATACCTTTTTGTCGAGCAATTCAATTTTATCTTTTGAAATCAAAACCAATTTTTCTTTCCCTTTATAATACATGTATATCCTACTTAGCAATAATATCCAATCGTAGCTTTCAAAATCTTTTTATACATTTCCTTGCAGAAGTTTTCATATCTACTTTTATTCAAATTTGTTTTCCTTTTTCCATATGAATTCAATTTATCTTCAACTCTGAATATTGAATTTTATCTTCCATTTATAACTGATTCATATCATTATTTTAAATTAGTTTCATCCACTAGTTTATTTCAATTTCCAATTTGAAATCGTTTAACGCTAACAAAAATTTTCCCAAAAATTTTCAAAATTCTTTTCAAACTCCCAAAATTTTCGAAAATTTTTGGCAGATTCTCCTTTGTACGGAGGAACTTTTGCAATTTGACAAGAGATATAAATATATATACACCGACCCACACGGTCGGAAAAACAAAAACAGTTCGTGTTTCCTATTTTTATGGCATAGACATACCTTTATTTAGCATTTTTAAGCAAGCAGCTTATTTAATAAGCATTTTGCGCAATCAAATCCAGCCCAACGGCTTCCCTAAACCTGTACTTACTCAACTAAAACATGTAAGTGCTAAATATATGCAATTTACTAGTATTTCACTTATTTTAATATAGCGAAAACATAAATTTCTCACATAATGCATGTTATATAATTTCCATAAGTACATACAAGGTTCTGACACTTGTTACAATTGCCTACAACCAATTCTCAAACCATTCCATTCAGTTTAAGTGATTTACAACTTACTCGCTTATATTCAATTCATTCTAAGCAAAACAAACTCATATTCAATCCAATTGATTTCAAAATTATCCTATTTCACTTCTAATAACTCAGAGGATTTTATCTAATTTTGTTTACATCGAACAACCCATTTTCTTATGCAACTTGACAATATTCATGTGAATAAATAATTACTCAAGCTTATAACCATTTTAAATTGATTCCAACTCAATTTATATTTAATTCCTTCTATGTTAATTCATTCACAACCATTTTATTTAGCTCGACACATTCCATTTCAATTTTATTCCTTTTCAATTTTATTCATGATCCATTCATTTGCGTTTCATTTCTTATCCGCATTCATTTCATTTGAAACCATTCTATTAAGCTTGAAAACACTCCATTTCTCTTATTGTCTTTAAGTTATTTCAACTCCTTAACAATTTCATTTTTTCTTAACTTGTTGCGACTAAAACCACTCCATTTTTAAAATTATAGCATATCTTCATTTCATTCAGCAACCTCCATTTCTTTTTGCAACAAGTTCTATTTTCATCTTTCATTTGATTCTTATTTAATCAAATTCCATCCACTTATTTTTTCAATATAATTAGTTTATTCACTCAATCCGTTATGAATTTTAATTTCCATACTCAATTCATCCCGAATTTATTTTATTAGAACAAGGCCATTTCCAATTTATTTCTACTTACTTGGATTTTATTTGCAATACTAACCATTACCACTTTAATCCAATTCCATTTTATTTTTACAACATCTCCACTTATTTTAATTCATTATCAATCCAGGTCGAATTCTATTTATAATTCGAGTTTATTTCCAAACTACATTATTAACGTACAATCCATTTCATTTAACCGAGTTAAATTTTATTAAAATACTCGATCAAATAATTTATTTAGCTTAAGTCAATTAAATTTTATTCCTTTCAAATCACCATCAACTAAATTTTCCATGATTTAATTTCTCCATCCAATTCAATTCCTATTTATTTTTATTTTTTTTGTTTTTTTATTCAATCACAATCCATTTAAGTTTCAAAATTTTAGTTTCTTCACTTTATTCCAATTCAATTCTATTTCAACTCAGATTTATTTAGTTCAATTCGATTCAATTTTCTTCCTCAATCCAAGTTAATTTCAGTTTTAACTTTTCACTTTATATTTTAATTCCAACATTCAAAGCTCATATTTTCCTTCCTTATTTAAAAATCATCTCAACTTTTCAAGTTTATAACTTACTACATCAGGACTTTAAATTCAAATAAGGATTCAGGATTTCAAACACCCGGCTTTTGGTTCAAATCATTTTAAAATTATCTCAAAATCACACTTATCAAAATTTTAAACCAGTCCTGGTTGTTACCCCCAACAAATTTCCTTCGAAATTTCGAAAACAAAACTAGTTCTTCTGAGCAAATCAATTTGGAAGCAATCCTTCACTTAGAAACTCGAAAATAAACATCGATGATGCTGCAGTCATCACCGAAGTTATTTTCCAGCGACTGAGGTGAGTTCAATGCTATATCCCTTTCCAAAATTTATTTGAAACAATTTCCTTTCAGAAATACTTTTAAAATAATAATGCTATTATTTGCCTCCAAAACACTTCGAAAAAAACACTTCGAAAATCTCCGGGGTTTTAGATTTCCAAATTTTGACTTAAATCAAATTTTAACTATAACTTTATAATTTATGCTCATACAAATTCCCATTTGATTATCCAAGTCATTCCAATTTCTTTTTTTTAATCTTATTTGTTTAAAATATTATCATCCAAACGCCTAAGTTATATAATAATTTAAGAATATATTTTGGGTAAATTTATTTCATTCAACCACCTTTAAAACAATACTGTGTCAATTTATCCTGTCAGGTGTTTATAAACTCTTCTCGAATCACGACCAACTTATTCGATCAGAATTCATATTCCACCCAACCAATAAGTCAACACAATATTAAAACAACTTATATTCACTAAAAAATACATGCTCATATCTATTAATATGCTCAAACTCATTCTAGAGTACCGCAGACTGAATTTTCAATGAGTTATCCCCACCAGAGCCAAGGTTATCACCAACCTAAGCTCTGATACCAAGTGTAATAGCCCGCAAATCCATACTCCTTGAGTCGACACTTATCTCCACCGTTCAACTCAAGATGAACGGATATACCAACCATTTGGGTTAAAGAAGAAGCGGTAGAAGAAGAAAATAGTAAACAACATCAGAATCTAACCATCGCAGCGGAAATAAATACAATAGATAATAACATATCTTTACACAAAAGAAAACTATATCTGTTTATACATACATCACCAGAATACATCATCAGAGTTCAACAACATCAATAACATACAACTGGACAACAACTATAACATGTCTTCACAATCTGAATACACGGCGGGATATTTAAACAAATACGGAAGTACGTATCGCTATCCTGCTCCACAGCATCATTTCCTGTAATCTATAATACTCGGTCTGACCCGAGCATTATAGTTAAATAACACCCGAGTCAGTCCGGAAAACCAGCGTGAGAAAACCACACTCAAATTGATTATTAAAGTTTCAAAACAAATTTTTTAAAACAAAAGCATCTCGTAAGACCACACCACAAATAAACAAGTCGGGTTTTCACCTTACGATAGCAAAAATACTTTTTATTAAAATTCTCTGACATTATAATAATGTATATAGAAAGTGAAATATAAACTAGCTGAAATGCTTGCATCTCACGTTTCAGCAATAGTTGGGCACAATCAAAAACCGTACGGGCGCGTAGGGAAAATGGATTTCCTATTAATGACTAAGCACCTGTGTAGCACCTGTCAAAGTACGTGGCCTAGATCACCGTACCGAGGATTACTCCCAATCCCCTGCAGCACAAGACCGGGACTACCCCTTACTGGATAATCCCGAGTAAGATCAACCCACGGTTGGGATCAACAACCGCACCACTAAGCCGAACAAAAAGGGACATCTAGACAGGGATGACCTCACCCTAATGGGCGCTACCCACCTAGCCTTGCTGCATAACCCCTGATTATCATCCATTCCTGGTTGATGAGGTTTGAGGCTAAGCGTTACCTTTTTAGAACGTTTCTCTTAGAATGCCCATCGTCCACTTGACGATGTTCAGAAAGTATTCATGCATACAAGTCCGTCCCGGGATCGAACGGAACCGAAGGCACTACTCCTACTACATCCATTTGGAATCATCCTTAGGATTTGTAGCGACTAGCCCTTGCACTTCACTGCTCCACCTTCGAATCCAAACCCATCTTCCTCATGAAAACGTAACCGGATCGAAGTGGTTTTCGAGAAATTAATCACGATCCCGGTCTCTTCGAAACGATCAGCGCCTTGGCCAATATTGATAGTTGGTTATTTAACTATCAAATAACATTTACAAAAACAATCAAACAATAAATAATTTCTCCAAATTATTTATTATTCCCGAAATATCTTCGCAAGATTTATTTCCATTTCCAACCCTTTTGAAAATAGTTTTCAAACCACACTCTCCTCATGAAATAAATTCTCGAATATTTATTTCCACTAAAAATACCAAGTACAAAGCTTTTGATTTTTAAAATAATTTAAAACTCTTTATTATAAAATATATTTTAACATTTAGATCGAAAACTACTTAAATACTTTATTAAAAATATATATTAGGAATATTTAAAATGAGGTTATTTTATAAAATATAAAACTAGATTTTCTCTTTTAAAACAAATACTAAGTCACTTTTTAATAATTACTACTATCATAGATTAAAAGAAAATACTTACTTTAAAATTTAAACATTTGAAAATAATCAATTTTCTAAACATACTTTTTAAACGACTTAAGACACTTTACTTATGCTTAAAATTTGTTTGAAACGTACTTGGCTATTCAAGAAAATACGCTTTCCTTCCATATTCCTTTTTTAAAAATAAATCACTATTTATTTTTAAACAAATTTACCCATTCCTTTAATAAATTCCCGTCGTGAATATATTCTTTCAAATATCCACTGATATATTACTTCACTTTTATAAACCCAGTTTATAAATTCCGTAATCTCACTTCCCTTTTAAAAATCCCGGTTTTAAACACTTAATCAACCTTCAAATTGATCTCCAAATTTCTTCCATTTTGAAATAAATTCTTTTCCTTACTCAATTTTATTTCAAACCCATAGATTTCAGATTTATTTCTTAATTATGATTTAAAATCTTTTTAATTGAAAATACCAATTTCATATTTTCCAAATTCCTTCTTTATCCTTTCAAATAAATTTAAACCATGAATTTTAAAATAAATTCTTTATTTTCTTGAAATAATATCACTTGGGTTTTAAAAATAAAACCACTTATTCCCATTTATTCAAAATTTTATTTATCAGAATCCAAAAATCACTTTTTATTCTTTTCCAATTCGTTTTTAATCTATTCTAATTTCTATGATTATTTTACTCAAAATTCACTCTTTTATTTTCTTTCAGAAATCCCATTTCTATAGATTTTGATAACTAAGTTCACCGAAATATTTTAAATCAACCATAGTATCCAACATTTCCAATTATCAATATAATTCATCATAGGATGGCAAATAATTATATCATAGAATATTTTAACAAATCTAAATATTTTGAGGAATCCAGTTGGATCACTCCAACCTATTTCCCTGCATCCACAGATGTTAGCACAATATAAAATACCAATTCTACTTCGAGGTGGAATATCGCAGTATATGGAATTTTAAATATAATATCACCCGCTATTATGCGGCGCATAGGGTCTCACCCACTATATAATGCGGAAAATCAATCACTCCAATATATACTATATATACTACTATATATAATATAACACATCCAATCAATTCAATAATTCAACCAATTATTTAAATTTAACCATTTAAATTTAAATAGAAATCCAGAAGAGTGAGATTGACTCACCTTTGCTTTTAAGTTGCAATCCTTTCCAATCTTGACCTGATTTCTCGACTTTTGACCTTATACAAACCATTATATGATTTTGTTAATATTCGAACTAATTGAACCATTAATCCCATTTAATAAATTGCTCCACTAATGATTTTATTTTAATTACTCCCCTTTTTTTAAAAAAAATCTTTTAGTAACTAAAATGATAAAATAAGTTAATTAACTAAATTAATCACCATATCTATTATTTTAAAAGTTAAGCTAATATGTTAAAAGAAATATATATATGTATATTTATTCTTATCTTTATTTTTGAAAACACATATCCATATGTATACTTTATTAAATTTTCAAAATAACCTACATTGGTTTTAAAAATCTAGTCTTTATATAAACTCTTATTCTTTTCAAAACCTCATATATATATATTTACTGTTTCACTATTTATCTACATATGTTTAAATCAAATTAATATTGACTTAAAAATAAAAAGTAAAAACCGTTTGACATCAAATTTTATTTCTTTTTCTCCTCGCTGTAACTTTTTCCTTACTGTTAATTCACACACATATATATAGAACAACTACGAACCTTAAAAAAACGAACCCAGGCTCGGCAAGCGCTTCTTCACCATCGCAAAGACACTTGTGAAATCGAGCTCGCAACCTCCTCATGCCTATCTTCACCTTGCGATGCCTCCCAGGTCGTGAGCTCCCATCGGCCTCCATCCACATGCCCAATCTCGCCCTCCACGACGTCCGCTGTCGCCTCGCTCAGACCTGCACTGCGTGCCTCCCCTCTAGATGAACTCGAGTACATCGAATCACTCGATCTTCTCTTTTTTTTTGTTCGTTTCTAATTTACTGAATAAAGGAAAGAAGAGCCTTGGAGCTCAAGTTTGATTTACGAAAGAGATTAGGTTGAGTTCGAATGGGGATTTGATTTTGAAACTGAAGAGGGGAAAGGAGAAAGAGGAAACATCGGCCACCATTTTTATATACGAACGATTTTGTTATTTGCTTTGAAATGTTGAACCACAGTTGCAGCTTTAAGAAGATGGAAGATACATTGCGTGTTTGAATGGGCTTAGCTACAGTAGTAAATAGGGGGGAAAAGTTTTGACAGTGAAAGAAATTAGGCTGATGTGAAGAATTTCAGCTGATGTTTGACTGATCAACAATTTTATATTTAAATTTCAAAATTTAAATCGTCTTGAATCGTTCAACTCAAAATCTCGACCTCCGATCGAGGCATGCTACAAGGCGTTCATAATGTTTTACCTCTATTCCAAATGTAATGGAAAAAGTTTCGAGTCCTAATTCGATCGTATGGAGAAGATAGCTTTTTGGATCCTATATTAAATTTTCGATATAAATTCAGCACGTATATATATCGTACGCTCACACAACAACTCCAAACATTACGAAAATTGAAATCCGATAATAATACAATATTGAGGATTCAAGGGAATCTGTTTCATCGAATTCCGAGACTGCGCCTCAGAAGGCTATTTTTAAATATCAATTTAAACGATATATTTTCAAAACTTAACAATTCACCTTTGAATTAAATTTTAACCATTCTATTATCTTCAGTATCATCATTATAAATTTTATAAGGCTTCAAATTATTTTTAACAGGGTTAAAACCGAAAATTCAATATTTTACCCAAATTCAAATTATTAAATTCAATAAATTCAATCGCCAAATTCAAACTGATATTTGAAATCCAAGTTAAACTATCTTGCAAATATTTAAAATTAATTAAATATTCCAATTTCAAATGCCTAAAAATTCCGGGTCGTCACATTCCTCCCACCTTAAAGAATTTCATCCCCGAAATTACTTGTTAGGAAGAATGATCCAATACCCATTACTATTTTTCAAAACCAAACAGTTTTATCAACTTGCCATAACATATCTTTTATTAAAAATCCACTATTACTTCGACCAACTTTCCGAAACCTTCCATAGTTTCCAACAACATTATTTACTCCAATTATTCAAATTTAAATTTAAATCCAAATTTAAATTATCAAAACTTTCTCAAAAAATTTCTTACTTTCTAAATTTTCGAAAAATTTTGCCAGCATCTCCTTTGCGTTGCTAGCTCGGTACAACTACAAAATGACTCTACGGCTCCCAAATTCCAAAAGAAAACAAAAAGCCAAGTAGCTAGATCAAAAACCCTTATCAAATTTCATACCGAAATTTAAACACATACCTTTTTGTTGAGCAATTCAATTTTATCTTCTGAAATCAAAACCAATTTTCATTTCCCTTTATAATCATAGCTTTTAAAATCATATTATACATTTCCTTACAGAAGTTTTCAAATCTACTTCTATTCAAATTAGCTTTCCCTTTTCCATACGAATTCAATTTATCTTCAACTCTGAATATTGAATTTTATCTTCCATTTACAACGGATTCATATCATTATTTTAAATTAGTATTGTGACGACCCGACTTTCTTATCATAGAAAATCGCATCATTTTTAAGAAAGAAAAGGATAGAAAGAGAAAAGAAAGAAGAGAAGAAAGAAATAACATCAGAATCTAAATAGCGGAATGAATAAATTATATTAATAACATAAACATTACAAAGTTTACAACAATTATCATAGTTACACAGATATACATCACATACTAGACAGTTATAAACACACAAGAACAACTCAGAGAAAACTACACAGCGGAATACTACATATCTACACGCAGAAGCCTCCTGCTCCATTGCTCCTCCACAATTCGTCAACGCTAACCTGAATCCCTTGGCTACTCGTAAAAATTTGAGTACCCAAGAGTTTAAGAAAATAGAAATAAACTCCGGGTCAGACATGGGTCTGGTGTGAGTAACAGGTTAAGGTAGCTTAACTTTTTTAAAAAAACCTGTTGAAAAGAAAGGTATCACGTAAGACTTCCCACGCATAAACATGGAAAAGTTTTTACCTTACACTAACCAAAACATTTGATAGGAAATTCAGTGATATTATAATAGGTCAAGGGTTTTCAAATAAATAAGAAATAGCCGAAATTGTTACATTATTAAATTCCAGCTACTAGCCACAAAAGTGGGTAATACAATCAAAACCGTTGGCACTTATTGGATTTTGGATTCCATACAATGGCAGGGCTATTGGGGTACCGTCCGTCACAGTATGTGGCCTAGATCAACGTACCGAGGAGTACGCCCGCTCCCCTGCAACACAAGGCCGGACCCATTCCTTACTGAATAGTTTCGAACAAGACAACCCAGCGGTTGTAGCTAGCAACCGCCCACACAGCCGAATATAAAGGAACTTCTAGACAGGGGTAAATCTCACTCTCCAGTGGGGGCTACCCACGAAGCCTTGCTGCACCTCCCCTGTTTTAGCCATTCCCGGTTGATGAGGCTTGAGGCTACGATTACCTTTAGTGAACACATCACTTAGAATACTCATCGTCCACCTGACGATGTTCTGAAAGCATTCAATCCATACAAGTTCGTTCCGGGTTCGAACGAAACCGAAGGCATTATCTCGTTACACTCATTTTGGAATCACCCTCAGAGTAACGACGATAACCTTTGCACTCTAAAACACCATCTCGAGCCCCTAAGTACTATTCCGTCAAACTCATTACGGAATCACCCACAGACTTATACTGATGAATAGTCCTTACACCTCGAGTCTTCACAAAACTCCACTTTGATTCACGACCTAACGTTAATTTGGATCAATTTCGTTTTCGGATATCCAAATATGGAAACCCGATCCCGGTCTCATCGAAATCTAAAGTGTGTTCTTTTAGGTCCAAGTTGTTTTTGAAGTTTAAAACAATTCAATTATCTATTTACACATAGATAGATAACTCACAAATCACAATTGATAATCAACATTATCAAATAACAAGTAATCCACATTATCAATATCAAAATAGATAATCCATATATCACCATTACAAAAGATAATCTATGTTATCATCACAATGCAATCAAGCATTCATACCACACAACATTACTTATCTCATTTCTGAGATCTCAAAGCATCCAAGACAATCGATGTCATCCATACATACATAAGCAAAGTTTTACTTATACCACATCTATAATAAATTTAAAATCAATTAAATTAACTATCTTCATCTCTAATTAATTTAAAATGAATTAAATTAATTACTTTATCTTTAATTAATTTAAAATAAATTAAATTAATTACTTCACCAATATAAATCTATCTTACTCAATCATTCAATTGATTACAATCAATTAATCATTCATTATTAATCACCTTAATTAATCACCCTTGATTAATTTCTCTTAATTACATTCATGTAATTATCTTTAATTAATTTCACAAATTAATTATTCTCAACTAAACAGTAATTAACCTTTAATTACTTCAATTAATTAACTATAATTAATTACATTAATTCTTAATTAATTACATTAATTAATTACCATCAATTACTTATCGTTGATTAATTAATCATAATTAATCAACTTTAATTATATCATCAATTATAGTAGTTAATGATCTTTAATTTTACTTAATTAATTATCTTCCTAAATTAATTACCTTGAGTAATTAACTCATAATTATTAATCATCCCAGATTAATTATATTCAGTAATTAACTAACTTAATTACTTAATTAAACCAAATTAATTATCCCTTAATTAATTTCTTAATTAATTACTAAGTAATTTAATCCAAATTACTTCATTCTAAAACATCTTCATTTAATTACATTCTGTAATTATCAATCAATTACTTAACTAAGTAATTTCCAAATCATTAATTACATTAAGTAATTATCTTTAAAACCCAATTTTAGTTCAATAACTGGCTGCACATTCAACTAACGTCTAAAAATACAGATTCTTAATTTGAAAACCAAGTTTTTATTATTACTTTTGTTTTATGATACTAAATCACAAGTTTAACATGTTTAAGTTTTGACAGAGATCAACATGCACTGATACATTCAATATTCCAGAGGCAAAACAACTTCTGTCTTAGTTTGATTTAATTTTTTTTATCCTAATCTATAGTAAGCAAACATTTATTTTTATTTTAAAAAAATAGATACTATCACAAATTTAAATAAATTGTAGAGGATTCTTTTAAATAGGAAGATCGATCTGGGAACACAGCAGAGCATAAACAACATGCATACACAACATATTTACATCTGACTTTTATAAACACACAAACATTACTAAATTATATCCAACATTTAGCATGCAACCTATTTAAAATTTTAGATTTAAAATTACTCACCTTTATTTAAATGCAGAGCTTCAGTTTGTCCTTTTTGAAATTTGCAGAAATAAAAATGCAGGCATGATAAACTGGAACTTGCAAAATGCTTGAACTTGAAGCTTTGAAAAAAACAAAATTCTTTATGTTTTCCTGACTAAAATTTCTTGCATGCAGATGTCTTTTTGAACAGGCTTCAATCAAGCTTCAATTTGAGGTTGTGTAGAGAGAAAATGTAAGTAGATTTGTTCATTTCCAAGTTTATAAAAATATGCAGGTCTATTTGATTTTGAGGAATTTGTGTATGCAGATTTTCTTGATAAAGGATTTTGAGGATGTTCAGATTTTGAATATGCAGAGTTTATCATTTCTAGATTTTTGAGTGATGCAGACCTTCATGATAAAGAGGAATTGATGGCAGATTTGAGCATGGTTTTGAGGATTTTTTGGTTTAGATTTGAACATGCAGGGTTTGATTATTGATATGAAGATGAGTTTGATTTTGAAGAGGTGTTCTTGAAGATGTATATAATTTGCAGAAAAAAATGCAGGATTTCTTTGAAGAGGAGTTACTGATTTTGAAGAGTTTTGAAGTTTTTCTTTTTTGATTAAGGAAATGAAAAAAACATGTATGAAATAAGGTGCAAGTTTATATAAATGAAATTTTCAGATTTAATTAAATAAAAGAAAATTAAAACAAAATTGTGCCACTTGTAAAAATTATTCAACATTTGTCAAATTGTTATGTTAATCTTTGAACACTTGTTAAATGAATGTAATTAAGAGATCACACTTGTCCTTTTAAAATAATTAGTGCTTAATTTACAAATAAATGTGTGTACTAAGCCTAAATTTCAATTTGTTAGTTTATATCTAAATATGTGTATAAATTTATAAAAGAAATAAAAACAAACCATGTTTATAAATAAAACTTATACATATAAATTAAATTAAAACAATTAAGATTTATACTTTGGAATTTAAATTCAAATTAAATTCAAAATCAAATATTTTCAAATCAAGTTATGTATATAAATTTAATTTGAGATAACAATTTCAAATTTTATTCAAAATCTATTTATAAAGACAATACACTATTAATATTTTTTTATAAATATCTTATTATTAAATTAAAATTATTTTAAAAGAAATTATATTTTTACTAATAAATTATCTATTTTATTAAGCCATAAAACTTTTTGTTAATTCATTCTAAATTTAAAACTCAAACCAAATTATTTTAAACATTTAAATATTTTTCCTATCAATTTTAAAGTCATATATTTATTTATTAAATAGTTTTAAAAACTTAATATTAATAAAAATCAAAATTTCCAAATTAAAATGTACATATTAGAATTTTTTTAAAACATGATTCACTTATTAAGTTTAAATCAAGATTTATTTATTCAATAACTTTGAAAAGCTAGTATTAAATAAAAACTAATTTTCCAAATTACTACAAATATTAAAATTAGAAAAATATGCTTTATTTATTAATATTAAAATAATACTAATCTATTTAAAATATAAACCATATATCTATATTTTAAATAGAAACCAATATATTATTTTTAAAAGATTAAATAACCCATTTAAATATTTTTTGAAGAAGATTATTAAATCAATTTGAATAATTATTAACAAAATATCAATATCAATTTAAATTTTTAATACAGATTATTAAATTGATATTGTTAAAAATTCCGGGATGTTACAATCCTTCCCCCTTAAAAGAATTTCGTCCCCGAAATTTAAAACAAAGATAATTTAATAATCTTATTAAAGATTTTAATTTTAAAATACAAGCATATATCAAACATATGCTAACAACCATAGTAACCAATTCAACCAATCAAACAAATCTAATTATCCAGAAAAATTCTGGATAGAATTTCTTCGAGTTTCCCCAAGTGTATATATATACCGGGATAATCGCTCTAGAGAATCCAAACAATCAATACTATGAAGCTACAAAGCTTCTATTCATCTATATCTACAACACTAGACAAGATATAAGACTACAAACGAGTCCGACTCAACAAATCAAAACTCCAGAACTGCTTGTTCCATAACCAGAGATAGATCATACACGTACTCCCCAAAAGATACGTGAAACTCATTGAATCCCATTTATCCAAACTGGCAATCCAATCATGTAGATCAATCACTTAATCTCCAAGGTCACAGAAAAGATCCAAAACACTTCAGAGCTAGCTTCTCAGACTTACCCAATCTTATAGCTCACTTTTGATCGGAGAAAACTTATCCAAAATCAAATCTCCGACTACAAAATCTAAATTCCTCCGTCTCTTATCCACAAAACTCTTCAGACGATCCTGGGTTGTCTACAACCTTATTGATCAGCTCAACCTTCGCTGATGCCTCTAGAAAAACTAGACCAATCAACTCAACAAAATGATCTCCTCCAGATCAACCAGAATCAAGAAACACAAACTCTACTCCTCAATTATCAGAAGACAACAACTCATTTCTCCTGTCCGGAAAAAGAAAAGCAGATACACTTCCAAACTGCTTCCGCTGCACACTCTGATTCAAAGTAGAAGAAAAATGCTGAAGAAGAACATGAGCACAACTCAACAACACATCCCATAAATATGGTTCAACAAATCCATAAGAAAAATTCAGAAGTTCCTCCAAAACTATGAGCTGCTACACCAACTCAATCTCTTGGAACCATTCTACTATTAAGCTGAACCACCGGTACCACTCCTGGAATCCAAGATGATAAGAAAACTCAATCTCTAGATACGGACATAATTCTGGCTTCTCTGAAGACATCGAGAAAAACTCAGATAACCCAAGAGAACACTCAAACAATCGCAAGTCACTTTTGTGATCCACCCAAACCAAATCCAAGGGAAACTGTTCTCTCTTAACCAAACAGAACAGCTTACACTTAACTACTTCTGAACTCCATTCCAGATAAACTACTAAGCCAGATGATCTCTTGCCAACCCCGAGAACACTCCAAGCTGCACTGCTGCTACCGATGCCAAAGATTTCCAAATCAAAGCTCTTCAAGAAACTCGGTCTTCAAGGCAAACAGAAACATCAGCTGAACACAGCCACAACATCGAAGCAGACTCACTTCCTTAAACTTGTTCCAAAGAAAACATCTTCGGGAACATCCATAGTCACTGCATCTCATCACGCAGCTACTACTTCCTGAGGTATCAAAATACCATCGCTTGCTTCTGCCCAACCGACAGATCCAAAGTCTACTCATCCAACTTCAAAGATAGACTCCGAACATTAACAGGTTTCCTTCAGAGATCAATGAAATCCTTACACCAACTGCAAAGATTACTCGAGACGGTATTAGGTCTACAGTCTTGACAAATACACTTCCAATCTCAAACATTCAAACTCCAACCAATAGTAGTCGTGTTACACACACCACTACCCCACCTACCATTATAACTTATATTGGAAAACCTGAACAGGTAACCCAATAGACAGGTAGAATAAATATATATATATATATATATATATATATATATATATATAGTTATATATAAAAAATTACAAATACGTTCTCTCAAGAAAGACACCACTACAGAACCTAGGTATTCACTCAACCTAATGCTCTGATACCAAGTGTGACGACCCGACTTTCTTACCACAGAAAATCGCATCATTTTTAAGGAAGGGATAGAAAGAGAAAAGAAAGAAGAGAAGAAAGAAACAACATCAGAATCTAAACAGCGGAATGAATAAATTATATTAATAACATAAACATTACATAGTTTACAACAATTATCAGAGTTACACAGATATACATCACATACTAGACAGTTATAAACACACAAGAACAACTCAAAGAAAACTACACAGCGGAATACTACATATCTACACGCAGAAGCCTCCTACTCCATTGCTCCTCCATAATTCGTCAAAGCTAACCTGAATCCCTTGGCTACTCGTAAAAATTTGAGTACCCAAGAGTTTAAGAAAACAGAAATAAACTCCGGGTCAGACATGGGTCTGGTGTGAGTAACAGGATAAGGTTGCTTAACTTTGAAAAAAACCTTTTGAAAAGAAAGGTATCACGTAAGACTTCCCACACATAAACATGGAAAAGTTTTTACCTTACGCTAACCAAAACATTTGATAGGAAATTCAGTGATATTATAATAGATCTATGGTTTTCAAGTAAATAAGAAATAGCCGAAATTGTTACATTATTAAGTTCCAGCTACTAGCCACAAAAGTGGGTAATATAATCAAAACCGTTGGCACTTATTGGATTTTGGATTCCATACAATGGCAGGGCTACTGGGGTACCGTCCGTCACAGTATGTGGCCTAGATCAACGTACCGAGGAGTACGCCCGCTCCCCTGCAACACAAGGCCGGACCCATTCCTTACTGAACAAATCCGAATAAGACAACCCCGCGGTTGTAGCTAGCAACCGCCCACATAGCCGAATATAAAGGAACTTCTAGATGGGGGTAAATCTCACTCTCCAGTGGGGGCTACCCACGAAGCCTTGCTGCACCTCCCCTGTTTTAGCCATTCCCGGTTGATGAAGCTTGAGGCTACGATTACCTTTAGTGAACACATCACTTAGAATGCTCATCGTCCACCTGATGATGTTATGAAAGCATTCAATCCATACAAGTTCGTTTCGGGAGCATTCAATCCATACAAGTTCGTTTCGGGTTCGAACGAAACCGAAGGCATTATCTCGTTACACTCATTTTGGAATCACCCTCAGAGTTAACGACGATAACCCTTGCATTCTGAAACACCATCTCGAGCCTCTAAGTACTATTCCGTCAAACTCATTACGGAATCACCAACAGAGTTATACTGACGAATAGTCCTTACACCTCGAGTCTTCACAAAACTCCACTTTGATTCATGACCTAACGTTAATTTGGATCGATGTGGTTTTCGGATATCCAAATATGGAAACCCGATCCCGGTCTCATCGAAATCCAAAGTGTGTCTTTTAGGTCCAAGTTGTTTTAAAGTTTAAAACAATTCAATTATCTATTTACACACAGATAGATAACTTACAAATCACAATTGATAATCAACATTATCAAATAACAGGTAATCCACATTATCAATATCAAAATAGATAATCCATATATCACCATCACAAAAGATAATTTATGTTATCATCACAATGCAATCAAGCATTCATACCACACGACATTACTTATCTCATTTCTAAGATCTCAAAGCATCCAAGACAATCAATGTCATCCATATATACATAAGCAAAGTTTTACTTATACCATACCTATAATTAATTTAAAAGGAATTAAATTAACTATCTTCATATCTAATTAATTTAAAATGAATTAAAGTAATTAATTTGTCTTTAATTAATTCAAAATAAATTAAATTAATTACTTCACCAATATAAATCTTGCTTACTAAATCATTTAATTGATTACAATCAATTAATCATTCATTATTAATCACCGTAATTAATCACCCTTGATTAATTTCTCTTAATTACATTCATGTAATTATCTTTAATTAATTTCACAAATTAATTATTCTCAACTAAACAGTAATTAACCTTTAATTACTTCAATCAATTAATTAACTATGACTAATTACCTTAATTAATTACCTTCAATTACTTATCATTGATTAATTAATCATAATTAATCAACTTTAATTATATCATCAATTATAGTAATTAATGATCTTTAATTTTACTTAATTAATTATCTTCGTAAATTAATTACCTTGAGTAATTAACTTATAATTATTAATCATCCCAGATTAATTATATTCAGTAATTAACTAACTTAATTACTTAATTAAACCAAATTAATTATACCTTAATTAATTTCTTAATTAATTACTAAGTAATTTAATTCAAATTACTTCATTCTTAAACATCTTCATTTAATTACATTCCGTAATTATCAATCAATTACTTAACTAAGTAAATTCCAAATCATTAATTACATTAAGTAATTATCTTTAAAACCCAGTTTTAGTTCAATAACTAGCTGCACATTCAACTAACATCTAAAAATACAGATTCTTAATTTAAAAATCAAGTTTTTATTATTACTTTTGTTTATGATACTGAATCACAAGTTTAACATGTTTGAGTTTTGACAGAAATCAACATGCACAGATACATTCAATATTCCAGAGGCAAAACAACTTCTGTCTTAGTTTGATTTAATTTTTTTATCTTAATCTATAGTAAGCAAACATTTTTTTTTTAAAAGAATAGATACTATCACAAATTTAAATAAATTGTAGGGGATTCTTTTAAATGGGAAGACGGATCTGGGAACACAGCAGGGCATAAACAACATGCATACACAACATATTTACATCTGACTTTTATAAACACACAAAAATTACTAAATTATATCCAACATTTAACATGCAACCTATTTAAAATTTAAGATTTAAAGTTACTTACCTTTATTTAAATGCAGAGCTTTAGTTTGTCCTTTTTGAAATTTGCAGAAATAAAAATGCAGGCATGATAAACTGGAACTTGCAAAATGCTTGAACTTGAAGCTTTGAAAAAAACAGAAATGCATTATGTTTTCCTGACTAAAATTTCTTGCATGCAGATGTCTTTTTGAACAGGCTTCTTTTTGAACAGGCTTCAATCAAGCTTCAATTTGAGGTTGTGTAGAGAGAAAATGCAAGCAAATTTGTTCATTTCTAGGTTTATAAAAATATGCAGGTCTATTTGATTTTGAGGAATTGTGTATGCAGATTTTCTTGATAAAGGATTTTGAGGATGTTCAGATTTTGAATATGCAGAGTTTATCATTTCCAGTTTTTTGAGTGATGCAGACGTTCATGATAAAGAGGAATTGATGGCAGATTTGAGCATGGTTTTGAGGATTTTTTGGTTTAGATTTGAACATGCAGGGTTTGATTATTGATATGAAGATGAGTTTGATTTTGAAGAGGTGTTCTTGAAGATGTATGTAATTTGCAGAAAAAAAATGCAGGATTTCTTTGAAGAGGAGTTACTGATTTTGAAGAGTTTTGAAGTTTTTCTTTTTTGATTTAGGAAATGAAAAAAACATGTTTGAAAGAAGATGCAAGTTTATATAAATGAAATTTTCAGATTTAATTAAATAAAAGAAAATTAAAAAAAAATTTGCCACTTGTAAAAATTATTTAACATTTGTCAAATTGTTATGTTAATCTCTGAACACTTGTTAAATGAATGTAATTAAGAGATCACACTTGTCCTTTTAAAATAATTAGTACTTAATTTACAAATAAATGTGTGTATTAAGCCCAAATTTTAATTTGTTAGTTTATATCTAAATATGTGTATAAATTTGTAAAAGAAATAAAAATAAACCATGTTTATAAATAAAACTTATACATATAAATTAAATTAAAAAAATTAAGATTTATACTTTGGAATTTAAATTCAAATTAAATTCAGAATCAAATATTTTCAAATCAAGTTATGTATATAAATTTAATTTGAGATAACAATTTCAAATTTTATTCAAAATCTATTTATAAAGGCAATTTACTATTAATATTATTTTTATAAATATCTTATTATTAAATTAAAATTATTTTAAAAGAAATTATATATTTACTAATAAATTATCTATTTTATTAAGCCATAAAAAATTTTGTTAATTCATTCTAAATTTAAAACTCAAGCCAAACTATCAATTTTAAAATCATATATTTATTTATTAAATAGTTTTAAAAACTTAATACTTAATAAAAATCAAAATTTCCAAATTAAAATGTATATATTAGAATTTTTTTAAAACATGATTCACTTATTAAGTTTAAACCAAGATTTATTAATTCAATAACTTTGAAAAGCTAGTATTAAATAAAAACTAATTTTCCAAATTACTACAAATATGAAAATTAGAAAAATATGCTTTATTTATTAATATTAAAATAACGCTAATCTATTTAAAATATAAGCCATATATTTATATTGTAAATAGAAACCAATATATTATTTTTAAAAGATAAAATAACCCATTTAAATATTTATTGAAGATGATTATTAAATCAATTTGAATAATTATTAACAAGATATCAATATCAATTTAAATTTTTAATACAGATTATTAAATTGATATTGTTAAAAATTCCGGGATGTTACAAGTTTCGTCCACTAAAGTATTTCAATTTCCAATTTGAAATCATTTTGTCGCTAACAAAAGTTTTCCTAAAAATGTTCAATTTTTTTTCTAACTCCCAAAATTTTCCGAAAATTTTGGCAGAGTCTCCTTTATACGGAGAAGTTTTCGCAATTTGACAAGTGATATAAATATATATACATCGACCCACACGGTCGGAAAAACAAAAACAATTAATTTTCCTATTTTTATTGCGTAGGCGTACCTTTATTTAGCATTTTTAAGCAAGCGGCTTATTTAATTAGCATTTTGCGCAATCAAATCCAGCCCAACGGCTTCCTTGAACCTGTACTTACTGAACTAAAACATGTAAGTGCTAAATACATGCAATTTACTAGTATTTAACTTATTTTAATATAGCTAACACATAAATTTCACATATAATGCATGTTATATAATTTCCATAAGCACATACAAGGTTCCGACACTTGTTACAATTGCCTACAACCAATTCTCAAACCATTTCATTCAATTTAAGTGATTTAGAACTTACTCGCTTATATTTAATTCATTCTAAGCAAAACAAACTCATATTCATTCCAATTGATTTCAAAATTATCCTGTTTCACTTCTAATAACTCATCGGATTTTATCTAATCTCATTTACATCGAACGACCCATTTTCTTATGCAACTCGACAATATTCATGTGAATAAATAATTACTCAATCTTATAACCATTTTAAATTGATTCTAACTCAATTTATATTTAATTCCTTCTATTTTAATTCATTCACAACCATTTTATTTAGCTCGACACATTCCATTTCAATTTTATTCCTTTTCAATTTTATTCACGATCCATTCATTTGCATTTCATTTCTTATCCGCATTCATTTCATTTGAAACCATTCTATTAAGCTTAAAACATTCCATTTCTCTTATTGTCTTTAAGTTATTTCAACTCCTTAACAATTTCATTTCTTCTTAACTTGTTGCGACTAAAACTACTCCATTTTTAACATTATAGCATATGTTCATTTCATTCAACTAACCTCCATTTCTTTTTGCAATAAGTTCTATTTCCATCTATCATTTGATTCTTATTTAATCAATTTCCATCCATTTATTTATTCAATACAATTAGTTTATTCACTCAATCCATTATGAATTTTAATTTCCACACTCAATTCGTCCCGAATTCATTTTATTAAGAGCTAGGCCATTTCCAATTTATTTCTACTTACTTGGATTTTATTTGTAATACAAACCATTACCACTTTAATCCAATCCCATTTTATTTTTACAATATCTCCACTTATTTTAATTCATTATCAATCCAGGTCGAATTCTATTTATAAGTCGAGTTTATTTCCAGACTACATTATTAACATACAATCCATTTCATTTAACCGAGTTAAATTTTATTAACATACTCTATCAAATAATTTATTTAGCTTAAATCAATTAAATTTTATTCCTTTCAAATCACCATCAACTAAATTTTCCACATTTTAATTTCTCCATCCAATTCAATTCCAATTTTTTTATTTATTTTATTTATTTTTCATTCATTCACAATCCATTTAAGTTTCAAAATTTTAATTTCTTCACTTTATTCCAATTCAATTCTATTTTAACTCAGATTTATTTAATTCAATTCGATTTAATTTTCTTCCTCAATCCAAGTTAATTTCATTTTTAACTTTTCACTTTATATTTTAATTCCAACATTCAAAGCTCATATTTTCCTTCCTTATTTAAAAATCATCTCAACTTTTCAAGTTTATAACTTACCACATCAGGACTTTAAATTCAAATAAGGATTCAGGATTTCAAACACCCGCTTTTGGTTCAAATCATTTTAAAATTATCTCAAAATCACACTTCTCAAAATTTTAAACCAATCCTGGTTGTTACCCTCAACAAATTTCCTTTGAAATTTCAAAAACAAAACTAGTTTTTCTGAACAAATCAATTTGGCAGCAATCCATCACTTAGAAACTCGAAAATGAACATCGATGATGCTGCAGTCATCACCGAAGTTATTTTCTAGCGACTGAAGTGAGTTCAATGCTATATCCCTTCCCAAAATTTATTTGAAACAATTTCCTTCCAGAAATACTTTTAAAATAATAATGCTATTATTTGTCTTCAAAACACTTCGAAAAAAACACTTCCAAAATCTCCGGGGTTTTAGATTTCCAAATTTTGACTTAAATCAAATTTTAACTATAATTCATTTGTATAATTTATGCTCATACAAATTCCCATTTGATTATCTAAGTCATTCCAATTTCTTTTTTTTAGAATTATTTGTTTAAAATATTATCATCCAATACCCAAGTTATAATAACTTAAGAAAATATTTCCTTTATATCAAAATATATTTTGGTTAAAATTATTTCATTCACCCACCTTTAAAACAGTACTGTGTCAATTTATCCTGTTAGGTGTTTATAAACTCTTCTCGAATAGCGGTCAACTTACCCGATCAAAATTCAAATTCTACCCAACCAATAAGTCAACACAATATTAAAATAACTTATCCACTAATAAATACGTGCTCATATCTATTGATACGCTCAAACTCATTCTAGAGTACTACGGACTCTATTTTCAATGAGTAATCCCCACCAGAGCCAAGGTTATCACCAACCTAAGCTCTGATACTAAGTGTAATAGCCCGCAAATCCGTATCCCTTCAGTCGACACTTATCTCCATCGTTCAACTCAAGGTGAACCAAAATACGAACCATTTGGGTTAAAGAAGAAGAGTTAGAAGAAGAAAATAGGAAACAACATCAGAATCTAACCATCGCAGCGGAAATAAATACAATAGATAATAACAGATCTTTACACAAAAGAAAACTATATCTGTTTTATACATACAACACCAGAATACATTATCAGAGTTCAACAACATCAATAACATACAACTGGACAGTAACCATAACCTGTCCTCACAATCTGAATACACAGTGGAATATTTAAACAAATACGGAAGTACGTATCGCCATCCAGCTCCACAGCATCATTTCCTGTAATATATAATACTCGGTCTGACCCGAGCATTATAGTTAAATAACACCCGAGTCAGTCTGGAAAACCAGCGTGAGAAAACCACACTCAAATTGATTATTAAAGTTTCAAATTTTTTTTTTGAAAACAAAATCATCTCGTAAGACCACGCCACAAATAAACATGTCGGGTTTTTACCTTACGATAGCTAAAACATTTTTTATTAAAATTCTCTGACATTATAATAATGTATATAGAAAGTAAAATAGAATCTAGCTGAAATGCTTGCATCTCACGTTTCAGCAATAGTTAGGCACAATCAAAACCGTACGGGCGCGTAGGGAAAATGGATTTCCTACTAATGACTAGGCACTGGGGTACCATCTGTCATAGTACGTGGCCTAGATCACCGTACCGAGGATTACTCCCAATCCCCTGCAACACAAGACCGGGACTACCCCTACTGGATAATCTTGAGTAAGATTAACCCACGGTTGGGATCAGCAACCGCACCACTAAGCCGAATAAAAAGGGACATCTAGACAGGGATGACCTCACCCTAATGGGCGCTACCCCCTAGCCTTGCTGCATAACCTCTGATTTTCAGTCATTCTGATGAGGCTTGAGGCTAAGCGTTATCTTTTTATAACGTTTCTCCTAGAATGCCCATCATCTACCTGACGACGTTCCGAAAGCATTCATCCATACAAGTCCGTCCCGGGTTCGAATGGAACCGAAGGCACTACTCCTATTACATCCATTTGAATCATCCTCAGGATTTGTAGCGACTAGCCCTTGCACTTCACTGCTCCACCTTCGAATCCAAACTCGTCTTCCTCACGAAAACATACAAACCGGATCGAAAGTGGTTTCGAGAAATTAATCCCAATCCCGGTCTCTTCGAAACGATCAGCGCCTTGGCCAATATTGATAGTCGGTTATTTAACTATCAAATAACATTCACAACAACCATCAAACGATAAATAATTTCTCCAAATTATTTATTATTCCCAAAATATCTTCGCAAAATATATTTCCATTTCCAACCCTTTTGAAAACAGTTTTCAAACCACTCTCCTCATGAAATAAATTCTCAAATATTTATTTCCATTGAAAATACCAAGTGCAATGCTTTAGATTTTTAAAATAATTTAAAACTCTTTATTATAAAATATATTTTAACATTTAGATCGAAAACTACTTCAATACTTTATTAAAAATATATATTAGGAATATTTAAAATGAGGTTATTTTATAAAGTATAAAACTAGATTTCCTCTTTTAAAACAAATACCAAGTCACTTTTTAATAATTACTACTATAATAGATTAAAAGAAAATACTTACTTTAAAATTTAAACATTTAGAAATAATAAATTTTCTAAACATACTTTTTAAACAACTTAAAACTCTTTACTAATACTTAAAATTTGTTTAAAATGTACTTGGATATTCAGGAAAATACGCTTTCCTTCCATATTCCATTTTTAAAGATAAATCACTATTTATTTTTAAACAAATTTACCCATTCCTTTAATAAATTCCCATCGTGAAATTATCTTCCAAATATCCATTGATATATTACTTCACTTTTATAAACCCAGTTTATAAATTCCATAGTCTCACTTCCCTTTTAAAAATCCTGGTTTTAAACACTTAATCAACCTTCAAATTAATCTCCAAATTCTTCCATTTTGAAATAAATTCCTTCCTTAATTTTATTTCAAACCCATAGATTTCAGATTTTATTTCTTAATTATGATTTAAAATCTTTTTTGCTGAAAATACCTATTTCATATTTTCGAAATTCCTTCATTATCCTTTCAAATAAATTTAAACCTTGAATTTCAAAATAAGTGATTTATTTTCTTGAAATAATATCACTTGGGTTTTGAAAATAAAACCACTTATTCCCATTTACTCAAAATCTCATTTCCCGCACTTGAAATTTTATTTATCAGAATCCAAAAATCACTTTTTATTCTTTTCCAATTCATTTTTAATTTATTCCAATTTCTACAATTATTTTACTCAAAATTCACTCTTTTATTTTCTTTCAAAAATCCCATTTCCATAGATTTTGATAACTCAGTTCACCGAAATATTTTAAATCAACCATAGTATCCAACATTTTCAATTATCAATATAATTCTTCACAAGATAACTAATAATTATATCATAGAATATTTTAACAAATCTAAATATTTTGAGGAATCCAGTTGGATTCCTCCAACCTGTTTCCCTTCATCCACAGATGTTAGCACAATATAAAATACCATTTCCACTTCGAGGTGGAATATCGCAGTATATGGGATGTTAAATATAATATTTGTAACATTCTCGAATGTTAACCAAGTTTAATTTGGCAATTAATTTAATTTCGAAATTTATTTATGGAATTAATCGTGAATTAATTAAGAAGTTTCCAGAATAAATACATATTTTAGATTTTAAATATAATTTTGGTTTGGGATTTAAAGATGAGTATTTTATGAATGAATATTGAAAATTTAAATTCAAGAATAAATATATTAAAAGTAAATTGAATTTAAATACTCTATAGCTTAAGATTAATAAGATTTGTTTTGAAAATGTATATATGGTATTGGAACAAGAATTAACAAAAGTTTTAAAATATACATGTCTTTTGAAAGTTTATAAGAAAGCATATATATATATCTTTTGAAATAATGGTGTTAAATAAATAAATAAATAATAACAATTTGTATAAATATGTAAACATAAGAGAATAAAGATTTAAAAACAAAATTTATAAAATAATTTAAACTAAGAAATTAAATATGATTTGTATATATATATATGTGTATATATATTATTAAACATTAAAAGATAGAATTCATAAATCAATAAAAATATGATTTGTACAATGACTTGAGTTTAAAATTTAAAAAAAGAATGAATGTAAAATATTTACCTTTTGAAATTTAATAAATGTATTGTAAATAAAATTGAATTAATAAATAAATTTACAAAAGTTTTATAAACTAAATGTACATGTGTATGATTTTATTTTTTTTTGCAGGGCAAGCGGGGTTGAAAACTGGACCCCTACCAGATTTATTATATAAAAACAAAAGAAGAAACACATGGGAAACAAAGGAGAAAAACAGAAAAAAAGAAATAAAAACAGGAAAACACCCACAACTATGGAATCCAAGGATCGAACAGCTGCAGATGGAAATCATACTTGCTCAGTTTCATTCCATACATAATTGCATTTTTTAAAATTGCCCAAAGCTCCATATTGTTCCTCCTCTGGCCATCAAAATTTCTCCTATTCCTCTCATGCCAAACCATTTTCAGAAGCTTTTTAATGGAGAAGAAAAAATGGGTTCTTCTCACATCACTCCAATGTATAGCATACTCAACGACTTCCCAATGATTCACATTTGCAGAAGACAACCCCATGTTACTCAAAACATTATTCCAAAGAGGCACAACATAAGGGCAATGAAAGAAAAGGTGCAGGGTAGATTCATCATTGCCACTGTACAACAAACAAGAGGAGGGCACAGTCATGGCATACGATATCAGTTTGTCTCTTGTTAATAAGGCATTATTCAAAACCTTCCATAGCATCAAATTGTCCCCACTAGGTGAAATGGTGTTCCAAATAACCTTATGCCATTTGCAGTCAGTCATAGAGGCAGTACCCTGCAGCGCCTCATAAACTCTATAGATAGAATGGACCTTGCCATTCCAAAACACACTGTCATGGTCATGAAGTTCAAAATTTGACTGAGTAAACTGTCTCCAAAGTGCTCTGACATTTTGATTGCTGGTGTAAGGCAGCACTAACTTACCAGCAGTAATGAAATCAACAGCCCTGCCATCCCTGACAATGCTAGATTGAAATATCTGCTGAGGAGTGCAGATATGCTGTAGAACAATCCCTTTGGCTATCCAGGGATCATGCCAGAAGCTACAGTTACTTGTACTGGACAGTTGCATCTGGATTAAAGGCCTTAACAAGCTTCTCAAGTTAAGAATGCTCCTTCAAACCCAGCTGCAATTATGAGGAACATCCATAACCCAAAACTTCTTAGAACCAAGATTATGCTTTAAGGTCCAGTTTACCCATAAAGAATCCTTCTTTAGCATTAGGGCATTTATGTGACTACTGTATGCAGCCTTATTCCATACAGGGATGTTAAACAATCCCAGACCCCCTTTGCATTGAGGTTTTTCAAAAAGAGAGAAGGTGCAAGGGAAAACCTTCTTAACATAAATGTTACCAAACCATAAGAATCTCATCATAGCAGTTCTAACCATTTTCAGCAGCTTTGATGGTAGGATAAAAGCCCTGGCCCAATAGACCATCATAGAGAAACACACTGATTTTAACAGAATAAGCCTGCCTGCTTGAGTTAACATTCTAGTAGTCCACCTCTCAATCACAGCAGTGATTCTTTGGTACAGGGGAATGCAATTAGCCATAGTCATTCTGGATGAAAATAAGGGCAGACCAAGGTAAGTCATATCATGGCTCATAGTTTGCATCCCAGCCGCAGCAATAAGATAATCTCCCTGCTCACTAGTAACTCCAGCAATCATGATGCTTGATTTGGTTAAGTTAAGCTACAGACCAGTCATCAAGTAAAATCCATGGAGAGCTCTTAAGATATTTTCAATTGACCTAATATTTGGCCTGGTAAAAATCATGATGTCATCCGCAAATAAAAGACAAGTTAATTGCACATCCTTACATTTTGAATGATAGGAAATCTGCTTGGACAAGTACATAGGCTTGATGTAGCATATGAAGACTTCCATCACCAAGATAAATAGATAGGAGGATAGGGGGTCACCCTGCCTAATCCCTTGTTTGCCTTCAAAATAACCAGTGCTCGCTCCATTGATGATTAAAGAGTACGTAGGGGTAGAAGTGCATTCAAATATCCAGGCAACAAACACCTTTGGGAACTCCATAATGGACATAATTCTGACAATGGAAGACCACTGCACACTATCATATGCTTTCTTCAGATCAAGCTTGAGCATGGCTCCGTGGTTGGCATTAACCCTGTTGTAACCTTTTAAGAGCTCATGAGATAGCATGACATTGTCAAGGATGTTTCTGGAAGGAAGAAAAGCAACCTGATTTTTAGAAATTATTCGCTGAAGAACAACAACCAGCCTAGAGGCAATTATTTTAGAAATACACTTATATATCACATTACAACATGAGATTGGTCTGAAGGAAGACACAGAGGAAGGTAACAGGGTCTTGGGGATAAGAACCAAGTTAGTAGCATTAACTGTCTTCATGAGCTTAAATTTATCAAAAAAATTATGAACTGCCTTACAGAAATCCACTCCAACAATATCCCAACAAGTTGTGAAGAAGTGAACATTGAAGCCATCGGGGAAACCACACGAATTCTTGTTCATCGCAAAAAGAGTTCTCTTTATTTCATCATCAGTCACTTTTTCCACCAGAGAAGTTGCTTCCTCGGTATTGACTTTGGGCAGTTGGACAGAAGAAAGGTCATCAAGGCAAGGAATAAAGTTTGAACTATTACCAAGAAGACTAGAGAAATGCTTTTGAAAGGCAGCATCTACCGCTTAAGGCGTAGAATGCAAAATTCCAGCTTCATCATGGATGGAAAATATATTGTTAGCTGCTTGATTAGCTTTTAGGGTTGCATGGAAATAAGAGGTGTTTCTGTCCCCTTCAGATGCCTACTTGATTCTAGATTGCTGCTTTTTCATATCACTTTCAATATCCAGCACCTTACTTAGCTCATGGGATATAACAGTTTCATCCATAGCCAATTCAGCATTATCAGGGAAAGCCATCATCAGATTCTGAGCATCACCAAGTTGCTCCTTGAGCTTCGTTGACCAGAGGTTGCCATATCCATATTTACCTTTAGCCCAAGCCCTTAATGCCTCCTTTGTTACCTTGAGTTTTCAGCAGAGAATATACACAGAGTTACCAAAAAATTCATTATCCCATGCGGTTTGTAATATTAAAATATACTTAGGGTCAAGAGACCATGAGTTATAAAATTTGAAGCCTCTTTTCTTTCCATGGAGTTTCCGACCCGTGGTAGTGATGAGGGGGGAATGGTCAGAGAGGATGGAAGGTGGCAAATGTGTAGAAAGGTCAGGCCATGAGGAGTGAGCAGTGTGATTAGAGAAAGAATGATCAATGTTACAGAAAGTCCTAACACCAGACCTGGACTTATTATTCCATGAAAAAACAGCACCTTCCTTATGAATAGGAATAAGATTTGAATTAAAAATTGCCGAGTTCAAAGGGATGATGTCCTTTGGCATAAGTGGTAAACCACCATGCTTGTCAGATAGAGTGAAACAGGAGTTGAAATCACCAACCACTATCCACGGATGAGATTCCTGTCTAAAGACTGGCAGAAGATCAAAAAGAATTTGTCTAGAAGCTTGTGTATTATAAGCATAGACGAAAGATAAATAAAAGGAGGAATGTGGATTATGATATTTGGCATGGAAGTACATTATTTGAGGAGTAGCAAGAATGAGATCAAGAGAGAGCACAGCAGGGTTATGCATGACCATAATTCTGCCAAAATTGGCTTCATTAAGATTATGAGTTAGGGCCCAGGAAGGATTAACATACTTGGCAGCAGAAATGGTAAGAGGCAGATTTAGTTTTGTTTCAAGTAAAGCAAAAAATTGACAGCTGATATTGCATAATTAACTGCTTAACATGATCAAGCTTGAGGAAGTTATGAGATCCCCTTATGTTCCAAGCTCCAAAATTGTGTGACATAAATTAAACTAGGGATTGGAGAGCAGATTCTTTCATGCTCCTAGTAACAGGAGACTCAATTCTATTTGGGGTTGATTGTTTTGAAGGTTTTTTTTTGATAATTGATACAGAAGTTGGAACAGTGGACGCTAGATTAACAGATTTGGGAGAAGTAGGTGGGGATAACCATCCAGGTATGTTTCCCAAGAAAACATAAGGTTGTTTTGCCTGAATTGAAGGAAGTGAATTTGATGAGGAATTTTTGGGTAGGTTATTGGATGAGTGCATTGATAAAAGTAGTTCAGTAATTTGACTTTGCAAACTCCTGCAGAAAAGGTATTCTGGATCAAGCACAGGGGAGGATGGGGTTTTTGAAGCGTTAACCTGATTGGAGACTGGAATTGGAGAAACAGAATCAAGATTGTTCAAGTTATGGTTTGGTTTATGAAGTTGCCCTTGTGAATTGCCTTGTGATGTGGTGTTGTGGATACCATGCACAAAGGACACAATGTGCATCAGCCTCTTATTTACATTAGCAGTGTCATGTGCATTTCCACAATCAATGTCAAGAAATTGACCATTGGTAATGCTGCTCTCCCTCCCTTCATTTCCTACCACCTTGTCACGTGAATCATCCCCACTATTGTTTTCATCAATACATAATGTTTCATTCCCAGCTTGGACTACTTCATCCATGTCTTTATGCACGTCAAGTTCATCAACCATGTCTTTAAGCACATCAAAAGTATTACTGACCAAAAATTCCCCATGATGAGAACAATCTTCCATGTTATTATCATTAGCTTCTACCACAACTATATTATCTGCTTCATTTTGATACTGAATAACATGGGAAGCATCATGCTCTCCTTGAAGCTCCTTACTTTGATTGTTTACTGCCTCCTTTTGATATGGCTGTTGCCTGGTATATGTTTTTCTTTTTGTAACTTTATGCCAAACCTGTTTGCCTTTCATTTGCTGATTGTCTATCCCTGTATCCACCTTATTTTCCTGTTGGTTACCCTCTTTCATTGCTGCAACCTCCTTAAAACCCACCATAGCACGCAGATTTTTTTTACAAGATGTGCCCAAATGCCCAACTATTTACATTCAATACAGATATCAGGCTTCCACAAGTAACTGACTTGGACTAATTGCATTGATCCATCAAGCATTTTAATTGGAAACTCATCCACAAGCTGACAATCAGGTGACACGTCCACCAAACATTTTGCAAAACCGATTCTCTCCATTCTCTCAGTTGATGAGTCCATACATAACATTCTACCAATTCTTGAAGCCAACCAATTTATGCCAATGTGTGACCAAGCAAAGATTGGGATATTTGACAATTTTAGCCAAACTGGAACTGTTCTTATAGAACAGCAACTACTACCAATGGAAGGGTCCCAAGCTTTTATAATGAATATTTTGTTTCGAAGAAAAATAGGATCAGCTTCTAATATTTTCCTTCTGTCTTCAGCGCAAGACAGATTGAAAAGAAACAAAGTACCATCAGATTTCACTACTATATCACCTTTCCGTTTCCAGAGTTTTTTAAGATGGCAGATGACTGTTAGGTAGGACAAAGGCTTATCAAGAAAAAAACGCACTAACCATTCACTCCAGATTGCACGACCGGCTTGTATGACATCGTCTGGTGGAACCATCGCAGTCCCATCAAAAGTTAGTAGAATTTCAACAGGGCGTAAAACCCAGCATTTCATGGTTTGTTTTTGAATAGAGACGACCATGAAGAGGAAGCTAAAGGCGGGTGGGAGAGAGGAGGGGGCACTGGAGGAGGCAGGGAGATAGGAGAGTTCGGCAGGGAACAAGGATGAGAAGAAGAACAGGGGATGGCAGAAGGAACGGGGGGAACTGTTTGAAAAGACGGGGGCGGGACAGGGGTATGGGCGGGATCGGCCATGGAAAGAAAAAAAGAAGTTCAAGTATGGTGTATGGTGTGTGTATGATTTGTTTGTTGAGTGTACAAATTATTTTAATACATTACTCTTTAGAAAATTGTAAAAGTAAAATAAATATAAGTGTATGTAGATAATTTGTAAATAAAATAATAAAAAGGTTTAAAAGCATAAAGCATGTTTTCTTAAATTAAAATAAAGTAAAAAATTAAAACAAAGTTATAAATTAGTCTTGTACATATTAAAGCTAAATCAAAAAATAAAATAAAAAGTATACTACATAAACTTATGTAAATATAAATTCAAGTGGTTTAAAACAAAAGTTACAAAATAAATTGCCTTAGGGGTATAAACACAATTTTAACAAAAATGGACAAGTGTAGTAACTTTGATATGCATGAAAAACAAGTGGAAGGCTGTTTTCATTTTCAAAAAATTTCCCAAATCTGAGAAAAACTGTTCAATTATTTTCAGTCCAAGATTTCAAACTCTTCACCTCCCGATTCCTTCATTTCTAAAACCAGACTACTCATTTCATTTCTCTTTCCTCAAAACTCTTCTCGTCTTCATTTCAAAAAGAAATCTCAAAAACCTGAAACAAAGTGCTCAAGTCAACATGATCTAGCAAGTTTCAATCTGTTTCAAAAAAAAAATCTGGAGCCCAGAATGAAAACAGAGAGGAAAGGCACCAGAAGCTATGGAGCAGATTCAAAATCAAACCAGAAAATACAAATTAAAAACTGGAAAATGAATTCAACACTTCAAATCCTGAGAAGTAGATGCAAATTAAATTCCAGATCTTGCTTTTTTGTTCAAACACTATGAGCAGCTCTGTAAGCATCAAGCAACTATCAAGATCAAAGTTTAAAGTTTCAGCATTAATTGGAAATCAAACAACAGGCTTGAAAACAACTGAAACAAAGTTTTTCCAAATATTCAAATGCCTGGAAGTTCAAGCCTGGGTTTAGTTAAAGCAATTTCTGTTTTGAAAGAAAACAATCAATCTGAAACAATCTGCAAAATAACTCAGGTAAAATTTAGCAAACTCACAAGTCAAAATTTAAATATAAATTTTGGAGCAATTAAAACATAATTAACCCTAGTATTCTGATTCTTGACCTGAGGGAATAATGATCGAAAACAAAGATAAAAAGGGCAGAGCAGTTTAAAAAGAATTGCATGTTCCAAATTCACAAACAAAACAATTTCTAGGAAAATATCTTTGTTCCTTCCCAATCCAGGTGAGCAAAACCCCTTGAACCTGTTCTTTTCTCTGATGTGTGGTTAATATCTGAATCTATTATTGGAATGTTGCTTGGTTGTTAAACTTATCTGTATACTTATATGCATATGTATGGGTTGTGGTGTGCATGTCTGGTTCCAGACATACATTCTGTTTCAATAACCTACAGGGTTTAAATTCATGTAAAATTCGAATTCTTCTGCTCCAAATCATGTTAGAGTCAGGATCGTTTCAATTGGTATCAGAGCTGAAGGTTAAAACTTTAGCTCAGGGGTATAGCACATTAAGTGACTCATTAGAGATAGGGTGAAGTATACCCTAGAACGAGTAATCCCTAAGATATCCGTTCGAATGCCTCAGTAAATTCTCTTACTATTCACTGTTAGTGAGTATGAGTGCAAGAAGAGAACGAGATAGGGGACAGAGGAATACCAGTACAAACGGTCAATACCCTACGACAGTGGAAATATTTTTCTCTATCAATCTCCTTTAATTCGATTCCAATTTCTTTGATTTCTTCATGGCAGCTCGAGGAAGAAGCTTCGGTGTGATGGTGGCCCTACGAATCGTGTAGATAAGTCTCTATTTCGTATTCTCTTCATCAAATTTCTATCAGCTTTTCGTTTTTAACTTTAGCGAAATTGAAATTTGATTTGAAATAAATTGGACAACTAAAATATGAAGTTAAATAAATTGTATCGATAAAACGATTTCGACTAAAACCAAATTTGAAATCCTATTGCAATTTCTTGAGTATATCAAGTCCGAAAGGGGACAAATTATACATACTTTGGGATATTTCAACTTGAATTGAATCCATCTGTTTGTTTTTTTGGGTCTAGATATATTCTACGAGTGGTTAGTTATTCCTTCGATCTAACCAGTGCCCCTGCATATTTCGTAGGTCTGGTGACCCGAGTATCTTGTAAAGAGTTAAATAGATTCATTCTTGTATCTATTAGTGATATTCTAATTTGGTAAGCCAAATACAGAATTGATAATCGACTTGATTTTGAGTCGATTCTCTATCTTTGTGTATCTATCCATTCTTTGTTGTCTCCCTGGCAAATTTTGGGGATGAAATTTTCTAAAGGAGGGGAATCTGTAACATTCGCGAATTTTAACCAAGTTTAATTTGGCAATTAATTTAATTTTGAAATTTATATGTGAAATTAATTGTGAATTAATTAAGAAGTTTCCAGAATAAATACATATTTTAGATTTTATATAGAATTTTGTTTTAGGATTTAAAGATGACTTTTTTATGAATGAATATTGAAAATTTAAATTCAAGAATAAATATATTAAATTAAATTGAATTTAAATACTCTATAGCTTAAGATTAATAAGATTTGTTTTGAAAATGTATATAGTATTGGAACAAGAATTAACAAAAGTTTTAAAATATATATGTCTTTTGAAAATTTATAAGAAAGCATATATGTATATATATCTTTTGAAATAAAGGAGTTAAAAAATAAATAAATAATAACAATTTGTATAAATTTGTAAACATAAGAGAATAAAGATTTAAAAACAAAATTTATAAAATAATTTAAACTGAGAAGTTAAATATGATTTGTATGTGTGTGTGTGTGTGTATATATATATTATTATTAAACATTAAAAGATAGAATTCATAAATCACTAAAAATATGTTTTGTACAATGACTTGAGTTTAAAATTAAAAAAAAAGAACGAATGTAAAATATTTACCTTTCGCAATTTAATAAATGTATTGTAAATAAAATTGAGTTAATAAATAAATTTACAAAAGCTTTATAAACTAAGAAATGTACATGTGCATGATTTATTTGTTGAGTGTACAATTTTTTTTAATCCATTTCTCTTTAGAAAATTGTAAAAGTAAAATAAATACAAGTGTATGTAGATGATTTGTAAATAAAATAATAAAAAGGTTTAAAAGCATAAAGCATGTTTTCTTAAATTAAAATAAAGTAAAAAATTAAAACAAAGTTATAAATTAGTCTTGTACATATTAAAGCTAAATCAAAAAATAAAATAAAAGTATACTGCATAAACTTATGTAAATATAAATTCAAGCGGGTTTAAAACAAAAGTTACAAAATAAATTGCCTTAGGTGTATAAACACAATTTTAACAAAAATGGACAAGTGTAGTAACTTTGATATGCATGAACAACAAGTGGCAGGCTGTTTTCATTTTCAAAAATTTCCCAAATCTGAGAAAAACTGTTCAATTATTTTCAGTCCAAGATTTCAAACTCTTCACCTCCTGATTCCTTCATTTCTAAAAAAAGACTACTCATTTCATTTCTCTTTCCTAAAAACTCTTCTCGTCTTCATTTCAAAAAGAAATCTCAAAAACCTGAAACAAAGTGCTCAAGTCAACATGATCAAGCAAGTTTCAATCTGTTTCAAAAAAAAATCTGGAACCCAGAATGAAAACAGAGAGGAAAGGCAATAGAAGCTATAGAGTAGATTCAAAATCAAACCTGAAAATACAAATTACAAACTGGAAAATGAATTCAACACTTCAAAGCCTAAGAAGTAGAATCAAATTAAATTCCAGATCTTGCTTTTTTGTTCAAACACTGTGAGCAGCTCTGTAAGCATCAAGCAACTATTAAGTCAAAGTTCAAAGTTTCAGCATTAAATGGAAATCAAACAACAAGCTTGAAAACAACTGAAACAAAGTTTTTCCAAATATTCAAATGCTTGGAAGTTCAAGCCTGGGTTTAGTTAAACTAATTTCTGTTTTGAAAGCAAACAATCAACCTGAAGCAATCAGTAAAACAACTCAGGTAAAATTTAGCAAATTCACAAGTAAAAATTTAAATTTAAATTTTGGAGCAATTAAAACATAATTAACCCTAGTATTCTAATTCTTGACCTGAGGGAATAATGATCAAAAACAAAGATAAAAAGGGCAGAGCAGTTTAAAAAGAATTGCATGTTCCAGATTCACAAACAAAACAATTTCCGAGAAAATATCCCTGTTCCTTCCCAATCCAGGTGAGCAAAACCCCTTGAACCTGTTCTTTTCTCTGATGTGTGGTTAATATCTGATCAGTTATTGGAATGTTGCTTGGTTGTTAAACTTGTCTGTATACTTATATGCATATGTACGGGTTGTGGTGTGCATGTCTGGTTCCAAACATACATTCTGTTTCAATCACATACAAGGTTTAAATTCATGTAAAATTCGAACTCTTCGGCTCCAAATCATGTTAGAGTCAGGATCGTTTTAATATCACCCGCTATTATGCGGCGCATAGGGTCTCATCCGCTATATAATGTGGGAAATCAATCACTCCAATATATAATATATGTACTACTATATATAATATAGCACATCCAATCAATTCAACCATTCAACCAATTATTTAAATTTAACCATTTAAATTTAAATATAAATCCAGAAGCGTGAGATTGACTCACCTTTGCTTTTAAGTTGCAATCCTTTCCAATCTCGACCCGATTTCTCGACTTTAGACCTTATATAAACAATTATATGATTTTGTTAATATTCGAACTAATTGAACCATTAATCTCATTTAATAAATTGCTCTACTAATGATTTTATTTTTGTTACTCCCCTTTTTAAAAAAATCTTTTAGTAACTAAAATGATAAAATAAGTTAATTAACCAAATTAATCACCATATCTATTATTTTAAAAATTAAGCTAATAAGTTAAAAGAAATATGTATATGTATATTTATTCTTATCTTTATTTTTGAAAACACATATCCATATGTATACTTTATTAAATTTTCAAAATAATCTACATAGGTTTTAAAAATCTAGTCTTTATATAAACTCTTATTCTTTCAAAACCATATATATATATTTACTGTTTCACTATTTATCTACATATGTTTAAATCAAATTAATATTGACTTAAAAATAAAAAATAAAAACTACTTAACATCAAATTTTCTTTCTTTTTCTCTTTGCTGCAACTTTTTCCTTACTGTTAATTCACACACACACACACACAGATATATATATATATATATATATATATATATATATATATATATATATATATCTATAGAACAACTACGAACCTTAAAAAAACAAACCCAGGCTCGGCAAGCGCTTCTTCACCATCGCAAAGACACTTGTGAAATCGAGCTCGCAACCTCCTCATGCTGCCTATCTTCACCTTGCGATGCCTCCCAGGTCATGATCTCCCATCGGCCTCCATCCACGTGCCCAATCGTGCCCTCCTCGACGCGCGCTGCCGCCTCGCTTAGACCTACGCCGCGTGCCTCCCCTCTAGATGAACTCGAGCACCTCGAATCACTCGATCTTCTCTCTTTTTTTGTTCATTTCTAATTTGCTGAATAGAGGAAAGAAGAGCCTTGGAGCTCAATTTTGATTTACGAAAGAGATTAGGTTGAGTTCGCATGGGGATTTGATTTTGAAACTGAAGAGGAGAAAGGAGAAAGAGGAAACATCGGCCACCATTTTTATATACGAACGATTTCATTATTTGCTTTGAAATGTTGAACCACGGTTGCAACTATAAAGAAGATGGAAGATACCTTGCGTGTTTGAATGGGCTTAGCTACAATAGTAAACAGGGGGGAAAAGGTTTTGACAGTGAAAGAAAGTAGGCCGATGTGAAGAATTTTAGTTGATGTTTGACAGATCAACAGTTTTATATTTAAATTTTAAATTTAAATCGTCTCGAATCGTGCAACTCAAAATCTTGACCTCCTATCGAGGCATGTCACTAGGCGTTCATAATGTTGTAACTTATTCCGAGCGCAATGGAAAAAGTTTCGAGTTCTAATTCGATCGTATGGAGACGATAGCTTTTTGGACCCTATATTAAATTTTCGATATAAATTCAGCACGTTTATATATCGTACGCTCACACAACAACTCCTAACATTACAAAAATTGAAATTGGATAATAATACAATATTACGGATTCAATGGAATGAGTTTCTTCAAATTCCAAGACTGTGCCTCGGAAGGCTATTTTTAAATATCAATTTAAATATTATATTTTAAAAACTTAACAATTCACCTTTAAATTAAATTTTAACCACTCTATTATCTTCAATATCATCATTATAAATTTTATAAGGCTTAAAATTATTTTTAACAGGCTTAAAACTGAAAATTCAATATTTTACCCAAATTCAATATATTAAATTCATAAATTCAATCGCCAAATTCAAACTGTTATTTGAAATCCAAGTTAAACTATCTTGCAAATATTTAAAATTAATTAAATATTCCAATTTCAAATGCCTAAAAATTCCTGATCGTCACATTATGTGCTTGTTGTATCCTTTGAGTTCGTAGCTTCGGACATGCATTTCTAGGTCAAGCTATTGAATTTATCAGATCTGCTTTAGTTGAAGACAAATTTCTCTTTCATATGGTAGAAACTAGAAGACATGTGGGAACTGATGATTTATTTTCTTTTGACAATGTTTTTTCTTCTTATGTTCACGTTAATTATTTTGCTAGGCGTTATGTTTGTTTTCTGCCCCAAGTTGATCATATAGAAGGTTTTGAGTGTGTTATACTTGTTTATTCCTCATTTGGTATGCACAAGCTTGTGTCACATTTTGTACTTTTAATATATGGACATGATATAAACTCTTTTTACTAGCAAGGTACCCACTTAAGTTAGAGGGGTTACTAGGCTTTAACGAGGCATATCATGGAAGTATATGATCTCTTTTTACTGTTATTAAAGTAACTTTCTTCAAAAAAAAATGATGGACGATTAATATCAAGACTTAAATACTTAAAGATCACGTCATCGAGATAAAAGACAAAAACAAGTTAGCTTTACTTTTATCTTAATTTAAAGTGTGAACAACATAAAATATCGTCGGTTATTGTAGCTTAAAAAGAAATAATGAATTCAACTAAATATTAAGATGAAATATTGATTGGTCTACAGTTTGTTTTATTACTTGAATTATACCATGTTCAATTTATAATTGCAAATATAGGGTCTTGTTTTTATTTGCTTCACTTTTATATGCCAACAACATTAGTATTTCTGGTTTCTATACTTTACCTTCTCAGAACTTCTATACTTGCTTAATTCATTCTCTTGTTTGTATTTTTCGAATACGTATGAAGAGGAACATATTTTTACTCTTTTCTATTAATTAATCAATTTATTTATCCAAAATAAAATTGATAAAAAGATACTAAATGGTCTTCAAAATACTTAGATGCACTTTTTAAGACTTACAATTCAATTTTTCGAAATTTTGTAATAATGACATGTCATTGAAATTGAGTGGACACGATGTTGTTAAGAAATATGGACTTCCGATTGAAGTTTGCATAATAGACTCGCAATCAATTGAGAAAAAAATAAGGTTGCCTTCGTTTTTTAAAAATCTTGTTGAAAAATTTCTTGAGGTTGAGAAAATGAATAAAATTGTTATTCGAAGAGAGATTAGAAAGATTTTGAAGAATGAAGATGGTTAATCTTGTAGAGACTACATCCTATTATACCATCCTTTTACTTAAGAAAAAAAAGATTGTTTTTTTTTTAATTTCTAAAATGAAAAGCTATATATATTTCTATATTATAATTAAAGAAGAATAAATGATAAAAATTTTATTTGGTTTTAGACAATTTTCAATAATTGTTTTGTTCACATCTTAATTTGCAAAGTAACTAGACAAAACAATCCACATGACACAAACCAAACAACGATCTAGTTTTTCAAATAAATCAATTTGTGCATTAAAATGACAATCTATTTACCATTTTAGTATACAATTCTCTTCAAAATAAGTTATTCTCCTTAAAATACATTCACATGCGCCTGCTCCTTCATGTTGCACTCGATTCAACTTTATATGCCTGAGTTAATGCACTACATCTTAGTTTAATGCACATTACAGTAAAGCCGTATGCTAGAGGCCCACCATTTAATTTCAACATTGATTAAATGCACATAGCAGTTAATGCACTACATCTCAGCTATATGCCTAAGTTAACGCACATTGCAGTTAATGTCTGAGTTTAATGCACATTGCAAATATATTCATAAGGACAACTTCTCATATGGACAACTTATCATTTTCTATCAAGTATATTCATATGGACAACTTGCCTGAGTTAATTTTTGTTTTATACTCTATTTCCTTCGTGATCTTAAATCTAAAAAATATCGTATTTTATTTCATTTGTAGAAAAGAGGCGTTTCCAAGCTCTGTATGTACTCACAACCAGAGAAAGACTATGACGACCCATAATTTAATCACTTTGAAATTGAATAGTTAATATGTTTTTAAACGATTGGATTTTATATCTAAAATAAATTTTAAATAAAACTTCTCGAATGGATTTTTAAAACTGATGTAAAAATGTTAGTTTAAAGACGTTTCGAGTTATAAGACGGTTAGGGGTATTAATTTATTTAAGAATAAGTTTTCCTAGTAAACCAAATGTGAATGATTATTTAAGAAAAGAATTTTCCTAATAAAACAAACTAGTATAATTACTTGCCTAGCAAAACAAGAAGTCCTAATAAAACAGAGTAGTATAATTACTTGCTTAATAAAACAGATTAGTCTAATTACTTTCCTAATAAAACAAGAAAGAATTATTAACCTTGCCTTATAAAACAGAATAGTATAATTACTTGCCTAACAAAACAAAATAACATAATGATTATTATATTCTACATGGATGGTTGCCATTGGACCAAAATCTGGTCGAATTAGGTTAGGCCATGTTGATAAGGAGGATTCCTATTGGACCAAAATGTTGTCGAATCAAATTAAACCATAAGGATGTTTTTTATTGGACCAAAATCTGGTCAAATCTGGTTAGGCTATAGGAAATTACTAAATTATCCTTCTCTTCACCTCTAAATAGCCAAGACCATATCTCATTTTAATCCATTCACAACTGAAAAAAAGAACTAAAGTTCCTTATCAAAGGCGAAGTATTCCAAGTCTTCGGCAAAGCAAATAAGATGTGAGTATATTCCTTGCTTTCATAGTTTAGTGGATATAACTTATTATGTGTGTATATTCCTTGCTTTCATAGTTTAGTGGGTATAAATTATTCCGTGAGTATATTCCTTGTTTTCATAGTTTAGCGGGTATAACTTATTCTGTGAGTATAATTTAATTATTTTACAGTGAATATATTCCTTGTTTTCATAGTTTAGTGGGTATACAAATTTCGTGAGTATAATTTAATTATTTTATAGTGAGTATATTCCTTGTTTTCATAGTTTAGTGGGCATAAATTATTCTGTGAGTATGATATAATTATTTTATAGTGAGTGTAATCTTAATCCCTTTCCTTTGACTCATTCACATTTTAATAAACATTACTGATTGTAAATTATTAATAATATTAGGTCTGTTATTATCCTTGTTATTATTCTTTTTTGGTTGTTTGATTTATGCTCGGCCACTTTATGAGCAATAACCTTGATGTTTCGTTAAAGGGAACTTACACCACCTTTTAACTTAGGATTGACATTGGCAACTTTGTGTTATAAGGAAATAACACCCCTTTTAGCTATCTCATTTGATTAAGAGGGAGTTTCATCCCTCTTGGTCGTATTCTCCTTTAAAGATAATGGGTTAAAGCTATGAATTGATGGAAGTTTTAAATCTTCGTTTAAAGTATTTTAAATAGCTTCGAAATTTACATAATGATTTAAATGGGTTATCTATGGAAAGTAAGTAGTCCTATACTTGACATTATAAGCCGATGAGTAGATCGATCTTCCATCTATGATATCTAGAACCGAAGTGTCTAGGCAAGGTTAGGAGCAACCAGTTGCTTGACTTACCTGGCTTTGTTTCTGGACGAGGGATAGAGTAAGTCGAGAATATCGAAAACATGATAAGTGTAAGAGATTTGATTTCCATAAATTATCTTTATAATTATGATGGTATGGAAACATTCGCCCTTCTAGCAGACAGTTGTTTTTGACTCATTTAAGTATACTTTTGAAATATGAAATTCTCCAAAATATTTTGTGAATATACTTATACCGATGAGATAGGTATATGGATATTTTCCAAGCATTGAAAGAGTATAAGATTTAATTTCCATATACAATCGTTTTGTTATCCTCGATAGTTGATACCTTAACTATCGATTTCGATACCCTTCTTCCTTTTGTATTTGTTTCGTCAATCTAAGACGATTTGATGCTCATTTAGACCATTGATATCCTTTATCAGAAATGACCAAATAAAAGGCGAGTGAGGGCCAATCAATGTGGAGTTTCTCCCATTAGGGTATTGTCACATCTACTCTAGATTGGTTTCGATTGTATGCGCACAGGTATGTGAGATACTCAGATACTCCGTAAGGTTAGCGGGGTTCGGTTTGGAGGTTTTCGAGAGCCATCGTAGTTCTCCGGTATATTTTCTAAAGGTTTACTTTCAATAAGAGGGGCACACCCTCCAAGTCGTTGTTGGAAAAATTCCTTTTCCTTATTTTTGATTCAAATCTTTGGATTGATTCTTTCTTAATTGCATCGAGAAGTGTCTTGCGCTCTTCGCGGTGTTTAACTATTTATGTCAATTATTTTATGCTTGGATGTTGTCTTTGTGAGGGGAAACCCGTTCTGCGTTTTTGTGATGTCGTATCATCGGTTATTTTGTGTGTTTTATTGTTTTTAGAGTTTACTCATACCGGACTTATTGCCTGACCTCAATTGTTTGTATTCCCTAAACTCTTAGCCACTCATTTATATTTGAGTAGTCCGAAAACGTTAGGTTTCTGTTGATTCTTTTGAAGATGGTGGTTAAGCAGGAGGCTCCTTATTTATCTAGCTATTTATTTGAGCTGTTATGAGATGTTGGCTCTATGTATGTATATTTGAAGGAAGGTTGTTATAACTACCTAGACCGATAGTAGTGCTTTTGTTGTAACTCTGATAACTCCATGTTGGGAGTAACCTTATGTACTGTCTTATTTTATGTTATATATTTAACAGTTCTGTTGTGAGATTATTGTTCTGTTCTTATATTTTACCCCATGATAACTCGTCTTTCAGATACTTAGGCAATGACACATGAATACCATGGATGTATTAAGTGTCATTCTCAAGGGTCAAAAAGGTGGGTCGTCACAAAGATAGAAGAGGAATCCCGAAAGAATCATTCAAAGTGGAAATATAATTCAAATGGTAAACGTAAGAAGCTAGACGGTGTTTGCAATGAACGGCAAGAACAAGAGGTCAATGCTAAGAAGCTAGCCGATGCTTGTAATAAAGGCCAAGAATGAGAAGTCAATGCTAAGAAAGAGGATAGTTTCAAAACCTACCCTTTCGAAACCACTGCCCCCAAAATCATTTTGAGAATAGCTACATGACCCTTTCAAAAGAAATGAGAAGGTGGCTTCAAAGTACAAAGGTGAAAGCATTCTTTCAAATGCATTGATTCGAAAGGCATGAATGCAATAGTTAGGTTTCGAATAAGTCTGAAAGTGGCCATCCCTTCGAAAGCTTATTTTTTTTTAAAAAGGCGGCAACTCTTTCAAAAGCTCTTTTCTAATACAAAGGCAAGTGGATTGATTCAAAGGCTAATATAGTTGTCTTCAACTCCTGCGAAAACATCATTTATGAACAAAAGTAATTCAAAGTTAATAAGAATAGCTTTTTACCCCTTCAAAAGCAAGGTTTTAACACTGTACCTTCCACCTTTCTCCAGTGCACTACGCATCAGCTACTTGATACCATGTGCATTGTTTTCAAATGGGTTCTTTGGCAAAGGTATGGCGTCGAACACTAACAGATATAAGTGGTAAAGTAGTAAATCCAAGAAAAATAGATTTTTAGCCTTTAAATGTAGTTTCTGGGCACCTAACTTGCCTTATTTGTCAAAATATAATTGGTTACCATTTGTTTATCAAAAATCATTTTTCAAAAGTCCTGCCGAATTCAGAAATTATCAAATAAAACATTTTAATAAATAAGCCATTCTAAAGAATTTAAGTCCCTTAACTTAAATAATTTTAAAGCTCTAATAAAATACATAAGAAAATTCCCAAAAAATCACCACAATTCACTTTTATTATGTTCTCTAACATATTAAAATTTTAGACCCAAAATCAATATATAATTGCCATGTATAATTTAAATCCAATATTAGCTATTTTCTCTCATAGAGAATTCATAATAAATCCACAATAACTTAAAAAATCATAAAACTTAAAACCCACCTAAAAAATAATGTTTTCGGCTATAGATAAAAAACGAGTCATTTGGATGTCGTTTGATAGGTTTTCCAATCCAAATCTTTCCATAAAATCTATATGAAACACCATAAATCACCAACAAACAAATATATATATATATGTATATATATATTTAAAAATGATATATATATATATATATATATCCATTCAAACAAAATAATATGGCGTATTCTTTACAAAATTAATTCAGGTCAAACCTTGAAACCAACAAAAGTGAGACGTAAATCAAATTATTCATTTTAGCGCGATGTCAAGAAGGTTGAGATTTGTCCTATGATTAATCCCTTCAAGCTTTCTACTTGTTTACTAGTTTGTCTTCTTTTTGGTTCCTCTTAATGGTGGCCAATCGATCTCTTTAGGAGTTTTAGTTTTTTTTGTGAATGTTGAAATGAATGAGAAATGAAGGGTAGAAGGGTTTAGGGTATAAGAATAAAGACTATTCCTATTTTGCCCTTATCATGTTCCTACTACTTGCTTAATTTTAATTCTCTTTTTCTTATTCATTCATTAAGGTGCGACCCCTTTTAATTAATGGATCTCAATCCCTTAACCGTCTACATTATTTAATTAAATTTATTTAATTAAAATTTCTAAATAATGTTAGTCAAAATTAGGGTAATTATAGACTCCCCTCTTTATAGAATTCGTCCTCGAAATTACAACGAGGTTCGCACAACAATCAAACATAAAGATAAAACATACCATCAAAAAAGTCAGGATAAGTATCTCTAATCCTAATCTCAGTTTACCATGTATAGTCTCTCTCATCATTACTCCACTGGACTTTGACTAATCTGACTATCTTTATAACGACCCTGACTCGACCTTCGAAAATCGGCACCGAATACGACACTCGTATTCAAATACCGCAGATCCAAATGTCGAACCTGGTTCGCCGGAGCTTATAACACATTAAGTACAACACAGCGGAAGAAACAGAATAGCATATATCAATATACAACATATGATACAATAACTGGTACAACATGAATGGTACAATAGATATCAACATTATCAGAGATACAAAGAATAGCAACGGAAAGATAATGATAACACTGGCAGCGGAACAAAAACTCCAATATAGTCTTCAAGGAAGAACTCCAGCATCAGTTATCTCCATCTCCAAGACACCAATCCAGCAATAGCTTGAACTCCCGAATCATGATGCACAAGGATAAGCAAGTCTCGTCCACTTGCGATTGCCAAATCCTAAGGCTGAAAGCTATTGAATCTACACCTACTACTGATTATCTGAAAATCCCAACTCTAGACTGCCCGTGTGGGAAAATAGTGGGCACCCAGAGTTTAGGAAAGGAACAATAGACTCCAGGTCAGTCGTGGGACTGGTATGAGCAAACAAAAGCATTTGGTCTTTAAAATAAACAGGAGAATTTAAATTTGAAATTCGCAATGCTTTTTGGAAAATGAAACTACCATAAGGCCTCCCGCCACACACACAATGCAAACGCAGAATTGGAGGAGATTTCTCCTTATGATAGTCAAATATGCTTAATACAAGAAAATTCCTTTGATATTATTACTATAAGTGCAAAGTGTGGAAAACCATTTCGAAAGTATAATATAAATCCTAGCCAACATACGACCAGTATCGTATGCCTACTATAGCTACCATCCAAACAGTGGGGCGCCACCATAAGTAGATGGCAGGCAGTACAACTAAAACCGTACACGGCGCATATTGGATGAATGGATTTCCAACAAATGGTCAGGCTAAGGAACTTCCTACTGCCACATGGGATCGCCTCTGGCGGGACGTCCCGAGAACCTAACGTTACGGTTAGATCTCTACCAACACAAGGCCGGGTTACCTCTGTAACTAGGTAACTACTACACGAATATGCCATTCCCCGGTCCTTTGGGACCTTTATCCGAGCGCTCGACACCAACAACCACAAAGTACCACAAAGTAATAGATCTGTAGTATCCACATGAGTAAGTATCTGGGCTCCATACCATGATACCACCCTTTACCAGAAGGGAATGACATACCCTAAAGGGCGCGACCCTCATAACCTTGCCGCATCTTTCCTGTTTCGACCATTTCCGGGGTGTGAGGTCCTGATGCAGTCTCGTCCACAAAGCTACGCTTTATACAAAAGCCATGCTTTGATCACAAATGATCAACAAATGATCATCATCACACAGCAGCACTCAGCATGTCACATTACCAAATTGGGAATATATCACTGATAAATATCAACTACATAACCTCTGAGCTCGTAGGTCTCAGAGAAGAGTGTTAAGCTAAGAGAATAAATTCTCCGCCACCAAGCAGAAATGTATTTGATAGAGATTAGTTTAATATCTCAAAGTGTAATGTCGGACATACAACCATACAAGTCCGTTCCGGGTTCGAACAGAACCGAAGGCACTTCCGAAGAAGCCCTTGCAAATCCGGGTATCCACAATCCCGATCGGACTTCCCATCACTAAGGGAATCTCTATATCGTAGCTACTCGGTGCAGAGACAGTCGATAGGTTATCCTATCATTCTTACAAATGCCCGGTCTTCACCACCGGTCTTCAATTGCAATCCGTAACGTCGTATCACTATTCGGAATGGGTTATATGACACAAGGTCCTCTCCCGGCTAAACCGAATAGTAAGCAACATATTTAAAAACATATTGATATGGGATTTCGGTTAAGTCACAACTTATAAAATCCAAAACTTTTCTTTCAAATGGTTAACAAATTACCATTTTAAACCTTTAAACAAAAGGATTTATTTCACAAAGTTTCACCCAGTTTCACACAGATCTACCCATAGATTCCAAAACAATTTCCCATTAAATTTGGATTAACCCAAATTAAATCTTTAAAATTAAAGATTTATAGCTTTCAAACCCATTTCCAAAGATTTATCTATAACTTGGAAAACAATTTTCCTTTTTAGACTTAAAAATCCTTTTAACACAACTTGGAAGTCCATTTCTTATGAGAAAGCAAATCTAATTTATACAAGTTGAAATCTTGAGTTGAATTTAAATTTCGAAACATCACCTTTAAAAAAATATGGTTTAAAACCCATATAACCCATTTGTAAGTTGAATAACTTTTTAAACAATAGTTTCCAAGTCATAGAATTCAATTTCAAATATTGAATTCAAATTTAAATTAATTTATTTAAATTTCAAAACTCAATCAAGTTATTCAAATAACTTTTATTTTTGAAAACTCATTTTCAAAAGCTTCAATTCTAATTCCAAAACTATTTTGGAAAAATTCAATTTTAAAATGATTTTTAAAATCTGTGACTTAACCCATTTCCACGTGCAATCCATATTTGTGTGTGTATAGGTGTGGTCTAGGGGTTCAACGCAATAGTGCACAACATCATCATCACAGGTTCAATCATATCGATAAGCGGTATAACCCATAACGCTTATCTATATTCACAGATTCATAGATAAAGTAAAATATCAATCACAAAGATTAACTAATATGATTCGATGTGGGTTTCGGATAACCGACTGGAATCCGACTCCCTGTCGCATCGAATTTCAAACGCCGTTTTACGGCCAAGGGTATTTATACCGAAAAGTTGAAAGCATATCACAGATATCATAGATCAATACACAACATATCTCACATCACAGAATATTATAGTCCAAGATAACAATCAATGCAAAGCCATACAATCATTCACAAGCAAGCATATCTCTAATTAATTCAAATTAGTAATCTTTTTATCCATGATAAACTATCATTAATTTCAATTGATTTAGTCTTAATTAATCATTTCTTAATTAATCATCTTAATTAATTAACCCTTAATTGTAGTTAATTAAATTTTATTCCTTAATTTGTTACTTTAAATAATAAACCTTTAATTATTGATTAATTGAATCTTAATTATAATTAATTATACTTTGATTAATTATTCTTAATTTAATTACCCTAATTAATTAACCACATTAATTAATTGTGCTTTATAGTAATTAACCCTTAATATTTGATTAATCAATCTTTGATCTTAAATTTATCTACTCTTAATTACTTTTACCTAGTAGTTATTATTTTAATTTAAATCATTCATTACTTGATTTAATTAACTTGAATTATTAATCAATTTCTTTAATTACTTTAAGTACTTTCATTAATTAATTATTTAAAATTTCGTCAATTAGAAGATAGCCATTCATCTTCTTTTTTTTTCTTTTTATCGTTTGATTCTTATTTAATAAACCTTGGGAAATAGACCGTCATCAATAAATTTATCAACTTAAGATCTTTAAGTTAGATTATAGATTATAAAACTTATCCCACATTCAAACTTAACAAGTTTAAAATACTTTAAATAATTTAAAGGATATTGAACATATAAATTTCAAATTTTATTTATATTACAACCAAGATCCAAATCATGTTTCAGGTTTAAATTCAAAGATTAAAATTTAAACTCTGTTTCAAATTTTATTACAGATTTTATAAAACACATGTTAAAGATACTTAAAATATTCAAATTAAATTATTACATTTGAATTTGTCAACCTATTTTCCTTTTTGAAACTTTCAGGTTCAAATTCAAATTTGAATCCAGGATTCTAATTTCAGATTTAACTTAGAATTTAAATCTTGTTTTAATAACTTATTTTCAGATTTTAAAAATCACTCAATATCAAAAGCTGTGTAGGTTGTAAAATTTTAAATATTATATTTCTGAAAATCTTGATTATTTCAAAACCTGAAATTTAAAATCTATTTGAATTCATCATTTAATCTTGCTTTAAGCTCAGATTTAAACTTGCCTAGCCTATTTTTAAATTTAGTTTTAAAATTAAAAACCTGCACACAGTCAGGTTTCAGAAGAAAACCTACTCGAGCCTATGAAATTTTTTACTCGAGTCAAATGCAAAGGAAACTCGAGCCAAATCACCATCTTCCCGAGCTCGTTCTCGAGACAGCTCCATCCTCTCAAAACCCACAGCGAACAACCCAAAATCCATTTACTAGTGCACGTGCACAGATGGCCAGAGCCTCTCCGGCCATCACCAATAGTCGCCGCAGGTCGACTATGACCTCATCATTCAACTTAACAACCTAGTTTGATCAATCTTGTCAGAAATCAAAATTTAGTTGTTCGATCGATATTCTGGAAACAAAACTATGGACCCAATCGTCTCGCACCACCATTCTCGATCATCAGAGACTTCACCACCTCGACCGAAGTTGCCTCAACGACCCATGAACCATTTCCCTTGGGTGCGATCACTCAGATTGCCATGACGATGACAGAATTTGATCGTGAACAACTGCAACCCAAAATGAACCCAAAGCCCTAAATTGATTCAGATCTTCATCAATGACGAATTAGAAATTCAACTTGCATTTTTCTCATATTCTAAAATCCTCCCAGCATCTCTGAAACAAATCCTAAACTCTAATTCATTCGCGAACACCGAGGATTCATAAATTTTCCAAATTCGTTCAACTGTGGGTGTCTCGATGAACACCTCACTTAAAATCATGGTTTTGATTTCAAAAATCATAACTTTCCAAGCTAATTCAAGTTATGTGATTAAAATTTTTTTTGTACCAATTGGTTTGTAACATATTTATAAGTTCTTACTGTATTTTTATTTTTTTCTAGAATACTACTGATATTCTTGCTTAAAAATTATTTTTAAAATTAAATTTACAATGTTCTAAACAATTTGTTTTTATAGATCAAAACCTAACTTGAATTGCATTTGGATAATATAAGTTTCTAAACAGGTTTATCAACCCTGTGATGAAAAGAATCAGAGGCACATTTGCCTGGAACCAACATGCATATCTTATTTCAAATGTACAGGCATGTTTCAATCATCACAATCATCACAACAAGTATAAGAGGGTAAAAGAGATTAGTTTACTTCCAAACAACAGTAATAGGTTCAAAATAGAAGGTTTGCTCACCTTAATATGGATGAAGAACAGAGAGGAAACAAGCCTGCATTTTTTTTTCTTCTTTCTTTCTTTGATTGCTTTGCATTTCCCTTTTTGATTTGTTCAAGTGCTTTGAAAACTTTGAATTTGTTTGATTTGCTTCCTGAACTGATTTACAAAGTTGTTCAAATCTTTGTTGTACTTAATTTATTATATACAAACAATTTTATTTACTTACAGGTTTGAAATATTGTTATACGCAAGAAGCTTCCTCTTTTTTTTTCTGCTACTTGAAATCCAGTAATGAGTTTAATCTTTGAACCTAATTTCTTCCTGTAACTGTTAAATAAAGTTGTTTAAATTCTTGCTTCATCACTGATTCACAACTCAAAATTCAATTCTTAAAAAGGAAGTGACTTGCCTTAAATTATTTCAGACATCAACTGCACTATCCCTGGCCAAAAACTGAAGCTTTGATGTTGATTTATAAATCTGCAGTTTTAATTCTGTTTGTTTGATCTGTCACTTGCTTTGCTTCAAGCTTTTGAAATTAAATTTGAAACTTCTTTTCAGATCTGATTGTGAGTTTGAAATGATTTTGTTTGTTTGATGTTTAAAATCTGAAGCTAACAGGTTGTAGCTCTGACTCTTTTCAATTGCTTCAGGTTGAATCATTGATTTGTGAAATGCTTTTGAGTTGATTTGCTTTCAGATTTGATCTCTCTTTTGATTTTCTTCCTCAGGTTCTTGTTGTTTTTGAGTTGCTTTGCTGATTTTGATTTGAATTTATTTTTGCCCGTTGATGATTCTCTGGTGTATAACTTCCAGGCTTTGAAAACTGGAAGAAAACTTTGTTTTACATTGATTCAGGTTTGATTTTTCTTTTGGTTTTGTAGTTTCAGGTTTAGAGACAAATAAAAATAGCCTGGCATTTTTTTCTCTTGTGTATGTTTTTAAATTCAAAATGAAAGAAAAGTGTATTTTGCCACTTGTAATCTATATTAACACTTGTAAGTTTATGTAGTTCCTTTGGTTACAAATGTCATTTATGATCAAATTGTGTTTGAACCCTTGTTTCAATAAATTTATAAATTTGGTTTTAAACCTTCATCATTTTATAATTTGTAAATCACATTTTATACATTTTCAAACTATTATTTACACTTATACTTTTCAAAAGATATGTATATATTAAACTTTAAATATAACTTTCAAAATACATATTACATATGTATGTTATAAATTTGAAAACAAATTTCTATTAATTTTAAAAGATAGAGTTTCTCTTTCAAATCCAATATATACTATTTAAACATTTATTTTTAAATTTTCTAATTCAAAAGTTTATATATATAAAATCCATTTGTATTTTATTTGGAAAAACTCAATTTAATTCACAATTAAATCAAAATTTTATTTTAATTACCAATTTACATTCGATTTAAAACCGGGATCGTTACAATCTTGCTCCTTAGTCTCTTCTCATCTCTCGCGACTATACGAACTGGTTTACTAATCATAGTCATATCCGGTTCCACTACTAGATCATCTAACATAGTTGGCGTAATAGTAGTTTCCGGATCTTGAATAGATGACCTTAGATGAGAAATATGAAAAACATCATGGACTTATTCGGTAACTGTACTCTATATGCGAGTTTCCCGATCCTTTCTATAATAAGAAATGGTCCAACGAATCTCAATGCCAGTTTTCCTAATTTTCAAAATCTAATTGCACCTTTCATCAGTGACACTTTGACGAAAATATGATCTCCAACCGAGAACACTAAGCCTTTCCATCTCCTATTAGCATAACTCTTCTGCCTAGACTGAGCTTTCTTCATTCCAGCTTGAACTAACTCAATCTTTACTGCTGCTTCTCTAACCAAATCTGGACCAAGAACTAACCTATCCCTGGTCTCAATCCAACAAACAGGAGATTCGCGTGGCTTTCCATACAAAGCTTCAAACGGTGCCATCCCTATACTAGTCTGATAATTGCGGTCATACGAAAACTTGACTAAGTGTAGGTAGTCTTCCCATGATCCTCCAAAGTCTAGCACACAAGCTCTTAACAAATCCTCTAAGACTTTGTTCACCCTTTCCATTTACTCATCTGTCTACAAATGGTAAGCAGTACTCATCTTGAGCTTGGTACCTAACGTCTCCTATAGACTCTTCCAGAACTTGCTAGTGAATAAGGAATCTCTGTCACTTACTATACCACTAGGAATTCCATGCGGTCTAACTATATTCTACAAGAATAACTTAGCGAAAACAGGTGCCATCCTTGTTGACTTAGTTGGAATAAAATGGGCACTCTTGGTCAATCTATCCACTATAAGTCAGATACTCTCATTTCCTCCATTTGACCTTGGCAACCCGTCTATGAAATCCACTGAGATAGAATCTCATTTCCCGATTGGAAGATCTAAAGGCTAAAGTAACCCACTTGGTTTATGATATTTAGCTATTACCCGTTGACAGTTCAAACACTATCGCACCCATAAGCCTATGTCTCCCTTCATACCCTCCTAGAAGAAACTCCTTTTCATATCGTGATACATCTTGGTTCCTCCCGGATGAATGGTGAACTTTGAACGATGACATTCTTGAAGAAATTCCTACCAAATATTTCCCACATTCGGAACACTCGGTCTTCCTTTCTCCATCAACTACCCATTCTGGTCCAGGCTGAAATCTTTCAAGTCACCGCTCTCTCCATTCCTTAACTTTCTAATCCATTTCGCTAATATTGGATCCGCCCATTGCTTAGAAGAAATCCTTTCGATCATCATCGGTCGAACCTCTAAACATGACAACATAGCAGTTTCTTTACTAGAACGAGCTTTAGATTTTGCATTGTATTCTACATGTAGCCAATGTTTCTAAATCTATCCACTCAGCTATTATTGCCCATACTGCATTCTGATGTTTCCTGCTAAGTGCATCTATAACCTTATTTCCTTTTCCTGGTGTACTCTATGCCAAAGTCATAAGCGACTAAAAACTCTAACTACCTCTGCTGTCTCATATTTAACTCCTTCTGAGAGAATAAATATTTCAGTGACTTATGATCCGTATACAACTCGAATCATTCTCGCAAAAGCTAATGTCTCCACAACTTCAATGCAAAAATTACTGCAGCTAATTCCAAATCATGAGTTCGGTATCTAACTTCATGCGGTATGAGCTGTTGAGAAGCATAGACAATCACTTTACCTCTTTGCATGAACACGGCCCCTAACCCCGTTCCACATGCATCTGTATACATAAATAAGTCATGATTCCCTTCTAGAACAACTAATACATGTGCATTAGTCAATAAGTGTTTCAATTTCTAGAATGCCTCCTCACACTTATTAGTCTGGACAAACTTCACAACTTTCCGAGTTAGCTTAGTCATCGATGTCTCTATCTGCGAAAAATCCTTAATGAATCTCCAATAATAACCAGCTAATCAAAGAAATCTCTTTTTCTCAGTCACTGTCTCGGGTCTCTTCCAATTATTCACCACCTTGATCTTAGCCAGATCTACGAACAACCCTTTCTCTAATACTACATGACCAAGAAATTTTGCTTCCTTCTTCCAGAAATGACACTTCGAAAATTTTACCTTCAGTTGATGCTGCCTCAACGTCTCAAGCACCACTCTAAAATGAACTTCATGCTATCTTTCATCTTTAGAGTATATAAAAATGTCATCTATGAATACTAACACAAATCTGTTCAGATGCTTTAAGAAGATCCTGTTCATCAAGTCTGCGAAAAATGCTAGTGCATTAGTTAGTCTGAACGGCACCACTAACCGTTCATACGATCCATATCTGGTCCTAAATGCCGTCAAAGGAATACTATCCTCTACTACCCTAAGCTTATGGAACCCTTTTGCTAAATACAATCGAGAAAATGCTTTGGCTCCACTCAAATGGTCGAAAAAATAATCAATTCTAGGTAACGAATATCGATTCTTTATTGTCTTCTCATTCAACTTACGATAATCTGTACACAACCTTAATGATCCATCCTGTTTATTTGCAAACACTACAGTTACTCCCTAGGGTGAACTTCTTGGTCCAAGAAAGTTCTTACTTTCCAAATCTACCAACTGCACCTTTAGCTCCTTCATCTCGGTAGGTGTCATTTTGCTTGGTGATCTACTCAGCGGTTCTGCTCCAAGTACTAAATCTATCCAAAACTCAATGGCTAGTTTTGGCGGTAGTCCTACTATGGGCTTAAAGTTATCTGCAAATTCTCTAACAACGAAAACGGATTCAACAAGTCTTGTGCCTCCATAATACCCAACGAAGCATTTACATCAAAACTAGGGTATTCTATAGAGTATATAATCCTATCTCTACAGCCAGGGCGTCTAAGTGATATTTTCCTATAATGGCAAAATATCATAGCATCATATTTACTTAACCAATCCACACCCAAAATAAGTCCGAACCCTACGAAATCAAATACATGCAAATTGGGAGCAAATATATGACCTAACAATTCAAAATCTAAGTGGTTACCTCTCATCCCAAGAGTCGCATACCTTCCTATCGGATTCACAACCCTTTAGGAAGTAACTAGGTATGAGGGTTCTTGGTTAAACTTATCAATGAGATATAAAAGAATGCAATTCACCAGTATCAAATAGAACTCTAACTGACACACCATGAATCAAAAAGGTACCTCCCAACACAGCTTTTACTTTCTCCCCAGCTATTGATCTTGAGGTAGCTGGTTGAAAAATCTTGCCTTTTCCGTCCTTGCCAGATTCCTTATAGTGGTTCTTATAATGTCCAACCTGATCACTATTGAAGCATCTCACTTCCTTCTTGTCAACAACCTTTTTCCTTTTGCCTTTCCGACACTTGTGAGCATAGTGTCCCTTCTTGCCGCACTTATAGCAAACTACATCGGCCTTCCTTTTCTTGGTTTCTCCTCCTTTCTGAGAGCCTTTCTTATGGAGAACTCTCTTCCGGTACTGCCCACTTTGAGCTTCCCCTAATTTGTTACCATCATGAAAAGCAAGCATCTCCTTCTGCTTCAAAGCCATCTCAACAACTACATCACACAGATCGCTGATATGTGTTGGAGTGGCTATAGCAAGATTGGGTTTCAATCCATGGATAAATTATCATTTCTTTTGATAACTGTATCAACCGTAGCATACCCATAACTTGACAAGTCCTCAAGTTCGGTAGCATACTCAAGCACCGTCATGTCTCCCTGCTTCAATTCGCAAACTTCCTGAGTAGAATTGACTTAGCAATCTTCGACACGAACTTTCCTCAAACTTCCTTCTAAATTCAGTCCAAGCCATGGTCTCCTCATTAACTCCCACGGTAACACTGTTCCACCAGCACAATGCTCCTCCTTGTAACTGCCTAGAAGCAAGCCTCCTCTTCTACAACCGTCCTGACTCAACCTTCGAAAATCAGCACCGAATACGACACTTGTATTCTAATGCCGCAGATCCAAACGTCGAATCTGGCTCGCCGGAGCTTATAACACATTAAGTACAACACAGCGAAAGAAAATGAATAATACATTTGATACAATATTCAGATACAATATTTGATACAACTGAATGATACAATGAATATCAATACTATCAGAGGTACAAGAAATAGCAGCGAAAGATAATGTCTTCAATGCCAACTCCAAAAACTCCATCAAGTTGCACGGAGATAAGCAAGGTCAGCCATGAATTCTGAAGTGTAGCGGATGCGATCCACAAATCCAAAAAGGCTCGAAGGCTATCGAATCAATTCTTACTATTCGACTATCTGAAAAAACCAACTCTATACTACCCGTGTGGAAAATTGTGGGCACCCAGAGTTTAGGAAAGGAACAATAAACTCCAGGTCAGTCATGGGACTGGTGTGAGCAAATAAAAACATTTTTCTTTAAAACAAACAAAAGAATTTAAATCGAAATCCGCAATGCCTTTGGAAAATGAAACTACCATAAGGCCTCCCGCCACACACAATGCAAGCGCAAACATGGGGGAGATTTCTCCTTATGACAGTCAAAAATGCTTGATACGAGTAAAACTCCTTTAAATATTATTATCAGTGCATAGTGTGAAAACATTTCGAAAGTATAATATTAATTTTAGCCAGCATAGACATTTCGTACTATGCCTACTATAGCTACCATCTAAACAGTGGTGACCACCATAAGTAAATGGCAGGTTATACAACTAAAACCGTACTGGGTTCGTATTGTTTTGTTTGGATTTCCAACAAATGGTCAGGCAAAGGAACTTCCCACATAAAATGGAACGCCTCTGGAGGGACGTCCCCGAGAACCTAACCGGATCTCTGCTACACAAGGCCGGGTTACCTCTGTGACTAGGTACCAACTAACACGAGTATGCCACCTCGTGGTCGTTACCAACCTTTATCCGAAGCGCTTCTCAACCGACAACCACAAAGCAATAAATTTTGCAGCAACCACAAAGTAAGTATCTGGGCTCCATACCATGATACCACTTATAATCCAGAAGGAAATGGACATACCCTCAGGGGAGCTACCCCCAAATAACCTTGCTGCCACGATTCCTTTTTCGACCATTACCGAGTTGTGAGGCTCGACGAAGCCACGTTCATAAAGCTACGCTTTTTCACAAAGCCATGCTTCGATCACAAATGGTCAACAAATGATCATCAACACACAGATGCACTTAGCATGCCACATCACCAAATTGGGAATGTATCACTAGTAACCATCAACTACATAACCTCTGAGATCTTAAGTCTCAGAGAAGGGAGTTAAGCTAAGAGAATAAATCTCCGCCACCAACAGAAATGTATTTGATAGAAACCAACTTTACATCTCAAAGTGTAATGTCAAACAAACATCCATACAAGTCTGTTCGGGTACGAACAGAACCAAAGGCACTTCCAAAGAAGACCTTGTAATCCGGGTATTCACAATCCCGATCAGACTTTCCATCACTTAGGAAATCTCTATACCGGCGTGACTCAGTAAAGAGACAATCGACGGGTTATCCCATCGTTCTCGAAATACCCGGTCTTCACCACCGGTCTTCAAATGCTATCCACATCGAAGTATCATTATTCAGAATGGGTTATATGACACAAAGGTCCTCTCCCGGCAAAACCGAATATTGAGCGTAATATTTAAAAACATATGGATAAAGGGATTTCCGTTAAGTCACAACTTATTATCCAAACTTTTCTCCTAAATGGTTTAAACAAATTACCATTTTAAATCTTTTAAATAAAAGATTCATTTCACAAAGTTCACCCAGTTTTTCCAGAAAGGTTTGAAAATTTTAATTCATAACTTCCAAACCCTTTTCAATTCAAATCTTTTATATAGAAGATATAACGTTTAAAATTCTCTTCCGTTTCAAAACAAGATTTAATCATCTTCACAAAGGTTAATTCATAGTTTTTCCAAACTATTTACAATTTCATTTCAAACTTGAAATCTTTCGATACAAATTGTAAATCCTTTCTTTTTAGGAAATCTATTATTATTTGAAACAAATAGTTCACGTTTTAGGAAAAACTGATTACAATTTACATAAGTTAAAGCCATTCAAGTATAAAACTTGGGTTTAAATTTAAATTTCCAAAACCATACTTTTTAAATGGTTAAAACCCATATAAACACCTTTATAACTTGTATAATCTTTTTAGACCATAATTTCCAAATCGTTGAATTCAATTTCAAATATTGAATTTAAATTTAAATCAAGTTATATTAAATTTCAAGTTTTATCAAGTTATCCAAAATAACTTTTGTTTTTGAAAACTCATTTTCAAAAGCTTTCAATTCCAATTCCAAAACTATTTTGGATTTAAAAAATTCAATCTTTTAAATATTGTTAAAAATCTGTGACTTAATCGATTTCTTCGTGTAAACCATATTTGTGTGTGTATAAGTGAGGTCTAGGGGTTTTACACAATAGTGCAACATCATCAATCATCATATCACATATTTAAGCACATCAATGTTGATAAGCGGTATAATCTATAACGCTTAACGTTCATTCACAGATAAATAATATAAATTTACCACAGATAAATAAATTTCATTCATCACAGATCACACCGTAACAATTCAAAGCACAAAGCATAACATATCAAAAATATCAAACAGTTCGACAATCAATAGAATTCAAACATCTATAAGCAAGCTCAATTAGTTATCTGATTAATTTAAATCAGATGGGTCATCCACCATGGTTAATTAACATTAATCAATTTCAAATCATTTTATTAATTGTCCTTTAATCATTTATTAATTAAATTAATCAACCTTAATTATTACCATTTAATTTATTATTCTTAATCAATTACAATAAGTGATTATTCCAAATCACTTAATCAACTTGAACTAGTCAATACTTAATTGACTTTAATTATGTAATTAATTAATCTTAATCATGAAATTGATCATCCTTAATTATCCAAACACCTATAAGTAATTATCCTTTCATTAATCACTAACTTATCAAAAACTTTTAATTAACCATCTTTGTGATTAACTATTATTAACAATGCTTAATTACAAATAAATTAGATACTTAATTATTAATTTACCAATCTTAAATTACAAATTGATAAACCCTTAATTACTTAATTAATTACAATTATAAATAAATTAACCCTTCTTAATTACTTTCCAAAACAATTAATTAATATTAATAATTATTTATCTTAACATTTTAAAAACTTCCTTAAACTTTTAAAACAAATTATTACTAATTTGAAAACTTTAATGTTAATTAACTTTAACACTTATTTTAAATTAACTACTTAATTAAAGTATTAATTGGATTTTAAAACTTTCTAAACTCAAATAATTTAAACTTGTAATAAATTCTTAACTTAACATTGTCAAACATTAATTAAGTCGAAAATATGTAACAACCCGCATATTTAACGATTATATATTTAAATGTTTTATTTAAGTATAGCGTCGTTAGTCGGATTTTGGTCCAAAAAGCTACTTTTTGCAAACGGTCGAATTAGAGCTCGAAACCACCTCCATTGGTTTTGAAATGGCGTTTGCGATCTTTTTGAGTATAATCTTTGATATGTTTGGAGTTTGTGAAATTTTGGCTACTTTTTCTATTGGGTTTTGGGTTGGGTTCAGCCCACTAGCTTAACTAAATACCCTAGCTCAGCCCCTTCTCTTCATTTATCTCCTTTTCATTTTCATTTCTTAAGCTAAAACTGAAATGGTGGAAGGGAAAGAGAAATAGAAATTTGCAAGCCCTAGTTTCAACTTCCAACTTGATTTCTTGCTCCAAAAATCAAAGAGAATTCATTGGTAAGCTCTTCTTCATCTTCTCCAACTCTTCTCCTCTTCAATTTCAGAAAATTTCCTAAACCTAAATTGGGAAATATGTGTTTTATTCTTAGACTGAAGCTTGTTGAGTTGAAGTAGTATTTGGTTGTTCTTCTCCTTGTTATTGAGCTCTTTCTTCTTTGTTTTGGGTAAAAGGTGAGTTTTGCACTCACATCTACTTCTCTTGATTTCTTTGATGTTGGGTATGAATTTCCTAGCACTTGTTCATATGCTCTTGCTTTTGGTTTGGATTGGATTGGTGAATATCCAAAATTTTAGTGTTTGGGTTCAATTGTTTAAAGATCCTAACTTTGATGTTTGAATATGTTTGGTTGCGAATCGGAGAGCAAATGAAGCTGGGTATCTATTGGCTAAGGCTCCTTAGGCCCATTGCTCGTCCGGTGGTGTTTTGGAAGTGTTTGCACTTCGATGAGAAAGGGCAGGAAATGCAGAAATTTGCAGTTCGGCCGACCGAGCCCTGTAGCCGGTCGACCGACGTGCTACCCCGAGTCATGTCTTATTTCCTGCATCTGGCCAGCCGACCGAGCCCTGCAACCGGTCGACCGACCTGCTCCTATTTTGCTGTTTTGCCTATTTTTGCATATTTTGATTTGTTTTTCAAATTTTATCGATTCGAGTTGCTTTTTAGTGGTTGTCATTGCATCTTTGGCTTTGATAACTTACTTTTGACTCCATTCACGGGTTTTCATAAATAATCCCTTTAAATCGTATTAAAGTTTCCTTCTCCAATTCTTAAATTCTACTTAAAACGCACATACACAATTTCTCACTTCGAGCGGAGTTGAAGGTTGATTAAATGATTGGGTAAAACACGAACCATGAATCTGTGCGTTTGTCTTCCCGATTAGTCCCCGACCTATTCGATTGATCGTTTTGACCTTCGGGTTTGGTTTATCGATGATATGAGGTAAACTTTGTACTGCTTTGAGTGTGAAAGTGGCTGGCGGATAGTAAATCGTTTAGTGCGAACGAGTGGTTATGGGACATACGTTAACACTTTTCGGATTCCTTTTCGAGAGTTGTGACACATTCCGCCAATTAGTGGTGTCCAGTACTAGGTCTCTGACCTTCACCACTACGGTTTGTTGCCTTCGGGTATGTGCCTTCGGGTTTGTGCCTTCGGGTTTGTTGCCCTTTAGTATCGCTTCCGATGTTGGTCGTTATGAGCCGCATGGGTGATATTGGGTTGCCCTTTAGTATTGCTTCCGATGTTGGTCGTTATGAGCCGCATGGGTGATATTGGGTTTGGAGTCTTCGGGCTCATGGATACTTGTTTGTACAGTACTGAGCTCGAGCAAATTTTATGATGTTTCATTCATATGTATATTCCCTAGGTATCGCCCTTCGGTGTTGGTCTTTTTGAGCTGCATGATGCGTAGCGTTCACCTTGTGGAACTTGTATACCTTATTGGTATTTGTTATTGCCTTTATGGATTGATTTGGGATATTTGTATCCTTTGTTCTATATGTTGCCGATGAGATGAGGCTTGTTATCCTATGATTCATCTTTTGTTAGATGATTGTGTTATCTCCTTTAGAGATATCTGATATGCTTTGTAACCTTGCAGGTTTATTGTTGTTCAGTTTACCTAACTGATTTGTTTAGCTAGACTGACCCATGTATTTTATACTCGGGTCAGACCAAGATGTTTCAGGTTAGGTGCATTTGGACTTAGCCTATTTTTCTTCCGCATGGACTACTCCGCTAGCTTCTTTTTGTCATAGCTTTTTGTGTAGTCCCATTTTGTAGTAACTCTGTTATGTATTCTTGTGAACTTGTCTGTATATTGTGGTTTACTATACCACTTGACATGTATTATTTTGTAAACTCTGTTGTGCATCGATATATGTGTATATGATGATTTACTGTTCTGTGATGTATATTACATTTTAGTTGTTACATTCTGTTCTGATAGATCCAACCACCTATGGTTTTGTTTTAAGTATTCATTGGGTATGTCGACCTTATTGACATGTTATTGTCGATGTATTCAATAGATAGTTAGAGCAAGGCTATAGATGGTCGCTCCCAACCAGCCTTATTCTCCGTGTTAGTTGACGGTATTACCTTGTAGTGTCCTTGGCAAACGTGGGTATAGAGGTGGGGCGTCAAAGCGTGGTATCAGAGCTGAGTCAGAACAAAGTATAATAAACACAGAATAGATGCACATATTACGGTACATCAAAGTGTACAAGTGATACAAATCTTTGAATCATCGTGTCTCTTTATTCCATCAAGGTTAGATAGAATTTGGAAATACGTCTAGGAATGCATTTTATTCCGTAGTATTCCGTAATGAAGTATCTACCTTGTGAATAATCTTTTTCTTATCTTACCTTCAGCGTATGGCTGGAAGAGGCAGAGGACGACGTTCGGATGCTGGGCAATCCAGTGGCACACATCCGGATGGCATTTATATGTCTGCTGATCAAATTTTGGAGTTGTTTAGGAGCACTCAGCCTCCAGTTCCTCCTCGAGTGTCTCCACCTCGCAAGTCTGCCTTTGCACGTCAGTGCAGTGATTTTTCTCACCTTGGAGGAAAGCCGCCTAAAGGCTCCGAGTCCGTTCTTGAAGTCCAAGCTTGGTTTCGCACATGCGAGCGTATCTTCTCTCGTATGGATCTTTCTGACCATGATAGAGTTCTTGTAACTTCTAGCTTATTACAAGAGCGTGCCCTTGATTGGTATGAGCTTCTTATAGCCGAAATCGATGAGTCTACTCTTTCTTGGACTTAGTTTTGGAAGCGATTTGAACTCAAGTTCATTCCTGAATCTGAAAAAGTTTTATTGACCCGTCGCTTCCTTGAGTTGAAGCAAGGAAAGTCTTCTGTTTCAGAGTATGTTGCATCATTCGAGGCTTTATCTAAGTATGGTCTTGAATTTGTTAGTACTTCTTATAAGAAGAATTTGAAGTTTGTTTCTGGCCTTAAGAAATATCTTAAGAAATCTTTGTTGCTCCAACTTAAACTTTCTTTTGAGGAGTTGGTTGATTCGGCACTTCATCTCGAGACCGTCGAGAAGGAGTGTGATAGTGATGTTGATGTTGAGGTTTCCAAGAACCCCAACAAGAGGCCGTTTCCAATTCAGAAGTCCAGGTCTTTTCCTTTTAAGAAGAAGAAGACTGGTGGTCCTAGCTCTCAGCCTCAGTCTTCCGGAACACCTTCCGTTCGAAAGTGTTTCAATTGTGGTTCTCCGGATCATGTTATTCGTGCTTGTCCTAAGCCTCTCTTCTGCCGTTATTGCAAGAAGGAAGGTTACCATGTTTCAGCTTGCCCTACTGTTCCGGCTGGTGCTAAGTCTAGCAATCTTTATGCTACCAAGGCTTCTAAAGGTCCTTCTCAACCCAAAGGTATATCTCCATCTATTTTGGAAGGTTCTATTTTATTTCATGATCATGGCATTCGAGTTCATTTCGATACGGGTGCTTCACATTCTTTCGTATCGAAACAGCTCGTTGATGATTTATCTTTGGATGTTTCTTGTTTGGTTGCTTCTTTAAGGATTGCTAATCCTATTGGGGGATCCGCGACCCTTAGCTTGCTTTGTGATGATGTTGAGATTGTTTTATGTGGTTTTTCTTTTTGTGCGAATCTGCACGTTATTTCTTGTCCGGGATTTGATATGATTTTGGGTATGGACTGGCTAGTGAGATATGATGCCAGGATTATTTGTTCGAAGAGAATTTTGTATCTTCGACATCCGGATTCGCCTACTCAGTTATCTCTTGTTCTTCGGGATGTGGATAATTCCGAAATGGCTTTATATTCTCTTGATTCGCGAGATGATGATGATATATCTCGTATTCCTATTGCTTGTGACTTTTCTGATGTTTTTGAGCCTGTATCGGGTTTGCCACCCAAGCGGGCAATTGAGTTCCGCATTGATCTCATTTCAGGCGCGCAGCCAGTTAGTCGTCCTCCCACAAGGATGTCTACAAAGGAAAATGAGGAACTCAAGAAGCAACTTTTAGAGCTTGAGTCCAAGAAGTTGATTCAGTCCAGTTTTTCTCCGTGGGGATCCGCGGTCGTCTTCGTGAAGAAATCTGATGGAACTCTTAGGCTTTGCATTGACTATCGCAAGCTTAACGAGTTAACCCTCAAAAATAGGTATCCATTGCGTAGGATCGATGATATGTTCGATCTATTGAGTGGTGCTAAGGTCTTTTCTCAGCTTGAACTTGCCATAGGTTTTCATCAATTACGAGTCGCGGAGGATAGCATACCTCTTACAGCTTTCCGCACTCGATATGGTTCTTTCAAGTGGCTCGTTATGCCATTCAGTTTGACGAACGCTCCTGCTTTCTTTGTAGATCTAATGAATCGAGTATTCCGAGAATATCTCGACAAGTTCGTCCTTGTATTCATTGATGATATCCTTGTTTATTCTAAGTCTGAAGCTGAGCATGCTAATCACTTGAGCGTTGTCTTGAGCACTCTCCATCATCATCGGCTTAGAGCCAAATTCTCCAAGTGCCATTTTTGGGAGAATATGGTTAAGTTCTTAGGCCATGTTGTATCTTCCGATGACATTTCTGTCGATCCCTCAAAGATGGAAGCCATCCAGAATTGGAAGAGGCCTGAGAATGTTCATGAGATTCGTAGTTTCATTGGATTGGCGGGTTATTACCATCGGTTCATTAAGGATTTTTCCCATGTTGTGCTTCCTCTCACTTGCCTTACTCAGAAAGGCATTCGTTTTGATTGGTCCGACAAGTGTGAAGCTTCCTTTCTGACATTGAAGGAACTTCTCACTAATGCTCCTATCCTTGTGGTTCCCGAGGGGAATCATGATCTTGTTGTCTACACCGATGCTTGTGGTAGTGGTCTCGGTGCTGTTCTTATGCAGAAGGATCGGGTAGTTGCTTATGCTTCTACGCAACTGCGTCCGAATGAAGTTCGCTATGCCACTCATGATCTTGAGTTAGCCGCCATTGTCTTTGCCTTGAAGATTTGGCGACACTACTTATCAGGAGAGCGCTTCATTCTTTATACCGATCATAAATCCTTGAAGTATTTGTTCACTCAGAAGGAACTCAATATGAGACAACAGCGTTGGCTCGAGTTTCTTGCTTCCTATGACTTTGATATCCAGTATACCCCTGGTAAGGGTAATCGTGTTGCAGATGCGCTTAGTCGCAAACATTCGGCTGTTGTTTCTATGATGCTTGCCGAATGGAATGTTCTTGAGACTCTATCTTTTTGTGAAGTTCGGGACCGAGGTTCATCTTCTGATTCTCCTATTCTATTATTTAGTCTGGGAGCTCGACCTATTTTATTGGATCGTATTGCCGATGCCCAACGGAGTGATCCTGATTTATTGCATCTTATTCAGCTTTGTGAGACTAAATCTTGTGATGAGGCGTTGCAAGATTTTAGCATTGATTCTCATGGGTGTCTTCGTAAGAAGAACCGTCTTTTTTTGCCTTCTGACTTTGCACTTAGGCATGACATTCTTGATGATTGTCACCGTTCTAAGTATACCATTCATCCCGGTAGTAGCAAGATGTATGCCGATAAGCGTCATCTTTATTATTGGGAAGGCTTGAAGCGTGATGTAGCGAGTTATGTGAGTAATTGCATAACTTGTCAGCGTTTTAAGGCCGAACATCAGCGTCGTTCTGGTCTTCTTCAACCTCTTGAGATTCCATTATGGAAATGGGATCAGATATCTATGGATTTCATTGATGGCCTACCTCGCTCGAGATCAGGCCATTCTAGCATTTGGGTTATTGTTGATCGCCTCACTAAGTCTGCTCATTTTGTTCCTATTAAGTCTAATAGAACTGCTTTGCATTTGGCAAAGTTATATGTCAAGGAAATCTTGAGACTTCACGGTGTTCCTAGTTCTATTGTGAGTGACCGTGATCCTTTATTCACGAGTCATTTTTGGAAGAGTCTTCAGCAAGCTTTGGGAACAAAGCATAATTTTTCTACAGCTTATCATCCGCAGTCTGATGGACAGACTAAACGGGTGAATCGTATCTTGGATGATCTTCTCCGTATTTGTATTTTTGATTTTGGTGGAAGTTGGGAGGATCACCTACCTCTTGTAGAATTCTCCTACAACAATAGTTTTCAGTCTAGTATCGGTATGGCTCCTTTCGAAGCCTTATACGGAAGGCCATGTCGATCACCTTCTTGTTGGTTGGAATCTGGAGAGAAGCTTATTCTTGGTCCAGATTTTTTTCGTGATTCTTATGAGAAGATTGATCTTATTCGGTTGAGAATGAAAGAGGCACAGAGTCGCCAGAAATCCTACGCGGACAACCGTAGGAAGCCTCTCGAGTTCTCGATTGGCGATCTTGTTTTTATTTGTGTTTCTCCTTTGAAGGGGGTTATGCGTTTCAGTACGACTGGAAAATTGGCTCCTCGCTTTATAGGACCATTTTCTATTACTGAACTTATTGGCCCTGTGGCTTATAGAGTTTCACTTCCAGCTCATTTATCTGGCATTCATGACGTGTTTCATGTCTCGCAACTTCGGAAGTGTCTTCGGGATTCGGATTCTGTTATTACTTCTCCTGATTTGCAAGAGCTTGAGGTCTCACCGGACTTATCTGTTGTACAGCAACCTATTCGCGTGCTTGACACGGAGGTGCGACACCTTCGGAACAAGGACGTGCCGCTCGTTAAAGTTCAATGGTCCGCTAATCCCAATGACTGTACTTGGGAAACCAGAGAGTTTATTGAGCGGTCTTATCCAGGTTTTCTATCTTAGCTTGTAAACGGTGAGTATGTCTTTTCATCTCAATCATATTTCCTTTTCTTTTGAATGTTGTATGTATGTAGTTGTTACAAATATCGTCTCTAGGAATTGCGGGGATGCAATTTTGTAAGGAGAGGAGATCTGTAACAACCCGCATATTTAACGATTATATATTTAAATGTTTTATTTAAGTATAGCGTCGTTAGTCGGATTTTGGTCCGAAAAGCTACTTTTTGCAAACGGTCGAATTGGAGCTCGAAACCACCTCCATTGGTTTCGAAATGGCGTTTGCGATCTTTCTGAGTATAATCTTTGATATGTTTGGAGTTTGTGAAATTTTGGCTACTTTTTCTATTGGGTTTTGGGTTGGGTTCAGCTCACTAGCTTAACTAAATACCCCAGCTCAGCCCCTTCTCTTCATTTATCTCCTTTTCATTTTCATTTCTTAAGCTAAAATTGAAATAGTGGAAGGGAAAGAGAAATAGAAATTTGCAAGCCCTAGTTTCAACTTCCAACTTGATTTCTTGCTCCAAAAATCAAAGAGAATTCATTGGTAAGCTCTTCTTCATCTTCTCCAACTCTTCTCCTCTTCAATTTCAGAAAATTTCCTAAACCTAAATTGGGAAATATGTGTTTTATTCTTAGACTGAAGCTTGTTGAGTTGAAGTAGTATTTGGTTGTTCTTCTCCCTGTTATTGAGCTCTTTCTTCTTTGTTTTGGGTAAAAGGTGAGTTTTGAACACACATCTACTTCTCTTGATTTTTTTGATGTTGGGTATGAATTTCCTAGCACTTGTTCATATGCTCTTGCTTTTGGTTTGGATTGAATTGGTGAATATCCAAATTTTTAGTATTTGGGTTCAATTCTTTAAAGATCCTAATTTTGATGTTTGAATATGTTTGGTTGTGAATCGGAGAGCTAATGGGGCTGGGGTATCTATTGGCTAAGGCTTCTTAGGCCCATTGCTCGACCGGTCGCGTTTTGGAAGTGTTTGCACTTTGATGAGAAAGGGCAGGAAATGCAGAAATTTGCAGTTCGGCCGACCGAGCCCTGTAGCCGGTCGACCGACCTGCTACCCCGAGTCATGTCTTATTTCCTGCATCTGGCCAGCCGACCGAGCCCTGCAACCGGTCGACCGACCTGCTCCTATTTTGTTGTTTTGCCTATTTTTGCATATTTTTATTTGTTTTTCAAATTTTATCGATTCGAGTTGCTTTTTAGTGGTTGTCATTGCATCTTTGGCTTTGATAACTTACTTTTGACTCCATTCACGGGTTTTCATAAATAATCCCTTTAAATCGTATTAAAAGTTTTCTTCTCCAATTCTTAAATTTTATTTAAAACGCACATACACAATGTCTCACTTCGAGCGGAGTGGAAGGGTGATTAAATGGTTGGGTAAAACACGGACCATGAATCTGTGCGTTTGTCTTCCCGATTAGTCCCCGACCTATTCAATTGATCGTTTTGACCTTCGGGTTTGGTTTATCGATGATATGAGGTAAACTTTGTACTGCTTTGAGTTTGAAAGTGGCTGACGGATAGTAAATCATTTAGTGCGAACGAGTGGTTATGGGACATACGTTAACACTTTTCAGATTCCTTTTCGAGAGTTTTGACACATTCCGCCAATTAGTGGTGTCCAGTACTGGGTCTCTGACCTTCACCACTACGGTTTGTTGCTTTCGGGTATGTGCCTTCGGGTTTGTGCCTTCGGGTTTGTTGCCATTTAGTATCTCTTCCGATGTTGGTCGTTATGAGCCGCATGGGTGATATTGGGTTGCCCTTTAGTATTGCTTCCGATGTTGGTCGTTATGAGTCACATGGGTGATATTGGGTTTGGAGTCTTCGAGCTCATGGATCCTTGTTTGTACAGTACTGAGCTCGAGCAAATGTTATGACGTTTCATTCATATGTATATTCCCTAGGTATCGCCTTTCGGTGTTGGTCTTTTTGAGCCGCATGATGCGTAGCGTTCACCTTGTGGAACTTGTATACATTATTGGTATTTGTTATTGCCTTTATGGATTGATTTGGGATATTTGTATCCTTTATTCTATATGTTGCCGATGAGATCAGGCTTGTTATCCTATGATTCATCTTTTGTTAGATGATTGTGTTATCTCCTTTAGAGATATCTGATATGCTTTGTAACCTTGCATGTTTATTGTTGTTTAGTTTATCTAACTGATTTGTTTAGCTAGACTGACCCGTGTATTTTATACTCGGGTCAGACCGAGATGTTTCAGGTTAGGTGCATTTGGACTTAGCCTATTTTGCTTCCGCATGGACTACTCCGCTAGCTTCTTTTTGTCATAGCTTTTTGTGTAGTCCCATTTTGTAGTAACTCTGTTATGTATTCTTGTGAACTCGTCTGTATATTGTGGTTTGCTATGCCACTTGACATGTATTATTTTGTAAACTCTGTTGTGCATCGATATATGTGTATATGATGATTTACTGTTCTGGATGTATATTACATTTTAGTTGTTATATTCTGTTCTGATAGATCCAACCACCTATGGTTTTGTTTTAAGTATTCATTGGGTATGTCGACCTTATTGATATGTTATTGTCGATGTATTCAATAGATAGTTAGAGCAAGGCTATAGATGGTCGCTTCCAACCAGCCTTATTCTCCGTGTTAGTTGACGGCATTACCTTGTAGTGTCCTTGACTAGCGTGGGTATAGAGGTGGGGCGTCACAGCGTGGTATCAGAGTTGAGTTAGAACAAAGTATAATAAACACAGAATAGATGCACATATTACGGTACATCAAAGTGTACAAGTGATACAAATCTTTGAATCATCGTGTCTCTTTATTCCATCAAGGTTAGATAGAATTTGGGAATACGTTTAGGAATGCATTTTATTCCGTAGTATTCCGTAATGAAGTATCTACCTTGTGAATAATCTTTTTCTTATCTTACCTTCAGCGTATGGCTGGAAGAGGCAGAGGACGACGTTCGGATGCTAGGCAATCCAGTGGCACACATCCGGATGACATTTATATGTCTGCTGATCAGTTTTTGGAGTTGCTTAGGAGCACTCAGCCTCCAGTTCCTCCTCGAGTGTCTCCACCTCGCAAGTCTGCCTTTGCACGTCTGTGCAGTGATTTTGCTCATCTTGGAGGAAAGCCGTTTAAAGGCTCCGAGTCCTTTCTGGAAGTCCAAGATTGGTTTCGCACATGCGAGCGTATCTTCTCTCGTATGGATCTTTCTGACCATGATAGAGTTCTTGTAACTTCTAGCTTATTACAAGAGCGTGCCCTTGATTGGTATGAGCTTCTTATAGCCGAAATCGATGAGTCTACTCTTTCTTGGACTTAGTTTTGGGAGCGATTTGAACTCAAGTTCATTCCTGAATCTGAAAAAGTTTTATTGACCCGTCGCTTCCTTGAGTTGAAGCAAGGGAAGTCTTCTGTTTCAGAGTATGTTGCATCATTCGAGGCTTTATCTAAGTATGGTCTTGAATTTGTTAGTACTTCTTATAAGAAGAATTTGAAGTTTGTTTCTGGCCTTAAGAAATATCTTAAGAAATCTTTGTTGCTCCAACTTAAACTTTCTTTTGAGGAGTTGGTTGATTCGGCACTTCATCTCGAGACCGTCGAGAAGGAGTGTGATAGTGATGTTGATGTTGAGGTTTCCAAGAACCCCAACAAGAGGCCGTTTCCAATTCAGAAGTCTAGGTCTTTTCCTTTTAAGAAGAAGAAGACTGGTGGTCCTAGCTCTCAGCCTTAGTCTTCCGGAACACCTTTCGTTCGAAAGTGTTTCAATTGTGGTTCTCCGGATCATGTTATTCGAGCTTGTCCTAAGCCTCTCTTCTGCCGTTATTACAAGAAGGTAGGTCACCATGTTTCAGCTTGCCCTACTGTTCCGGCTGGTGCAAAGTCTAGCAATCTTTATGCTACCAAGGCTTCTAAAGGTCCTTCTCAACTCAAAGGTATATCTCCATCTATTTTGGAAGGTTCTATTTTACTTCGTGATCATGGCATTCGAGTTCTTTTCGATATGGGTGCTTCACATTCTTTCGTATCAAAACAGCTCGTTGATGATTTATCTTTGGATGTTTCTTGTTTGGTTGCTTCTTTAAGGATTGCGAATCCTATTGGGGGATCCGCGACCCTTAGCTTGCTTTGTGATGATGTTGAGATTGTTTTATGTGGTTTTCTTTTCGTGCGAATCTGCACGTTATTTCTTGTCCGGGATTTGATATGATTTTGGGTATGGACTGGCTAGTGAGATATGATGCCAGGATAATTTGTTCGAAGAGAATTTTGTATCTTCGACATCCGGATTCGCCTACTCAGTTATCTCTTGTTCTTTGGGATGTGGATAATTCCGAAATGGCTTTATATTCTCTTGATTCGCGAGATGATGATGATATATCTCGTATTCCTATTGCTTGTGACTTTTCTGATGTTTTTGAGCCTGTATCGGGTTTGCCACCCAAGCGGGCAATTGAGTTCCGCATTGATCTCATTCCAGGCGCACAGCCAGTTAGTCGTCCTCCCACGAGGATGTCTACAAAGAAAAATGAGGAACTCAAGAAGCAACTTTTAGAGCTTGAGTCCAAGCAGCTGATTCAGTCCAGTTTTTCTCCGTGGGGATCCGCGGTCGTCTTCGTGAAGAAATCTGATGGAACTCTTAGGCTTTGCATTGACTATCGCAAGCTTAACGAGTTAACCGTCAAAAATAGGTATCCATTGCCTAGGATCGATGATATGTTCGATCTATTGAGTGGTGCTAAGGTCTTTTCTCAGCTTGACCTTGCCACAGGTTTTCGTCAATTACGAGTCGCGGAGGATAGCATACCTCTTACAGCTTTCCGCACTCGATATGGTTCTTTCAAGTGGCTCGTTATGCCGTTCAGTTTGACGAGCGCTCCTGCTTTCTTTGTAGATCTAATGAATCGAGTGTTCCGAGAATATCCCGACAAGTTCGTCCTTGTATTCATTGATGATATCCTTGTTTATTCTAAGTCTGAAGCTGAGCATGCTAATCACTTGAGCATTGTCTTGAGCACTCTCCGTCATCATCGGCTTAGAGCCAAATTCTCCAAGTGCCATTTTTGGGAGAATAAGGTTAAGTTCTTAGGCCATGTTGTATCTTCCGATGACATTTCTGTCGATCCCTAAAAGATGGAAGCCATCCAGAATTGGAAGAGGCCCGAGAATGTTCATGAGATTCGTAGTTTCCTTGGATTGGCGGGTTATTACCGTCGGTTCATTAAGGATTTTTCCCGTGTTGTGCTTCCTCTCACTTGCCTTACTCAGAAAGGCATTCGTTTTGATATGTCCGACAAGTGTGAAGCTTCCTTTCTGACATTGAAGGAACTTCTCACTAATGCTCCTATCCTTGTGGTTCCCGTGGGGAATCATGATTTTGTTGTCTACACCGATGCTTGTGGTAGTGGTCTCGGTGCTGTTCTTATGCAGAAGGATCGGGTAGTTGCTTATGCTTCTAGGCAACTGCGTCCGAATGAAGTTCGCTATGCCACTCATGATCTTGAGTTAGCCGCCATTGCCTTTGCCTTGAAGATTTGGCGACACTACTTATCCGGAGAGCGCTTCATTCTTTATACCGATCATAAATCCTTGAAGTATTTGTTCACTCAGAAGGAACTCAATATGAGACAACAACGTTGGCTCGAGTTTCTTGCTTCCTATGACTTTGATATCCAGTATACCCCTAGTAAGGGTAATCGTGTTGCAGATGCGCTTAGTCGCAAACATTCGACTGTTGTTTCTATGATGCTTGCCGAATGGAATGTTCTTGAGACTCTATCTTTTTGTGAAGTTCGGGACCGAGGTTCATCTTCTGATTCTCCTATTCTATTATTTAGTCTGGGAGCTCGACCTATTTTATTGGATCGTATTGCCGATGCCCAACGGAGTGATCCTGATTTGTTGCATCTTATTCAGCTTTGTGAGACTAAATCTTGTGATGAGGCGTTGCAAGATTTTAGCATTGATTCTCATGGGTGTCTTCGTAAGAAGAACCATCTTTTTGTGCCTTCTGACTTTGCACTTAGGCATGACATTCTTGATGATTGTCACCGTTCTAAGTATACCATTCATCCCGGTAGTAGCAAGATGTATGCCGATATGCGTCGTCTTTATTATTGGAAAGGCATGAAGCGTGATGTAGCGAGTTATGTGAGTAATTGCATAACTTGTCAGCGTTTTAAGGCCGAACATCAGCGTCGTTCTGGTCTTCTTCAACCTCTTGAGATTCCATTATGGAAATGGGATCAGATATCTATGGATTTCATTGACGGCCTACCTCGCTCGAGATCAGGCCATTCTAGCATTTGGGTTATTGTTGATCGCCTCACTAAGTCTGCTCATTTTGTTCCTATTAAGTCTAATAGAACTGCTTCGCATTTGGCTAAGTTATATGTCAAGGAAATCGTGAGACTTCACGGTGTTCCTAGTTCTATTGTGAGTGACCGTGATCCTTTATTCACGAGTCATTTTTGGAAGAGTCTTCAGCAAGCTTTGGCAACAAAGCATAATTTTTCTACAGCTTATCATCCGCAGTCTGATGGACAGACTGAACGGGTGAATCGTATCTTGGAAGATCTTCTCCGTATTTGTATTTTTGATTTTGGTGGAAGTTGGGAGGATCACCTACCTCTTGTAGAATTCTCCTACAACAATAGTTTTCAGTCTAGTATCGGTTTGGCTCCTTTCGAAGCCTTATACCGAAGGCCATGTCGATTACCTTCTTATTGGTTAGAATCTGGAGAGAAGCTTATTCTTGGTCCAGATTTTGTTCGTGATTCTTATGAGAAGATTGATCTTATTCGGTTGAGAATGAAAGAGGCACAGAGTCGCCAGAAATCCTACGCGGACAACCGTAGGAAGCCTCTCGAGTTCTCGATTGGCGATCTTGTTTTTATTCGTGTTTCTCCTTTGAAGGGGGTTATGCGTTTCAGTACGACTGGAAAATTGGCTCCTCGCTTTATAGGACCATTTTCTATTACTGAACGTATTGGCCCTGTGGCTTATAGAGTTTCACTTCCAGCTCATTTATCTGGCATTCATGACGTTTCACGTCTCGCAACTTCGGAAGTGTCTTCGGGAGTCAGATTCTGTTATTACTTCTCCTGATTTGCAAGAGCTTGAGGTCTCACCGGACTTATCTATTATACAGCAACCTATTCGTGTGCTTGACACGGAGGTGCGACTCCTTCGGAACAAGGACGTGCCGCTCGTTAAAGTTCAATGGTCCGCTAATCCCAATGACTGTACTTGGGAAACCAGAGAGTTTATTGAGCGATCTTATCCAGGTTTTCTATCTTAGCTTGTGAACGGTGAGTATGTCTTTTCATCTCAAGCTTATTTCCTTTTCTTTTGAATGTTGTATGTATGTAGTTGTTACAAATATCGTCTCTAGGAATTGCGGGGATGCAATTTTGTAAGGAGAGGAGATCTGTAACAGCCCGCATATTTAACGATTATATATTTAAATGTTTTATTTAAGTATAGCGTCGTTAGTCGGATTTTGGTCCGAAAAGCTACTTTTTGCAAACGGTCGAATTGAAGCTCGAAACCACTTCCATTGGTTTCGAAATGGCGTTTGCGATCTTTTTGAGTATAATCTTTGATATGTTTGGAGTTTGTGAAATTTTGGCTACTTTTTCTATTGGGTTTTGGGTTGGGTTCAGCCCACTAGCTTAACTAAATACCCTAGCTCAGCCCCTTCTCTTCATTTATCTCCTTTTCATTTTCATTTCTTAAGCTAAAACTGAAATAGTGGAAGGGAAAGAGAAATAGAAATTTGCAAGCTCTAGTTTCAACTTCCAACTTGATTTCTTGCTCCAAAAATCAAAGAGAATTCATTGGTAAGCTCTTCTTCATCTTCTCCAACTCTTCTCCTCTTCAATTTAAGAAAATTTCCTAAACCTAAATTGGGAAATATGTATTTTATTCTTAGACTGAAGCTTGTTGAGTTGAAGTAGTATTTGGTTGTTCTTCTCCTTGTTATTGAGCTCTTTCTTCTTTGTTTTGGGTAAAAGGTGAGTTTTGAACTCACATCTACTTCTCTTGATTTCTTTGATGTTGGGTATGAATTTCCTAGCACTTGTTCATATGCTCTTGCTTTTGGTTTGGATTGGATTGGTGAATATCCAAATTTTTAGTGTTTAGGTTCAATTCTTTAAAGATCCTAACTTTGATGTTTGAATATGTTTGGTTGCGAATCGGAGAGCTAATGGAGCTGGGGTATCTATTGGCTAAGGCTCCTTAGGCCCATTGCTCGACCGGTCGCGTTTTGGAAGTGTTTGCACTTCGATGAGAAAGGGCAGGAAATGCAGAAATTTGCAGTTCGGCCGACCGAGCCCTGTAGCCGGTCGACCGACGTGCTACCCCGAGTCATGTCTTATTTACTGCATCTGGCCAGCCGACCGAGCCCTGCAACCGGTCGACCGACCTGCTCCTATTTTGCTGTTTTGCCTATTTTTGCATATTTTGATTTGTTTTCCAAATTTTATCGATTAGAGTTGCTTTTTAGTGGTTGTCATTGCATCTTTGGCTTTGATAACTTACTTTTGACTCCATTCACGGATTTTCATAAATAATCCATTTAAATCGTATTAAAAGTTTCCTTCTCCAATTCTTAAATTCTATTCAAAACGCACATACACAATTTCTCACTTCGAGCGGAGTGGAAGGGTGATTAAATGGTTGGGTAAAACACGGACCATGAATCTGTGCGTTTGTCTTCCCGATTAGTCCTCGACCTATTCGATTGATCGTTTTGACCTTCGGGTTTGGTTTATCGATGATATGAGGTAAACTTTGTACTGCTTTGAGTGTGAAAGTGGCTGACGGATAGTAAATCGTTTAGTGCGAACGAGTGGTTATGGGACATATGTTAATACTTTTCGGATTCCTTTTCGAGAGTTTTGACACATTCCGCCAATTAGTGGTGTCCAACACTGGGTCTCTGACCTTCACCACTACGGTTTGTTGCCTTCGGGTATGTGCCTTCGGGTTTGTGCCTTCGGGTTTGTTGCCCTTTAGTATCTTTTCCGATGTTGGTCGTTATGAGCCGCATGGGTGATATTGGGTTGCCCTTTAGTATTGCTTCCGATGTTGGTCGTTATGAGCCGCATAGGTGATATTGGGTTTGGAGTCTTCGGGCTCATGGATCCTTGTTTGTACAGTACTGAGCTCGAGCAAATTTTATGATGTTTCATTCATATGTATATTCTCTAGGTATCGCCCTTCGGTGTTGGTCTTTTTGAACTGCATGATGCGTAGCATTCACCTAGTGGAACTTGTATACCTTATTGGTATTTGTTATTGCCTTGATGGATTGATTTGGGATATTTGTATCCTTTGTTCTATATGTTGCCGATGAGACGGGGCTTGTTATCCTATGATTCATCTTTTGTTAGATGATTGTGTTATCTCCTTTAGAGATATCTGATATGCTTTGTAACCTTGCAGGTTTATTGTTGTTCAGTTTATCTAACTGATTTGTTTAGCTAGACTGACCCGTGTATTTTATACTCGGGTCAGACCGAGATGTTTCTGGTTAGGTGCATTTGGACTTAGCCTATTTTGCTTCCGCATGGACTACTCCGCTAGCTTCTTTTTGTCATAGCTTTTTGTGTAGTCCCATTTTGTAGTAACTCTGTTATGTATTGTTTTGCTATACCACTTGACATGTATTATTTTGTAAACTCTGTTGTGTATCGATATATGTGTATATGATGATTTACTGTTCTGTGATGTATATTACATTTTAGTTGTTATATTCTGTTCTGATAGATCCAACCACCTATGGTTTTGTTTTAAGTATTCATTGGGTATGTCGACCTTATTGATATGTTATTGTCGATGTATTCAATAGATAGTTAGAGCAAGGCTATAGATGGTCGCTCCCAACCAGCCTTACTCTCCGTGTTAGTTGACGGCATTACCTTGTAGTGTCCTTAGCTAGCGTGGGTATAGAGGTGGGGCGTCACACAATACTTAAAATTGTTTTAAAGAAAAATTTACCTAACTCACTTTTCATTTTGCTGCAGGTATGGGAATCAAACCCGAGCCATCCCCCTGTTTACTCGAGTTAAACTCGAGTCTCTCCCTTCATTTCCCTGAGTCACTCTCTCGTTCTCCACATGATTTCTTCTTTTTTTTTTTTTTTCCAGTTAAAGTTAAACTTAAGTTTTAAACTAAAATAATTGTTTCCAGGCCCGCGCTCCAACCCGAAGCAACGCATCGTCTTCCTTGAGTATCAACTCGAGTCGTTTACCACTCAACACGCTGACACCATATCGACGCCGTACACGTGCATGGCGTCGCGCCATCCCTCTGGCGAACTTCACGATCCCCGGCAAGTCGCAAATTACCCCTTCATACGAAATCCAAACTCGATTCGACTCTAAATTTTCTAAATCGAAATTAAGCATTGCATTCAAAAACTGTAACTCAACCCTCCTCAACAAATTGCCTCGCCGCCGTTTCTCAGACCACCGGAGAAGCTCCATCTCCGTCCATGACCTCGTCAACACCCCTACTTCTATTTCACAAAGATTGGTGGCACTCGATCCACCAGAGAAGCCATGGTGGATCCAATTCCGATCAAGCACCAAACTCGGTTTACAAACTTTACTGATCATCCACCGCCTCCACAGCCACTCGATCGCCATTTTGACAATTTTCTCGCAGTCCCCGATCATCCTTCCTCCTCCAGAAAGAACTACGACTAACCCAATCACCTAGATCATCAGAAAATTCCAAATTTTCATTTCCAGTTCATACAAGAACTGCACTTGATCCTCCAAACTAAAAAGTATGATTTTAGTTTCAAAATTCATATTTTTACACGATGTTTCAGATACTAACCCTGAAACAATAATTTATCAAGTTTAAATTTTCACTTATTTTTAGACTTGATCAGCTATTTGATTTCCAGAGTCATTTAAGTATTTCTTTAACTTAAGTATAAATTTTTAACTAAAGTTTGAAATGAATCAAACAAGTTTAATTTGGAACTCAAGTTTAACAGAGACCAAAGTCAATAGATTTTAAATTTAAATCAAAAAAAGAACCAAAACTGGAAACAAAGAGGTTACATATATTGAAATGCATGCGTACGTCATACTTCAGCAGTTCAACAATATAAATACACAAATATACTTCACAATACAATATTGAACACAGCAATGACATGCAACCAAAAGTATACTTGAAGTTTTAAAGGTGAAGTTACTCACAGAAAAGACTTTTGAGCAGAGAACACTTTTGTTTGAAGATTGCAGTTTGATTTTGATTTTTTTTCCTGTGAATCCTTTTTCTATTTGTTGTTTGGTTGAATGAATTGATGATGCTTCTTATTTTCTGGAATGTTAAGTTAAGTGAACGAACCAGAATAAGGTGGATGTATATAGAGAGAGAAAGGTGTTTGCACAAGGGAGGTGTTTACTGGTTTAGCATGTTTTTTCTTTCTTTTATTTGGTCAGATTTTTCCTTGCCTCATTTTTGACCAAACATATTTTCTTTTGGAGGCTGGGATGATAGCTTCTAAGTACATATGTTTCCATTTTTGTTTACATGCATTATCTCATTTGGCTTTTGTGTATGTAGATATTTTTGTTTTCTTTGTTTTATTATCTTGCATACATTTTGTTTTGCACAGCAAACATACTTTGTTATCAATATTTTTTTTTATTTTATTATCTTGCCTACACTTGTTACTATCATACTTCATATATCTTCTTAATCATTATTGTATACATATTATTTAAAAGAAAATGCCTTTAAAACTAACTACCTATTAATTAGTTTACATAAACAATAATTTTAAACCCAAATCATTTTTCTAAGTCATTTATTTAAATTCAAATACAAATTCAATATTCAAATTCAAATTCTAAAGTCAAATTTAAATTTACTCATATATACATATATATATTCAAATTCAAATTAAATCAAAAATTAATTCCAAAATTTACATTAACTATTAATTTAAAATTAAATTAAAATTGGGATCGTTACAGATTCCCCCCTTAAAAAAAATTCGTCCTCGAAATTTGCAAGCAGAGAAATAAGGAAGATAGTTACACAAAGATAGAGAAGCATTTTCCAGGTCAAACTGGATATCAGTTCTGCATTTGTCTCACCAAATCAGAATACCAATAATAGATACGAGAACAAACTCATTCAATGCTATACAAGATACTCGGGTCATCAGGTCTACGAAATATGCAAGGCACTGGTTAGTCCGAAGGATAACTAACCGTTCGTAGAATATATCGAGACTCAAACAATGGATAAATGGATTTAATCTTACACAATTCTCAAATACTAGATATGGATTCCAAACTCAAGTCGGAGTACCCCAAAGTATATATAACTTGTCCCTCTTCGGACTTTGATATTCACAAGAAATTACAATAAAATTTCAAATTTGGTTTAATCGAAATTATTTTATCGATACAAATCTTCATATTCAACTTTATATTTAATTTACCAATTTATTTCAAATAGAATTTCAAATTCATTGAAGTTAAAAACGAAAAGATGATAGAAATTTAACGAAGAGAATACGAAATAGAAACTTATCGATACGATTCGTAAGAGTCACCATCACACCAAAGCTTCTCCCTCGAGCTGCCACAAAGCCAATCAAAGAATTGAAATCGAATCAAAGGAGATTGATAGAGAAAGATTGTTCCCACTATTGCAGGGTACTGACCATGTGTAGTGGTATTTCCCTGTCCCCTATCTCGTCCTCTTCTCGCGCCCATACTTACTATCAGTGAATAGTAAGAGAATTTACTGAGGCATACAGACGGATATCTTAGGGATACTCGTTCTAGGGTTTACTTTACCCTATCTCTAATGATTTACTTAATGTGCAATATTCCCTGAGCTAAATTTTCAACCTTCAGCTCTGATACCAACTATAACGGTCCTGACTCGACCTTCGAAAATCGGCACCGAACACGACATCGTATTCAAATGCCGCAGATCCAAACGTCGAATCTACCTCCCCGAAGCTTATAACACATTAAGTACAACACAGCGGAAGAAAATGAATAACACATTTGATACAATATTCAGATACAATATTTGATACAACTGAATGATACAATGAATATCAATACTATCAGAGGTACAAGAAATAGCAGCGAAAGATAATGTCTTTAATGCCAACTCCAAAAAAACCATCAAGTTGCACAGAGATAAGCAAGGTCAGCCATGAATGATGAAGTGTATCGAATGCGATCCACAAATCCAAAAGGGCTCGAAGGCTATCGAATCAATTTCTACTATTCGACTATCTGAAAAACCAAACTCTAGACTACCCGTGTGGAAAATTGTGGGCACCCAGAGTTTAGGAAAGGAACAATAAACTCCAGGTCAGTCATGCGACTGGTGTGAGCAAACAAAAACATTTTTCTTTAAAACAAACAAAGGAATTTAAATTGAAATCCGTAATGCCTTTGGAAATGAAACTACAGTAAGGCCTCCCGCCACACACATAATGCAAGCGCAAACTTGGAGGAGATTTCTCCTTATGACAGTCAAAAATGCTTGATACGAGAAAAACTCCTTTAAATATTATTATTAGTGCATAGTGTGAAAAATATTTCGAAAGTATAATATTAATCTTAGCCAGCATAGACATTTCGTACTATGCCTACTATAGCTACCATCTAAACAGTGGTGACCACCATAAGTAAATGGCAGGTTATACAACTAAAACCGTACTTGGTTCGTATTGTTTTGTTTGGATTTTCAACAAATGGTCAGGCAAAGGAACTTTCCACATAAAATGGAACGCCTCTGGAGGGACGTCCCCGAGAACCTAACCGGATCTCTGCTACATAAGGCCGGTTACCTCTGTGACTAGGTAACAACTGACACGAGTATGCCACCTCCCGGTCGTTATCAACCTTTATCCGAAGCGCTTCTCAACCGAAAACCACAAAGCAATAAGTTTTGCAGCAACCACAAAGTAAGTGTCTGGGATCCATACCATGATACCACTTATAATCCAGAAGGAAATGGACATACCCTCAGGGGAGCTACCCCCAAATAGCCTTGCTGCCACGATTCATGTTTCGACCATTACCGGGTTGTTAGGCTCGACGAAGCCACGTCCACAAAGCTACGCTTTTTCACAAAGCCATGATTCGATCACAAATGGTCAACAAATGATCATCAACACACAGCAGCACTTAGCATGCCACATCACCAAATTGGGAATGTATCACTAGTAACCATCAACTACATAACCTCTGAGCTCGTACGTCTCAGAGAAGGGTGTTAAGCTAAGAGAACAAATCTACGCCATCAACGGAATTGTATTTGATAGAAACCGGCTTTACATCTCAAAGTGTAATGTCAAACACACATCCATACAAGTCTGTTCCGGGTTTGAACAGAAACAAAGGCACTTCCAAAGAAGCCCTTACAATCCGAGTATTCACAATCCCGATCAGACTTCCCATCACTTAGGAAATCTCTATACCGGCGCGAATCGGTGCAGAGACAATCGACGGGTTATCCCTTCATTCTCGAAAATACCCGATCTTCACCACCGTTCTTCAAATACTATCCACATCGATGTATCATTATCCGGAATGGGTTATATCACACAAAGGTCTTCTCCCGGCTAAACCGATTAATGAGCGTAATATTTAAAACATATGGATAATGGGATTTTCGTGAAGTCACAACATATTATCCAAACTTTTCTCCTAAATGGTTTAAACAAATTACCATTTTAAATCTTTTAAATAAAAGATTCATTTCACAAAGTTCACCTAGTTTTTCCACAATGGTTCATTCACGGCTTTTCAAGACCATTCCATTTCAAATTAGATTAACTATCCAATCTTTCAATTAAAGATTTAATTCATAACTTCCAAACCCTTTTTAGTTCAAATCTTTTATATAGAAGATATACCATTTAAAATTCTCTTCGGTTTCAAAACAAGATTTAACCATCTTCATAAAGATTAATTCATAGTTTTTCAAAACTATTTACAATTTCATTTCAAACTTGAAATCTTTCGATACAAATTGGAAATCCTTTCTTTTTAGGAAAGCTATTATTATTTGAAACAAATAGTTCTTGTTTTGGGAAAAACTGATTACAATTTACATAAGTTAAAGCCATTCAAGTAGAAAACTTGGATTTAAATTTAAATTTCCAAAGCCATACTTTTTAAATGGTTAAAACCCGTATAAACACCTTTATAACTTGTATAATCTTTTTAGACCAAAATTTCCAAATTATTGAATTCAATTTCAAATATTGAATTTAAATTTAAATCAAATAATTTTAAATTTCAAGTTTTATTAAGTTATCCAAAATAACTTTTGTTTTTGAAAACTCATTTTCAAAAGCTTTCAATTCCAATTCCAAAACTATTTTGGATTTAAAAATTCAATCTTTTAAATATTGTTAAAAATCTGTGACTTAGCCGATTTCTTCGTGCAATCCATATTTGTGTGTGTATAAGTGTGGTCCAGGGGTTTTACACAATAGTGCAACATCATCAATCATCATATCACATATTTAAGCACATCAACATTGATAAGTAGTATAATCTATAACGCTTATCGTTCATCCACAGATAAATAATATAAATTTAACACAGATAAATAAATTTCATTCATCACAGATCACGCCGAAACAATTTATAGCACAAAGCATAACATATCAAAAGTATCAAATAGTTCGACAATCAATAGAATTCAAACATCTATAAGTAAGCTCAATTAATTATCTGATTAATTAAATCAGATGGGTCATCCATCATGGTTAATTAACATTAATCAATTTCAAATCATTTGATTTATTATCCTTTAATCATTTATTAATTAAATTAATCAACCTTTAATTAATTGCCATTTAATTAATTATTCTTAATTAATTACAATAAGTGATTATCCCTAATCACTTAATCAACTTTACTTAATCAATACTTAATTTACTTTAATTATGTAATTAATTAATCTTAATCATGAAGTTGATCATCCTCAATTATCCAAACACCTATAAGTAATTATCCTTTAATTAATCACTAACTTATCAAAAACTTTTAATTAACCATCTTTGTGATTAACTATCATTAACAATGCTTAATTACAAATAAATTAGATATTAATTATTAATTTACCAATCTTAAATTAAAAATTGATAAACCCCTAATTACTTAATTAATTACAATTATAAATAAATTAACCCTTCTTAATTACTTTCCAAAACAATTAATTAATATCAATAATTATTTATCTTAACATTTTAAAAACTTCCTTAAACTTTGAAAACAAATTATTACTAATTTGAAAACTTTAATGTTAATTAACTTTAACACTAATTTTAAATTAACTACTTTAATTAAAGTATTAATTGGATTTTAAAACATTCTAAACTAAAATAATTAAAAATTGTAATAAAGTCTTAACTTAACATTGTCAAACATTAATTAAGTCGACTATACTTAAAATTGTTTTAAAGAAAAATTTACCTAACTCACTTTTCATTTTGCTGCAGGTATGGGAATCAAACCCGAGCCATCCCCCTGTTTACTCGAGTTAAACTCGAGTCTCTCCCTTCATTTCCCTGAGTCACTCTCTCGTTATCCACATGATTTCTTCTTCTTCTTCTTTTTTTTTTTCCAATTAAAGTTAAACTTAAGTTTTAAACTAAAATAATAGTTTCCAAGACCGCGCTCCAACCCGAAGCAAGGCATCGTCTTCCTCGAGTATCAACTCGAGTCGTTCACCACTCAACACACAGACACCATATCGACACCGTACACGTGTACGACGTCGCGCCGTCCCTCTGGCGAACTTCATGATCCCCGACAAGTCGCAAATCACCCCTTCATACGAAATCCAAACTCGATTCAACTCTAAATTTTCTAAATCGAAATTAAGCATTGCATTCAAAAATTGTAACTCAACCCTCCTCAACAAATTGCCTCACGGCCGTTTCTCAAACCACCGAAGAAGCTCCATCTCCGTCCATGACCTCGTCAAAACCCCTACTTCTATTTCCCAAAGATTGGTGGCACTCGATCCACCAGAGAAGCCGTGGTGGATCCAATTCCGATCAAGCACAAAACTAGGTTTACAAACTTTACTGATCATCCACCGCCTCCATAGCCACTCGATCGCTATTTTGACAATTTTCCCAAAGTCCCCGATCATCCTTCCTCCTATTGAAAGAACCACGACTAACCCAATCACCTAGATCATCAGAAAATTCCAAATTTTCGTTTCCAGTTCATACTAGAACTGCACATGATCCTACAAACTAAAAACTATGATTTTAGTTTTAAAATTCATATTTTTACATGATGTTTCATATACTAACCCTGAAACAATAATTTATGAAGTTTAAATTTTCACTTATTTTTAGACTTGATCAGTTATTTGATTTCCAGAGTCATTTAAGTATTTCTTTAACTTAAGTATAAATTTTTAACTAAAGTTTGAAATGAATCAAACAAGTTTGATTTGAAACTCGAGTTTAACAGAGACCAAAATCAATAGATCTTGAATTTAAATCAAAACAAGAACCAAAACTGGAAACAGAGAGGTTACATATATTCAAATGCATGCATACATCATACTTCAGTAGTTCAACAATATAAATACACAAATATACTTCACAATACAATATTGAACATAGCAATGACATGCAACCAAAAGCATACTTAAAGTTTTAAAGGTGAAGTTACTCACAGAAAATACTTTTGAGCAGAGAACACTTTTGTTTGAAGACTGCAGTTTGATTTTGATTTTTTTTCCCTGTGAATCCTTTTTCTATTTGTTGTTTAGTTGAATGAATTAATGATGCTTCTTATTTTCTGGAATGTTAGGTTAAGTGAACGAACTGGAAGAGGATAGATGTATATATAGAGAGAGAAAGGTATTTGCACAGGGGAGGTGTTTACTGGCATAGCTTGTTTCTTTTTTTTCTTTTTTTTAATTGGATTTTTCCTTGCCTCCATTTTTGACCAAAGATATTTTCTTTTGGAGGCCAGATGATAGCTTTTAAGTACATATGTTTCCATTTTTGTTTACATGCATTATCTCATTTGGCTTTTGTGTATGTAAATATTTTTGTTTTCTTTGTTTTATTATCTTGCATACATTTTGTTTTGCACAGCAAACATACTTTGTTATCAATATTTTATTTTATTTTATTATCTTGCCTACACTTATTACTATCATACTTTATGTATCTTCTTAATCATTATTGTACACATATTATTTAAAAGAAAATGCCTTTAAAACTAACTACCCATTAATTAGTTTACAAAAATAATAATTTTAAACCCAAATCATTTTTCTAAGTCATTTATTTAAATTCAAATACAAATTCAATATTCAAATTCTAAAGTCAAATTCAAATTCAAATTTACTCATATATACGTATACATATATATTCAAATTCAAATTAATTCCAAAATTAATTCCAAAATTTACATTAACTATTAATTTAAAATTAATTCAAAATTGGGATCATTACATCTTCTGCTCATAATTAAGCCCTAAATCAGCAAAATAAAATTCGCAATGAAACAACCAATTCTCCACTTCAATTGCATCCTCAGTCCTAATAAACAGCTTTCCTCCGAGTCTGGCATAATCTCTACTTAGTACTGCATAGTTATTGACCACCAGAGCTTCCTATTTTCCTCTAACTAATCCCGCAGTAGCGCTAGCTTGCATCATGCTGACGAACAACTGATACATAGCCCCTACGTAAACTTAAGGTGCTCCAACACCCACAATGGCAGCTTGTGCCCGGCCTGGATTACTTTTGGTGTGTGGTGCTCCCTCCATTAATGTCAACTCTTCCACTTCTAGCATCCATGTCATACTTCCCTAAAATCTACATTCGAGTCTTTGTAAGATATAAAGGAATAGCCAAAGAGAGATCGGAGAATAGAGATAAAGCGTATACTTATATATAGCAAATACAAGTACGTTACTATAGCATTATCCCACAGCTCAGTCTATTCTCTAATTCCTTAGGATTAGGTTTTCAAAATCATTTTAATTTTAAAATTTCTTTTAAGTTTTCATTAACTTATGCTCCGATATCAAGTTGTAACATCCCCTACTTTGAAGCTTGAAGCTAAGCGCTATAGATGTTGCAGTCATCTATAATATTAACTTCCGGTGGCAAAAAACGGTTATGTTAGTGGTATCCATAGTATCAAAGCATGTGAATATGAAATAAAATCATAGATTTCAAAAATAACTTTTCCGATTACATCGCAAAGAAATATTCCATGTTCATTTAGAAAATTCCAAAAAAAATCATAGGTTTTGAACGAATATAAATATTACAAATTACACCAAGAGCGAGATATAAAGATGCCCCGATGGAAAATCAAAGCACTGGATAGACATATCAGTCATAAATACATTATAATGAAAATACTATTAAATAGCTCCTACATAACTAGCTTTGCTCCCGCACATCTTTAAAAGATTATTTGTCCAACCTACTAAACCTGAAATCCTTAACACCTAATCTACTCAAATTAATTTTGAGCATCCAAGAGTTTAAGGGAAAAACATAAACTTCGAGTCGGACATAAAGCCAGGTGTGAGTAATGCTATTACATCATGATTTACTGATATTAAGAGAGACCACGCTGCTTCACGGAACCGGTTTTCCCTCACTAATATCCTCTTAAAAGCATATCTTTTACAAATCAAAATCCCACAAGCAAACTAATTATATAATAATAATAACATGTACGTATATGCAAAATAATCAGGAAATTAATGGACTATCTGTCCATACTATAGTTTTATCTGGCTAATCATTAAACATTAGCTGACTCGGACTTATTAGACATAATCAACAATCTAACTTCTGTTAGACACTATACTAGGCTATCTGCCCTTAACTATATTCTTATAGGGTCAACTGTTCCTAAAGGTTTTGCTGGCTCACCAATAACCTATCTTTACTCTATATATTCCTTTCTGTGTGTAACCTCCCACCTATGACAAAGCCATACACATTGAAATTTTAGACTTATCCTAACTACAGGCCAATAGCTAAAGTATAGGGCACGACCCTACACCAGTCCCATCTGGTCTCTTAATATCCAAGTTATGAACTTAGGGTTAACTACCCTTTTTATGTTTCATTTCCTGTTTTATACTTAAGGTTAACTACCCAGTTAAAGTTCCTTTTGCTTGTAAATAACTTTTACAAATGATTTACGCCCAAAATCATATCTTTATAAAAAAGGAAATCATATACTTTGCTTTACTCAAAAAAATTATGCAATGATATATACTTTACACAAAACAATTTTGATGAAATTAAATTAATGGAATTATCGGTCCCTACAAAGTAAGTTAAAACTCTTTTTAACTTAAAAAACTTTTGGCCATGAAGCCAAGGTAAAACCTTCGAAACCCTTGTTTAAGAACTTTAAACAGTGCCTTTCGAAATCATTGAGAACGATCCTTTCCAAAGCTTTACCAAAACCTTAGACATTCTCTTTCAAAACCAATTAAACTTGCCTTTCGAAAGCATTTGAACCCTTCCATTCAAACACTTAAGTAAACCATTCCAAAACATTGTGGATCTCCCATTCGAAACAAATATTATACACCCTTCGAAAGAATTTGGTTCAAGTAAAGGTTTTTGGAAACATTACGTCAAAACCATTTAAAATCACTTGTTTCAAAACCTTTGGGTTCAATATTTAGTATAACTAAAGGTCATAGAAGAACAAAGGCGAAAGCATTACTTTCGAAAGCATTGATCCTAAGTAAAAGAAATAGGTTAGTTTCAAAACCTGCCCTTTCGAAACCATTGCCCCCAAAACGAATTTGAAAATAGCTACAAGACCCTTTCGAAAACATTAAGAAGGCGCCTTCAAAGTACAAAGGAAAAAGCATCCTTTCGAATGCTTTGATTCGAAAGGTATGAAGGCGGCAGCTGGGTTTCGAATAAGTTTGAAAGCGGCTATTCCTTCAAATGTTTCTTCTAAAACAAAAGGCGACAACTTTTTCTAAAGCTCTTTTAAAACAAAGACAAGTGGATTGATACAAAAGCTAATATAGTTGGCTTCAACCCCTTCGAAAGAATCATTTATAAACAGAAGTAATTCAAGGTTATTAAGAATAACTTCTACCCCTTCAAAGTAGGGTTTCGACACTGTACCTTCTACCTTTCTCCAATGTGTTACGTATCAATTACTTGATACCATGTGAATTGGTTTCGAATTGGTTCTTTGGTGGAGGTATGGTGTCGAAAGCTAATGGATGGAAGTGGCGAAGTAGAAAATCCAAGAAAAACTGATTTTTAGCCTTAAATGTAATTTCTTATCACCTAACTTGCCTTATTTTTCAAAACATAATTGGTTTCATTTCGTTATCAAAAATCCTTTTCTAAAAGTGCTACCGAATTTAGAAATTATCAAATAAAACATTTTAACAAATAAACCGTTCTCCTTAAATAAACATATAAAGTATTTAAGTCCCTTAACTTAAATAATTTTAAAAATCTAAAAAAATACATAAGAAAATTCCCAAAAAATCACCATAATTCACTTTTATTATCTGCTCTAACAAATTAAAATATCAGACCCAAAATCAATATATAATTGCCGTAAATAATTTAAACCCAATATTAGCTATTTTCTCTCATACAAATTCATAATAAATCCACAATAACTTAGAAAATTATAAAACTAAAAACCTACTTCAAAAATAATGTTTTCGACCATACATAAAAATGCAAGTCATTTGGATGTCGTTTAATAGGTGTTCCAATCCATAACTTACTATAAAATCTTTATGAAACACCATAAATCATTAACAGACATATATACATACATACACACACAGAGACATATGTATATATATATATATATATCCATTCAAACAACATAACATGGCATATTCTTTGCAAAATTAATTTAGGTAAAACCGTGAAACTGAAATAATCAACAAAAGTGAGATGTAAATCAAATTATTCACCTTAGCTTGATGTTAAGAAGGTTGAGATTTGTCCTTTGATTAATTATTTCAAGCTTTCCAATTGTTTCCTAGCTTATCTTCTTTTTAATTCCTCTTAATGGTGGCCGGCTAAAATTTTAGGGTTTTTAGTTTTGTGTATGAATGTTGAATTGAATGAGAAATGAAGGGTAGAAGGGTTTTGGGTATAAGAATAAAGAATATTCCTATTTTGCCCCTACCGTATTCCTCACACTTATTTAGTTTTTATTCTCTTTTGCTTAATCATTTATTAAGGCACAAACCCTTTTTAATTAAAAAAACTCAATCCCTTAACTTCTACATTATTTCATTTAATTTATCTAATTAAAAGTTCTATATAATGTTAGTCAATATAAGTAGCATGGCCACAATCGAATTTTGAAGTTGGTAAAGAAAATGGAAATAAGAATGGCTTTACTTTACTTTACTTTTTGCAAATTCTCCACTAAGAGCCATGCCCATAATCTTGAACAAACCACAACAACATGTAAGTAAATATCAGTTTATATTATGATGTTTTTTCCCATAAATCAGTTTTTGCACTACTGTCTTCTTCTCCATTTTTTATTTTTATTTTTTATTTCTCTAGTTTTAAATTGAATTTGAACTTGAATAATTTAAGATAGTTTATTGCACTGTAGACATAGTTGGGACTAGTGATGTTTGGTTGAGTTGTTTTTATGGAGAGCAGGGAGAAGCAACTGCCAATTTATAAGAGACCGTGTTCAGTTTAAAGTTGGATAGAAGCTTGAACTTTGAAAATAAGTTTGAATGGTCTTGTTGGTGATATATGATAAATGATGGAATGGGGGCCATGTGATGCCCCATTCGAGACCCATACTAATAAAGGATATTATAGAGTAATATCGTTTGCTAGTGAAGGGAATAGAGCTATTTAAGAACAGACATCCATGAATTTTATTTTAAGCAAGTATCGATACATCGATTAATATACTATATATTTTTTCATCACAAATGGAATCAACATATGCAATCCGGGCTTAATAAAAAACTATGATAGCTAAAATAATAATCCAGAACAATATATAATACAAATCATAGAGTCACAGACCATAGAATACACATAGCAGAATATGCAATGGATACAACTGAATAGAGAATTAGGTACATAATGTCAAATACAAGATCAGGGATAAAAGATCCATATAATACACGATGCTACAACTCAAGAACTGAATAAGTACAAGGAATGAATCTAGACTTGGTATAGATATAATGCTATAATGAATCTGTACACATATACAAGATGATGGCAAGCTAAAGAATAACTAGAGAACTGGAGTAAAATCTTCTCTAGAATAGTCAAACTGGAGCACCTGAAATATCTTGGTCTGACCTGAGTATTATATAATAAAATATGGACCAGTCAAGACTATAATGAAAGGGTTAAGAAAAATAGCTTATGGATATAATGATACTGATCTCAAATAGATACAAAGCCAAGTATTGGGAAATACAACAAGAATTCTTCAATAGACTTCAAGTATTAAGTCACAAAAAATCAAAACCCCACAATAGCTTCTAAAAGAAAAAACCCCAAATTATATGGCAATAACACAAATAACATTGAATCTAGAAGTCATAACAGAAATCCAGAAAATCACATAAAAGGGGAAAGGTGCCAAAGTTTGGTGAATAAATTCACCTACATGCATGTAACTCCAAGGTAGGCGTACAAATCTATAACATCAAGATAGGCATGAGAACTATAAACATCGAAATAGGTACGAGATTTAAAAACATCAAATAGGAGCAAGTCATATAAACATCAAGATGGGTACGTTACCTATAAACATCGAGATAGGTACAAGACCAATAAACTCCAACGACGACTTATAAACTCACCGATAAAAGTGTTATATACTCCCATATAGCAATCGAATAGATAACAACCATGTGTCCCATACCACATGGGTTTACCCAAACGTTTAATATACAATAGTAAATTCCACTCGGGTACATCAATGGTTCGGTCGAACAAGTCCGAAAATTAACTGGTAAAATAAATACATGTTCCATACCACTAGTTTTATTTAACTGTTTAAATCAATTTCTCATTCAATCGATGTCGTGCAATTTATATAAAAATTCTACTTTGAAATTATAGTTGGAAACATTGTTTTATTTGCTAGATTATATATATGTGTGTGTGTGTGTGTGTGTGTGTGTGTGTGTGTGTGTGTGTGTATGTATGAAAAGATTTCTAAAAGTACTTTTGTGTATGCATTTAAGTAAAGGCAACTAAAACCTATTGCTCCAGATCAATTTAAAAATCTTATTATTACAGATATATATTATACATAATGTATTTCTAAATATTATTTAAAATATATTTATACTTGGAAGGATTTCGATGAAATGATTCAATTCGAAAATACGCCATTTTAAAGTTATAATTGAAAGCATGCGATAAAACTTGTGTGCAACATCATGTATTCATAGAGCATGTCTATAGAATAAAAACTCCAAGATGAGTTCATAAATTCATAAATTAAAATATGGGAATATCATTGAAATCGGAATAGAAAACTACATCCAAATCAATCAAATAGATTCAAGCAATCAAACGGACGAACAATGGAGCAAGCGGGTGTAAACGGAGCCTGAAACGGCGTGCTTGGGTCTCAGCATAGGTCATGGATGGTCCACCAGTCATGATGATTGGTGCACTGGTTGGCACGCCTGGGCTGAGTTCCTAGTGACTTCGGCGGTGCTTTAGTTGCCCGTTTGTGGTGTTTTCTTCTCTGACTTGACGAGGACATCTACTAGATTGAATAAGCTATCACGCATGTAAGCAAACATGTACAATTTGATGAAAATCATGATCATAGGATGTTGGTTTCAGCAAAATAGGTAATGACATAACAAAATATGTGAATATCATAACCAATTTGAGAGCCATTTCAACATAGATTCAATCAGACAATGAAACAATGACTAGCCATCATTCATAGTCTAGAAGTGTGAGATAAACTCACCAATAAAAGCTCGAATTGATGACATGAATCTGGATTCCCTTAGGTCAATGACTTTCAGTAGATAACCTTAGGTTGATTCTTAGAAAACAGGAAAACAAGATTACAATCAAGAGGGAAGAACTAAAATTAAACCCTAATGAATGCAAGATAGAATGGAAGAGATTATTTTGTTATGATTTCTTTATTTATTAATCAAAAGCCTCTTTGTTTTTAAAATTTGGGAAAATTCTGATATAGGGTTTTGAGACTTAAGAGAATTTTTATTTTCTGCTTATACGAATAAGAATGACAATGAGAAATATTATATATAGGTTATTTCTCATCTCTTATTTTCTTCTATTAGGGCTAAGAGGTTTGATTTAGATCCAATAGCAAGGTGTTGCTATTTTTTTCTAAAAGAAAAGTGTTACTAATCTATTTGGTTCTTATTACTTTATAAAACACTGATTTATACTAAATGATGTATTATTTTTCAGACATTGTTTCCTTTAAATTTTCCCAAAATAATTAACATGCCAAAATTTTCATTCTTACTAATATTGAAATACCTAAAAAAGAATCAAACACAATTTTTGAAAGTAAAGGTTATTTTTATTGGTTTTAGTAAAATATACTATATATTGAACAATCTCGTTTATAACAGTAAATCATAATATTAGCATTTCTATTAAATTTAATACATTCCTGTGACAATAATTATAAATGGAAAAATATCTATCACTACTTTCTATTAAAATCAGTAAGTGAATGTAATATCTTTGTTCTCATCTTAATAAATAAATTATTTTCCATATAATTTATTAATTTCTAATTATTCCACATATAATTCTTATATTAACAAATATAAGATTTAAGGTATACCTAAAAGACATTTAATGAAATATCCAATTTAATTAATCCAAAAATATTTCGAGTTTGATAATTAACAACTAAAATTTCCTAAATTTATCTAGAATAATCAATTAAGATAATTTCTAAATCATATTTCATATTTATGTCAGGTAATTTCGACTAAGGTTGTTGCAGACTCCCCCTTACAAAAATTGCATCCTCGCAATTTCCCTGAGGAAAAATATTTTTTTTTTTACAAAGAACAGAAATTATTGAAGGAGATTGAGTTATAATCGAGGAAAAACTCAAAACAAGCAACTCCTCATCAATGAGTTCCAAAAAATTCACAGGATGCATTCGCTCGATAAACTCTCTGGTTCCTACAAGAATGGTCCTTAGGATCATCGGCCATTGAACTTAGATACTTTATTTTGAAGGTGCTTAACCTCTGATACAACAACATGAATTGAGATTCGATTTCCAATAAAATTTTCAAGATCTTACTAAAGGATTCATAAATAGAGTCGGGACTTAAGATTAACATCTTTCCCCGACTTAAGCTAACAAAAGAGTGATCGATAAGATCCCCCGGTTAAGATCTTAGCTTCTACCAGAGTCAAAATACTAGCATTAGGTAGATTTATAAGATTTTATCTACATTTAAATCATTAGGAGTTTTCTATTTAACTTTTCCCATTAGATAAAGTTTTTCTTATTATTTATTTCGGATAAACTCAAATAATTATTTGAATTCCCAAAATTTCAAAAGTCTTTAATTTGCTTAAGTAATTTAAATTTTACTAATTTTAACCTCAACTAATTAAATAGAGTTTATAACATAAAAGAGGTTGTTAGTAGTAATTTTTCAAGCAAATTTTATATTTAATTATCATTCTCAATTTATTAAAAGTATTTTCTCTATTCAAAATACTTAACAAACTTAATGTAGATATATCTCATCATGAATTCTTTTCCAAAGGAATTTTAAAAATTTTAAAATTCACACAAGCCCCGATACAAATTATTTTCTTTTGAAACTTACTTCTTACTCATTTTTATATCAACTAAACTTTCAACTGGTTTTTTTTTTGAATGGCTCAAATTATATAACGCATTTTAAATTATCCATGTCATTTAACTAAAATTTCCTTCATAGTCTTGCACTACAAATTTCATTTCAAATGAAGATTATTCTTTCAAAGTCTAGGAAAAATATAGTCCAACTCGGTCACAAGTATCATGTATTATAATCCACGAATATACTTCTTAAGTTTCTATTGGCCTCGGCCAAACACCAAAAAGAGTAAAGTCTAAAGTACTAAGTACTATCACTCTAAGAACTTAACCAAATCGTCCTATACTGTCTAGTGAAAGTCAAGTACTTACTAAAACCTAGTAAATCTTACTTATTTCGGATACCATTGGAGAATCTGAATTATATTCTCTTAAGGATCCATCAGCCCCATGTAGAACACATAATACAACCTTAAAGTATTAATTACCTTCCTAAAAGAAGTCTGTGATGCCTCACCCCAAGACCCACATTAACAAAGAGTATTACTGGGTAACACTGTCTGCTAATGCGAAGAATAGGGCTAGTTAGGAGCGACCGTTTATAGTTTTGCTTTAAATATCTATTGAATATGTCGATTAGTGCTCTATATTTTTTTCTATGATATCTCAACTAGATCGACATATCCAATAAATGCTTAATACAAAACTACATGTGCTATAGGATCTATTAGAATAATATACAACAACTCAAAGCATAACACATCACAGAACAGCAAACACACACACACATACATATATATTGATACATCCTAATACAACACAAATAATACATCATAAGTGGTACGACGACCACAATATACACATGATTCAAAATAATATACATATTGGAGTAGAGACAAGAGAATACAACAAAAAGGGCTAACAGGTAAGTCCATGCATAAGTAAAATAAGCACTAAATAGTTTGCTAATCACTAGTAAATTTCATACTCAAAGCAGTAATTTTTTTACCTTATCTCATCGTTAACCCGACCTGAAGGTCAAACGATCAAATGGATAAGTTGGGAATTAACCGATAAGGTATACACATGTGTCCCATACCTCATGTTTTACCAAATCATTTAATTCTCCTTCTCGTTCGCTCAAATAGTGAAAAAAAGTGTATTTTATATATAAAATAATTATCTTGAGAAAACAAGCTTTTAAAACCATTTTTGGAAATTAATATTGAAGATAATATTTGAAAATTCCCTTATTATAGAGAATAAATAGATTTTACAGCTTCAAATATTGAAAAAATATTATATAATTATTATTTTAAATGCCAATTTATTTTAAAAATTATTTCAAAATTGTTCGGAAAAATCCGTGTTGAAATCAAAGAAATCTGTCACGACCCGCCCTTCTCAACCCTCGAAAATCGACACAAAATACTCCACAGTAAAATATGTCGACGATCGAGTGCCGGAAAAGATAGATTGTTGAGGGAAAAGAAAGGAAATAGAAGAAAGAAGGAACAAAACAATAACAGAATCTCACAATCGCAGCGGAACAAAATATAATAGTCAATAACAGATCTTTACACAAAATGAAAACTATATCTGTTTTATACAATATATCATTAGAGTATATCTCAAACAAACAACAATTGCCAGCCTGGCACTATTAACAATCACAGCAGCGGATATAAACAAGTACGGAAAATACGTCTCGGCCTCCAGCTCCTCTCCTGAACTCCACAGCATACTTTCCTGTAATTTATAATACTCGGTCTGATCCGAGCATTATAATGAAATAACACCCGAGTCAGTCTGGAATACCAGCATGAGAGAAATGCACCCTAATTGTTCAAAATCCTTTGAAAATCAAAGCGTCTCGTAAGACCACGCCATAAATAAATATGTCGGGTTTTTACCATTCGATAGCTAAAACATTTCTTATAAAATCCTCTATATTATAATAGGGTCTATATACAAATACTTATTAAAATAGCCGAAATTGTTAGATGATTAAATTCCATCTACTAGCCGCAAAGTGGGTAATACAAAAAAAAATCGTAAAAGGCTTGTAGGGAGAATGGATTTCCAACTAATGACTAGGCACTGGGATACCACCTGTAACAGTACGTGGCCTAGATCACCGTACCGAGGATTACTCTCAATCCCCTGCAATACAAGACCGGGACTACCCTTACTGGATAATCCCGAGTAAGATTACCCTGTGGTTGGGATCAGCAACCGCACCACAAAGCCGAATAAAAAGGGACATCTAGACAGGGATGACCTCATCCTATTAGGTGCTTCCCACATAGCCTTGCTGCATATCCCCTGATTTTCAGTCATTCCCGGTTGATGAGGCTTGAGGCTAAACGTTACCTTTTAGAACGTTTCACTTACAATGCCCATCATCCACCTTACGATGTTCCGAAAGCATTCACCCATACAAGTCCGTCCCGGGTTCGAACGGAACCGAAGGCATTACTCTTACTACATCCATTTTGGAATCATCCTTAGGATTAGTAGCGACTAGCCCTTGCACTTCACTGCTCCATCTTCGACCCCGAACTTGTTTTTCCCACGAAAATGTACAAACCGGATCGAAGTGGTTTTCGAGAAATTAATCCCGATCCCGGTCTCTTCGAAACGATCAATGCATTGGCCAATATTGATAGTCGATGATTTAACTATCAATTAATATTAACAAAAATCCGTCAACAATAAATAATTTTCCCAAATTATTTATTAGCCTTAAAATATCTTCATAAGATATATTTTCATTTTCAATCCCTTGAAAACAGTTTCAAACCACATACTCCTTATGGAGTAAATTTCCAAATATTGATTTCCATTGAAAACATCCAAGCCAAATACTTGTGATTTATAATAATTTAAATTAAAGATATTTACATACTTTACTTGAAATATATACATACTTTTAAATGTTTCAAATAAAACTACTTTATAAAATATAAACCATTTTTATTCAAAATAAAAGTTAAGTCATACTAGATTTTAAAATAAAGTTATGAAATCCTATACAAGTTTTCAAATAAACTTTAACCAAACTATCTTTACGATAAAACTAGCTTATAAAATATAAATATTAATGATATTCTTTTTAAAACAAAATATCTATTAACCCTTTAAAATAATTATTACTATAACTAATTTAGTAAATATTTATTTCTGAAATATTTACAACTTAAATAAGAATTTTCTTAAAAACATTCTTTTAAACTCAAATTTAAAACTTTTAACTTTTAGTTAAAAAATTTCTTTAAAACGTACTTGGCTGTTCAGGGAAATTCACTTTCATTTCAGAATAAACCAAAGAATCCTTTTATGAATCCTGCTTGATTTATTTCCGTTCAAATTTATGTTCCAACCCCATAAATCCCTTCCCATTCTTTAAAAATAAACACCTTTTTATTTTTAAACACAATACCCATTTCCTGGAAAATCACTTCAAAATATATGCTTAAACTATTTAATATAAGGCTTCTAGAAGTTTACTTAAATGAAAATAATACTTAGGAAAATATAGGGGAGTTTCTAAATAATTTAAACATAAATTACCTTTTAAAAAGAGTTATTAAATCATATATTTATATCAAAATTCCCCCTTTTGAAACTCAATACTAATTTACCTTTAAAAAATTTAAACTCCATAATTACTCAAATAAATATTTACTTAAAATATATTTAAGAATAATATATTTTTCTAAAATATTTCTAAAATCACCTTTTAAACTTTTAGTTTATATTTTGAAAATTTTCTTTAAGAACATACTTAAATTTCCCAGGGAATACACCTTCCATCTTTAAAAACAAATCTCACTGCTCTTGTAAACGATTTGCACTTCTTATAGAATTTCCCACAGTAATCTATACTTTAAATTTATCCTTCGATAATTATTCCTCTTCATTTATAAACCCAGCTTATAAATTTCCATTCCTCGTTTCCTTTTAAATCATAATTTCAAAAACACTTTAACAGGCTCCAAACCAATTTCCGAATTTAATTCCTTTAAATTCTTTACTTAAGAATTTCTTTTATTTCCTTTTAAAACCCAATTTATTTTATTTATATTTTAAATTCCCAGATTGTATTCATCCAGTTATAGCACAGCATTCAAATTAATCTATCACAGTATATAAATGAAATACATCATCAATTATGGAAATAATTTCTATATTATGAGGAATCCAGTTGGATCCCTCCAACCTGTTTCCCTGCATTCATAGATGTCAGCACAACAGATAAAATATCATATCCAAACTGATAATAATGTTCACATTCAACCAATCAATCATTCATTTAAATTTTAACTATTTAAAATTAACTGGAAATTCCAGATGTGAGTGAGATTAACTCACCTTGCATCGGCGTTTCAAATTTTAAATTAAATCGAACTCGTTCAATTTAATCCAAAATTTCCACTTGCTCAATCCAACTCCAGATCCGCACCGCAGCGTAGATCGCGTCGCTGCGATTCCGACGCTTCTCGTTCGTTGAAATCTGATAATGTATGCAAGAGTTTTTAATTTATAAACTATGAATATTCTTTAAAACAAATTTCCTCTTTTTTTAAAAAAAAATATACCATCGGCCGTTCGTTTCCAAACAAGAAAATCATAGCCGCATCCTTAATCTTCTTCCCCACTTCCTAACGCGACTGTAACAGGTAGGAGGTAACCCAAACACGGACGATTCAAAACGAAGAACGCGCCACCTCGTCGATCTTCATGATGATCGGGCTTCACCAAACGGACGACCTACACGAGCAAGGCCTTCGGCCAAGGATCGGTTCCCTTAGACATCTCCGTTCCCTCGAAAAACGCGAATGAAATCGCTGCATTCGTGGCCGATTCCTCGACAATTCACTCCATGAAATACGATCATACCCGTTGAATAGGTAGATCTAGCTGAGCCCTATAACTTCCTAGTTGGGAGTTTCCTCAAAAGATTAGTGGATAAGGAGGAATTTGAAGAAGAAGTAGGAAACATATCGGCTATTCAAATGTTTTCACGACGGCTCGAAAATAGAGTTAGGGTTTTGGCCTGAAACGTATATATATAAACGTTTTATAAGAATTATTTTAATACTAAATTCAATTTTAACGAGCATTTACAAACGAACTCCAAATCATATGTGCCGCCAGGTGTTTATAAGGTTTTACCTGCATCCCGAACACAATGGAACGTGTTTCGGAGGCTAATTCGATCATATGCGCGAGTTACGGAAATAAACGATCAATTTTAAATTAAATCGATTAAAATAGTTTCTATGCCTTTTGTGCTGCCGGGGTGAAACGACAACTCCGATTTCTAAGAAAATTGCAATCCGATAATAACTAACTATTATGGACCCAATGGAACTGGTTTCATCAAATTCCAAGACTGTGCCTCGGAAGGCTATTTTAACTCGTCGATTAATTCGAGCGATTTTCAAAATTATCGAAATCATTTAAAATTTCACTTTTAAAATTTTACTAACTCAATTATAAATCATATAGAATTTATAATCATATTTGAAATCATTCTGATTCAATTTAAATCAAAATCTGATTATTTGTATTACCACTACAAATTAAATTATTTAATAAATAAAAAATTCCAAATTCAACTGATCGACTTTTAATTCCATCTAAAAATCCAATAGAAAAATTCAAATCAAACTAAACTTAAAATAAACCTTAGAAACCATTTTCACAACTATTAACTCCATATTCACAAATTATCCCAATTCCCAAACATTAAATTATTATAATTCAATTTCAGTTGAATTACCATATTCTATATTTTAACTAATTATATTAATTTAACCAAAATCTTCTTATTCAACATCAAATTATAATTCACATTCAACATTTAAAATGAATTAAATATTCATATTCTAACGACCAAAATTCTAGGTCGTTACATTCCTCCCCCCTTATAAAAATTTCGTCCTCGAAATTTGCTAGGGTAGAAATATACTTCCAAACTCATTTACTTACCCAAATTTATTTAGTTAAAAATTCACATTCACTTCTCAAAACCTTTTTAGCTTAATCCAAAACCATTCGCTTTATTTTTAATTCAAAAGCTTTGCAGTCAACGTCATTTCAAAAATCGACCTTTTCTTGTTAACTCAAAATTTTCAAAATTCCCAAAAAATTTCTAACTCCCAAAATTTTAGAAATTTTTTGACAGCGTCTCCTTTGTATGGAGAGCGTTTTACAATATCACAGTAATGATAAATATATATACATCGACCCACACGGTCGGAAAACAAAATATACCATAATATATATACCATTTCCCAATTTTATTGCTTAGGCGTACCTTTTGATTAGCATTTTAAAAGCAAGCGACTAATTATATTGCATATACGCCCTCCAACTCTATCGATTGCCTCTGTACCGGTACTTACTTAACAAACACATCAGTTTTCAATAATGTGAGAATTTAACAACATTCCATTCATTAATCTTAGCCAACATATCAGTTACATACCCAAACAAACAAATTTCCTAATCCTGCATGTATTCCATCAGTTATAAGCAATCACAATGTTTCAATACTACTTTAGTTTCCTCACAAATCCAAACTTCATTTTATTCCACTCAAATGATTTACATTCAAGTTTGCTACATACAATTTATATTTACTTCAATTCATTTCCAAATTAATTTACAATAAATTTTATCTTCAATTTGATATATTTGCATTTCTTTAATGATTCACTTGAATTTATATATAAATCCACTAAATTAAATTCTGATCCATTCCAATTTATTCAGAACCACTTATTTACTTCCTTTAAACAATTTACTTCCGTTTATAACAAAATGACAAATTTTCTATGCAAATTTAGATGTTATTCATGCAATAACCATTACTTAAGCTTATAACCATTTAAAATCATTTCCAACTCAATTTAGATTAATTTTATTCAATTCCGCATTGTTCACAGTCCAAACATTCTTATTTCATTGGGATTATTAAATTAATTCCCGATTCTTACATTTAATTTCATTATCCAAACATATTCATTCAAAACCATTGTATAAGCTCGACAACAACCATTTCAAAAAAATTCTTAAGTTGTCTCAACTCTATTACATCCCATTTCTTTCATCCAATCTATTTTATTTCATTTTAATTTGATTCTCATTTAATCAAATTCCAATCCATTATAAATTTTAATTCAACTCATTTACTTACTCAATCCATTTTAAATTTATTTACCTTCTCAATTCATTTTTGAATTTACTTAATTATTCAAATCCAATTCCATTATTCATCCACACTTTCAATGTTTTATTACCAAAATTAAATCCCATACCAGAACTGGGCTTTTATTTTACTTTTCAAATTTTTAACAAGCTATCAAAATTTTATTCATTCCAATACAATTCCCATTTAATTTAGCTTACACTAAATTCATTTCTAAACAATTCTTTTTGAATTTAGTTGAGTGAGAATTTAATTCATTCAATATCATTCTTACTTAATTTAAATTTCATTTAATTCAATTCTTTTCCAAATTTAATTCAAGTTCAACTAAATTTTTTTAGCCAACTTAAATTAATACCATTTCCTTTACTATTTCAAATAAGAATTTAATTCCATTCATTATTATTTATAACACAATTGCATTTTAATTCAATCCAGATTCAACTCAACTTCTTTTAATTTAAGTTAAATCCAATTTTTATTCCTCCATTCAATTTAAATTTGTACCTTCTAATATATAAGTTCAAAAACTTATTACTAACCTAAGTCCATTCACCTTTTATATTTCACTTCGCTTTATTCCAATTTATATTTCATTTAGGATTAAATTTTGAATTTCCATAAAATTCCAACCATTTTATTTTGGTTTTACACCTTTCAATTCCTATTCGTAAGTTCACCAACTTATTTATTTAAAAGTTTATATTGCTCATTTGAGTCATTTTCACCTTATAATCACAATTCCAAATTATCTATATATATATATATCACTTAATAACTTAAGGGTATAAATTTCCATTACACAACTATAACTCTCAATTACAAAGTCATTTTGTATTTCAACTTTATATTCAATTTAATTCAATTTCAATTCGAATTTTATTTAACTTATCTTAAGTTAAATTCAAATATATTGTGTTCACTACCATTCATTCAAATTAACCTTTAATTCCAGGAGTAAAATTTCAAATTTCCTTCTTAACTAGATCAACTTCACTTTAAAAGCTCAATAGTTGATTTATCTTCAAACTTCTCTTTTATATTTTTAAATAGGATTCCCAGAATTCAGTTGCCCGGTTTTATTCCAAAACCATTTTGAAATCATAAATAACTTATACACACCTAGAATATCAAATCAAACTTTCGGATTTTCAAAACAACTTGTTTATACCAAAACAAATTTCCCTTTTTGAAATTTCTAAAACAACTCGTATACCCAACAAGTCCAAACAAATATCATAACCAATTTCCGCGGTAGCAATCCATCGCCTTAGAAACTCGAAAATGAATTCTGATGATGTGGCCATCATCATCAGGATTATTTTCCAATGACTGAAATGAGTTCAGTGCTTCCTTACTTCCACAAATTCCTTTCAAAACAATTTGATTCAAAAATATTTCCCAAAATAATACTCCATTATTTCCTTCACATTTTTAGAAAACATTTTGAACATTTCCAAGATTCTAAATTCCCAATTTTTCGTTTAAATTCATTTTAAACACTTTTCAAAATTTCCAGGATTTAAATTCTTGTTTAAATCAAATTTTAGTTATACTTTTTTTTAAAACCATACTTGATATTGGTTATAAACCATTTCAAATTTTAGATTCTTATATTTGATTTTAGTATTAACAACCAATCATCCAAATATATGTATAATAATAATTTCAGAAAATTATGCCTTTTATATCAAAATATAATTTTGGGTAAAATTATTTCATTTTACCCACTTTAAATACAATACTATATCGGTTTATCTTGTTTAAGAGTTTAGAAACCCCTATCTATACGGTTGTACTTCTCGTACCGACCAGAATTCATAAACACTCAACCGATAAGTCAACACGGTATAAAACAATTTTATATCAACTAACAAGTACGCACTCATAGCTATTAATACACTCAACTCATTATAGAGTACTATTGACTCTGTTTAATGAGTAATTTCCCCATCAAAGCCTAGGTTTTAACCAACCTCGCTCTGATACCAAGTGTCATGACCCGCCCTTCTCGACCCTCAAAAATCGACAAAAAATACTCCACAGTATAATATGCCGATGATCGAGTGCCGGAAAAGACAGATTGTTGAGGGAAAAGGAAGAAGATAAAAGAAAGAAGGAACTAAACAATAACAGAATCTCACAATCGCAGCGGAACAAAATACATTAGTCAATAATAGATCTTTACACAAAATGAAAAGTATACATGTTTTATACAATATATCATCAGAGTATATCTCAAACAAACAACAATTACCAGCCTGGCACTATCAACAATCACAGTAGTGGATATAAACAAGTACGGAAAATACGTCTCGGTCTCCAGCTCCTCTCCTGAACTCCACAACATCCTTTCCTGTAATTTATAATACTCGGTCTAACCGGAGCATTATAATGAAATAACACCCAAGTCAGTCTGGAATACCAGCGTGAGAGAAATACACCCAAATTGATTATTTAAATTTCAAAATCCTTTGAAAATCAAAACGTCTCGTAAGACCATGCCACAAATAAACATGTCGGGTTTTTACCTTTCGATAGCTAAAACATTTCTCATAAAATCCTCTGATATTATAATAGGGTCTATATACAAATACTTATTAAACTAGCCAAAATCGTTACATGATTAAATTCCAACTACTAGCCACAGAGTGGGTAATACAAACAAAACTCGTAAAAGGCTCGTAAGGAGAATGGATTTCCAACTAATGACTAGGCACTGGGGTACCACCTATCACAGTACGTGGCCTAGATCACCGTACCGAGGATTACTCCCAATCCCCTGCAACACAAGACCGGGACTACCCCTTACTGGATAATCCCGAGTAAGATCACCCTGTGATTGAGATTAGCAACCGCACCGCTAAGCCGAATAAAAAGGGACATCTAGACAGGGATGACCTCACCCTAATGGGTGCTACCCACATAGCCTTGCTGTATATCCCCTGATTTTCAATCATTCCCGGTTGATGAGGCTTGAGGCTAAGCGTTACCTTTTAGAACGTTTCACTTAGAATGTCCATCGTCCACCTGACGATGTTCCGAAAGCATTCATCCATACAAGTCCGCCCCGGGTTCGAACGGAACCGAAGGCATTACTCCTACATCCAATTTGGAATCATCCTCATGATTAGTAGCGACTAACCCTTTCACTTCACTGCTCCATCTTCGACTCCGTACTCGTTTTTCCCACAAAAACATACAAACCAGATCGAAGTGGTTTTCGAGAAATTAATCCCGACCCCCGTCTCTTCGAAACGATCAACGCATTGGCTAATATTGATAGTCGGTGATTTAACTATCAATTAATATTCACAAACATCCATCAAACAATAAATAATTTCCCCAAATTATTTATTAGCCTCAAAATATCTTCATAAGATATATTTCCTTTTTCAATCCCTTGAAAACGGTTTCAAACCACATACTCCTTATGGAGTAAATTACCAAATATTGATTTCCACTGAAAACGTCCAAGCCAAATACTTTAGGTTTATAATAATTTAAATTAAAGCTATTTACATACTTTACTTGAAATATATACATACTTTTTAAATGTTTCAAATAAAACTACTTTATAAAATATAAACCATTTTTCTTCAAAATAAAAGTTAAGTCATACTAGATTTTAAAATAAAGTTATGAAATCCTATACAAGTTTTCAAATAAACTTTAACCAAACTATCTTTACAATAATACTAGGGTATAAAATATAAATATTAATGATATTCTTTTTAAAACAAAATACCTATTAACCCTTTAAAATAATTATTACTATAACTAATTTAGTAAATATTTATTTCTGAAATCTTTAAAACTTAAATAAGAATTTTCTTAAAAACACTCTTTTAAAATCAAATTTGAAACTTTTAACTTTTACTTAAAAATCTGCTTTAAAACGTACTTAGCTGTTCAGGGAAATTCACTTTCATTTCAGAATAAATCAAAGAATACTTTTATAAATCCTCTTGATTTATCTCCATTCAAATTTGTGTTCCAACCCCATAAATTCCTTCCCATACTTTAAAAATAAACACCGTTTAATTTTTGAACACATTTCCCATTTCCTGGAAAATCACTTCAAAATATATGCTTAAACTATTTAAAATAAGGCTTCCAAAAGTTTGCTTAAATGAAAATAATACTTAGGAAAATATAGAGGAGTTTCTAAATAATTTAAACCGAAATTACCTTTTAAAATAGAGTTATTAAATCACATATTTATATCAAAATTCTCCTTTTTGAAACTCAATACTAATTTACCTTTAAAAAATTTTAAACTCCATAATTACTTAAATAAATATTTACTAACTTAAAATATATTTAAGAATAATATATTTTTCTGAAATATTTCTAAAATCACCTTTTAAACTTATCTTATATTTTGAAAACTTTTCTTTGAGAACATACTTAAATTTCCCAGGGAATACACCTTCCGTCTTTAAAAACAAGTCTCACTGCTCTTGTAAACGATTTGCATTTCTTATAGAATTTGCCATGGTAATCTATACTTTAAATTTATCCTTTGATAAATATTCCACTTCATTTATAAACCCAGTTTATAAATTTCCATTCCTCGTTTCCTTTTAAATCAAAATTTCAAAAACACTTTAACAGACTCCAAACCAATTTCCGAATTTAATTCCTTTAAATTCTTTACTTAAGAATTTCTTTTATTTCCTTATAAAATCCAATTTATTTTCTTTATGTTTTAAATTCCCAAATTGTATAGCATAGAACAATTCAATTTCCAAATTAATCTATCACAATATATAAATGAAATATATCATCAATTATGGAAATAATTTCTATATTGTGAGGAATCCAGTTGGATCCCTCCAACCTGTTTCCCTGCATTCACAGATGTTAGAACAGATAAAATACCATATCCAAACTAATAATAATGTTCACATTCAACCAATCAATCATTCATTTAAATTTTAACTATTTAAAATTAACTGGAAATTCCAGATGTGAGTGAAATTAACTCACCTTGCATGGCGTTTCAAAATTTAAATTTAATCGAACTCGGTCGATTTAATCCAAAATTTCCACTTGCTCAATCGAACTCCAGATCTGCGCCGCAGCTTAGATCGCGTCGCTGCGATTCCAGCGCTTCTTATTTCGTTGAAACCTGATAATGTATGCAAGAGTTATAAATTTATAAACTATGAATATTCTTTAAAACAAATTTCCTCTTTTTTTTAAATATACCATCGGTCGTTCATTTCCAAACAAGAAAATCACAGCCGCATCCTTAATCTGCTTCCCTCCTTCCTAACGCGACCGTAACAGGTAGGAGGAAACCCAAACACGCACGATTCGAAATGAAGCGCCACCTCATCGATCTTCATGATGATCGGGCTTCACCAAACGGACGGCCTACACGAGCAAGGCCTTCGGCCAAGGATTGGTTCCCCCAGACATCTCCGTTCCGTCGAAAAACGTGAATGAACTCGTTGCGTTCGCGGCCGATTCCTCGACAATTCGCTCCATGAAATTCGGTCATACCCATTGAATAGGTAGATCTAGCTGAGCCCTATAGCTTCCTAGTTGGGAGTTTCCTCAAAAGATTGTGGATAAGGAGGAATTTGAAGAAGAAGGAGGAAACATATCGGCCGTTGAAATATTTTCACGGCGGCTCGAAAATAGAGTTAGGGTTTTGGCCTGAAACTTATATATATAAACGTTTTATAAGTATTATTTTAATATTAAATTCAATTTTAAAGAGCATTTACAAACGAACTCCAAATCACACGTGCCGCTAGGCATTTATAAGGTTTTACCCGCATCCCGAACAGAATGGAACATGTTACGGAGGCTAATTCGATCATATGCGCAAGTTACGGAAATAAACGATCAATTTTAAATTATATCGGTTAAAATAGTTTCTTTGCGTTTTGAGCTGCCAGGGACAAACGACAACTCCGATTGCTACAAAAATTGAAATCGGATAATAACTAACTATTACGGACCCAATGGAACTGATTTCGTCGAATTCCGAGACTGTGTCTCGGAAGACTATTTTAACTCGTCGATTAATTCGAGCGGTTTTCAAAATTGTCGAAATCATTTAAAATTTCACTTTTAAAATTTTAATAACTCAATTATAAATCATATAGAATTTATAATCATATTTGAAATCATTCTGATTCAATTTAAATCAAAATCTGACTATTTGTATTACCACTACAAATTAAATTCCATTATTTAATTAATAAAAAATTCCAAATTCAATTGATCGACTTTTAATTCCATCTAAAAATCCAATAGAAAAATTAAAATCAAACTAAACATAAAATAAACCTTAGAAACCATTTTCATAACTATTTACCTTCAGATTCACAAATTATCCCAATTCCCAAATGTTAAATTATTATAATTCAATTTCAATTGAATTACCATTTTCGATATTTTAACTAATGTTATTAAGTTACCAAAATTTTCTTATTCAATATCAAATTATAATTCACATTCAACATTTAAAAGGAATTAAATATTCAAATTCTAACGACTAAAATTCTAGGTCGTTACAAAATCACTCAAACCGTCATTCAAATTCAATTCAAATTTGAATTTCAAATTCATCAAAACTTGGCTAAACTATTGATAGACATCATAGCCCTCAAAATATTTCAGAAGTATCATAAAAAAATAAAATAAAAGTCCAAAGTCGAATGAAAAAAGAACATAAATAATACCCAGGTCTGAGACCTTCTTTGGATTCAAATTTCGGGCATAAAACAGATGGACAAACGACATCTAATTGAACTATAAAATGGTGCGCACATACTAGACGACTTCATATTTCAAACAAAAAAGGAATCAATGAATTCCGATTGAAAATGAAAAAGTTACGCTGTCTCAAACATGGACTCGGGCCATGTTTGCAGCAGTTCAAAAGAACAAATGTAATGCCCAGAAAACCATCTCGAGTTTAACTTTCAGGCATGAAAATGAGGACCAAACGACCTTAGATTGAGCTAAAATTTGGTAGCCATATAGTTTATAATTCATACTTGAAACTATGATAAGAATCATGGAATTTTAACAAACTATGAGAAAGTTATGATGTCTCAAAGTTGAACCCAGACAGTATTTTCACTGTAAAAATTTAGGCAAAACATTCTCCGAATCAAAGTTCGGTAGCATATTTCTATAAGCTCTATTGGTCAAAATGACCTGAAATTTAGTATTCTTAATCTACAGAACATTATCTACAAAATAAAAAAATCGGGTAGCATCTTTGCCAGAATAGAGAGATATGACTGCACAAAGTTGCAACTTAAGACAGTTTGCAAAGAAAATCAAAATAATTCAAAAACGAATTTTTTTTAGCAAATTTTAAATTTCAACTTGCGATTTTTGGCATTGCATGAGCGCAATTATGTAAGATTGATACTTACCTGCTGTTAGAAATGATCAAACCTTGAATTTAATTCAAAAGGGTTGAAGCTTTTGCTTGAAAGATATCCTCTAATAACCAGTATAGAAGATAGAAATAACATGCAAAAGAAAGTTTTACTGTAATTAGAGAACCACTTCAAAAATCAAGGATTTTGACGAAATTAAGTAATTTGGAGTTAGATTAACTTTTTATTTATTCTCTAGAGTGAAAATGACTCTAATTTGCTTGAATTTTATGAAGAAAATGGTTTGGATTGAAATACAGGTAAAGAGAGTTTTGTTTTTCCCATTAAAAGGTTAAGGAAGAAGATGGAGTTGAAAAAAGAACATATAGTATTCTTTTTCTCACTTCTCAAACCAGGTTATAAACTAATGGGCCTTGGATCCATCAGTAAAAAAGAAAATAAATGGCCTATTGGTTAATTAATTCACTCATAAACTAAAAATGCTTCAAATATACACTATTTAACAAAACAAAATGCATTTCTTCATATTTTTACATAGGAAAAATATAAAAACTTGTACACTTACAAAATAAAACATTTTATACCATATAAAAAGATAAATTTATATTTTTAAAGCATTTTTATTACTAAAATCCTTTATTTCACGAAAATGTACTATTTTCGCAATAAAATGCAAAAGTCTATATTTTTTACTTTTGAAATTTAGCAATAATACTTTTCCCACTTAGAAAAATATTTCAAACCATTTCCATACTTAATTTAGCCAAAACATATTTTTAAAATAATTTCCACCTTTTTATTTAAAAAAACTCCTTAAAAATTAAATACTTCTTTTAAAAACTGTTAAAAGAAGCAATTGGGCAATAGTTAATAAAATTGCATTTTCTCTAAAATAAAATATTTTTTTATTTAAAGCTCATATTCCATTTATTATCACTCTAAACAAAATAAGTAAAGTTCTAAACTTTATTTTCATAATTTAATTCCAATTTTATTGTTTATTCCAAATAAATAATTTAATTTCTCCAATTTTAATTTAATTTACAATTTTAAATTATAATTACCATTATAATTTAAAATTGATACGTAATCTCCAAAGTAGGGTTATTACAGACCCCCATAATAAAATCACGTTCACGCAATTTCTAGAGATGAGTTTATGTTCAACTTATTAATTTCATCGATCAAAAGACAGATAGACAAGCTCGAGTTTAAAAATTCTCTCACTCTCAAAATAGAATTGTAGAAAACCAAGATAAGGCTTTCTTGATTAAATCAATGGATTCTAAAGTGCTAATATTGGAAATAGCGAACCATGGAATTTTCCAAGCAATACACAAGATTTTAAAGGCGTCTCACCTTTGAATGAGAACATAAAAAGATGCTACATAAAGGATCAACCGAATGAGATTGATTCCTTATAAGCTCCTCGAGTAGGGTTGGGATTTAGAACAACTCCAACCTGAGCTCTAACCAACAAAATGATTATCGATATGATTTTCCAAATAACACTGTGGAAGGAACTACACCGATACAAGATAGACAGAAAAGAGTCAGGATAAATAAACCAAAAGGCAGTTTCTTCAAAGGCCACCATACTCAAACGACCGCATAAATGCACGTCATTAGAAAATAACATGAGAATAAGATAAACACAAGGAACTAAAATATTTGTATAAATTCTCAGTCAAAAATTCTTTGAGTTTCAAAATTCAATATTTTTATAATTGCAATGACCTGGATTATTGGCATCTGTTAATTGGGTGATTAACTGATTTGAATTATTGTGATATTAATTTTGATTGGTCGAATGAATAAATTTCCTGTTGTTTAAAAATATCTAATTATATAAAATTTTGTAAAAACTATAAATTTTTGATATGATAAATTATATATAAATATAAACTCCAGTATCCAGAATAGTGTGCATGGAATCTCCATATATTTTCATATAGGATATAGACAAGTTTTATGATGTTTTAATGTAAATATATATAAGAACATAAATATGTATATATATGAGGATAAAAAATACATAAGTATATGTATATATGTTAGATAAAATAATGAATAAGTAGAAACACATGTTGTAAAATATTGTATATGTAAGTAACTATATATATATAATGGTGTAAGCTTCATAATTGACAAATTTCAAAACATATGAGTATAGTATTTGCATATATGTCCATATTAAATAAGAATTTGTAAACAAGCATGTGTATATAAATAAGTGTAAACATATGTATATGATGACAAACATATGTAAGTAAAAATATAGGTAGGTATATTATGTAAAATAGTGCATGCACACACACACACACACATGTAAACATGCAAAGAGACAACATTATGAATACATATCAATTTAAGCATATAAAATGGATAATCAACATGACAAATCAAATCATCTTTATTCAACTCAAGGCACACATAAAAACTTTCCATATGAAATCAAAAACAAGAAAATAAAAATGAAAAAAAGATAGCCTGTAAAAGAAATATCAACCACTCTGGCTTCTACTGCACACTTCCAATCCACATATATGAATACATACATACATATTGTAACGACCCAGAATTTTTAGTAATTTAAATTTGAGTATTTAATTAATTTTATATATTTATAAGTGAAAATTTTAAGTTAAATAATTTATTTCTTGAATATTGGATTTAATTGGTCATTTAAATCGATTAATTAATAGTGAAATTCCGTAGATAATTGAATATTGGGTTAAATATGATTGAAAATGGTTTGGAAAATTTTATTTTATCATATTAAAGTTATAGAGATATTTTAGAACTTGTAAAACTGAATTTGGAGTTAATTTGTAAAAATTGAATATTTTAATATTTAATTATCGACTGAAAAATAGCCAATTTTTGAACAGTCTCGGAATTGAACGAAACAAGTTCCATTGGATCCGTAATAGTTAATTATTATCGGATTTCAAATTTCGTAGCAAACGGAGTTGTCGTTTGACCGTGGCAGCTCGAAAACGCATCGATATCGTTTTAATATTTATTTAGCGAGTTAAAATAGCCATTTTTCAAACGGTCTCGGATTTCGACGAAACCAGTTTCATCGGATCCGTAATGTGATATTATTGTAAGATTTCAAATTTCAAGTCGATCGGATTTGTCGTTTGTCCGGTACAAGCCAAAACGCCTAGAAATCGTTTAAATCGGTTTTTATTTAATCGAGCGTTTATTGCCGTATCTCACACATACGATGGAATTAGCTTCCGAAACCTATTCCATAGCGTCCGGAACGCCAAAAAACCTTAGAATCGCCTGTCGGCATGCGTAAATTGGAGATCGTTTGAGAAATTGGTTTATAAGTGATTTAATGTTAAAATAATAAGATAATTGGTTATAAATATAATTTTTTATTTTTCAAAACCCTAGTTCATCATGTTCATAGCCGGCCCTAGCTATTCCAATGGCTGAGAATACTCCTCCTTCCTCCCTCAATTACTCCCAATCCCCTCAACGATTTTAAAATCTCTCAACTAACAAAACGAAGAGTGTTGTGAGATCTTCGAATCCATATGGATTTGATCGGAAACGAAGCCATGTAGATCGAGTTGTGGGCCCGCGTCTCCCTGGGGTTTGGCATGCATTTCGAGCAGCAGGTGGTGGCCGAGCTCTGCAAGCTCCTGGCCGTGTGTAGCTTAGGAGGAGGGCTTCGAAACCCATATCTCCGATCGTTGTCAAAGTCGAAAACAAGGTTGCATTTTGTAACCCTAGAAGCATGGTTTGGGTTCAATTTTTGCACGACATGGCCTGGTAGGGGACGCTACCTGCAGGAAACGAATGGAAGAGAAGTGTGGGGGGGGCCCACGCACGTGTATTGGGGTGAGGGTGGTTTCTTTTGTTTGATTTTAATTTAAATTTGAAATTCAAATAGTGTCAACTTTAAAAATGAATAACTTTTGCATACGAGGTCGGATTCGGACGCGGTTTTTTGCGTTGGCTTCGTATCGCCGAGCTCTTCGCAATGCAGCTGGTTTGGAGTCGATTGGAGCTCGTTTGAATTTTGGGTAAAATTAAACGTTCGTTTAATTTTATTCGAAACGAACGCGAAAAACGGAAATAAAATCAAGGTGAGAACTCCTCACTCAATCGAAAGGTTTTGTTTAAAATTTTAAATAGTTAATATTGATTGTTGATTTGCTGATTGATTGTGTTAGTAGATACAGTAGGATATATACTATATATAGCGATATATATATATTGGCATATGTATATATCGGATTTGATTTCCCGCCTCGTATAGCGGATGAGACCCTATTGCGCCGTTATTAAGCGGATATTTTATAAAATCCCATATACCGCGATATTCCACCTTGAAGTGGAATTGGTATTGTGCTAACGTCTGTGGATGCAGGGTAACAGGTTGGAGGGATCCAACTGGATTCCTCGCATATTTATTTGTTTATGAATATTATGTTGATTGTTGATAATCACATTGATATATGATGTTATTCCCGTGATTGACCATTCGATGTCGTTGCATCATCGGATTCTAATTTTTAAATTAAAAATAACGGTTTTGAATTTAAAAGGGGTTTTAAATCGATTTTTTTCAAAGAATATGGTTTATTTAAAAATTTTGAATTGATTAAATTTTAAAATAAATAGATGGATAAAATTTTATGTTTTAAAAATTTATATTTTTATAAAATATAACTTAAAAGAAATTTTTAACAATAATAGGTTTTTATAAAATAGTTAAATTTGGTTTTTGGGAAGTTATTATTATTAATGGTTTATATAAAGGATTTTATAAATGGATGTTTTTAAATAAAAATTATTGAAGTTATAGAATAAATTTATAAAGTGTTAAGTTGATGTATAACATGAATTTCACTAGGATTTATAGATTAATAAATGTGAAATTTATAAAACGAACGGTTATTGGAAAATTTTAAGTTTATAAGTTATTAACTTATAGAAATGAATTTGGGGCATTAAAAAGGGGAATTTTATAGAAATTGTTAATAAATGAAGATTTCATTAGTTGAAATTATTATAAACCCTAAAGAAATCTTGTAAGTGATAAGATTTTAAAATTGGTGAAGTTCAAAGAAACGATTTGGTAAATAAATAATATTATAAGTATTTAACTTACAATATGGCTTTTGGGTATGAAACTGGGTTATGTAAATTGCATCGGATTAATAAAGGAATTTATAAAATTGGGGTTTATAATAGAAATGGAATTTATAAACTATGTTTATAAATTTGAAATTCATCGAATTTGATAAATTGAAATATGGGAATTTGTTAAGTGGGCTATATTCACTATTTTGAATATTGAATAGATTATTAAATAAAATGGGTTTGTTTTTGGGAAAGGAATGTTTTAAATGGAATTTAAAACGAATTAAAGGTGTTTTAAAATGTATTGAGTATTGAAAACATAGATTTCAACATTGATTGTTGAAATAGACGTTTTCGAGAAACAGAAGGGGATAATTTGTATAGTATTGGATTTATATATCTATTTTTAATTTCAAATCCATATACTAGTGTTTTTGGGTTGTCGTAACGATGTTTTACGCAACATTCGTTTTTAACCCAAATAAATGTGAAATAAAGAATGTTTTCTTAAAGAGAATGGAATAAAATACTTAACGGTAACTTAAGTATATTGAATATTTCCAAATTGTTGAAAATAAATAAATTTGTGGATTACTTATTTTTAAAATAAGCATGGGAATGGTTTTCTAATATGAAATGGAACGGTTTTTGTTAATTCACCTTTAAGGTAATTGAAAGCAAATAACTTGAAATCGATTTGGGAATCGTATGCTAGTAGATGCTTGGAATTTAAATCCACTTTGGAATTTATATATATGAAGGGAAATTTGTTTAAAAATAAATGTTGATTTATTTTTAAATATGAAAATATAATTTACGAATTTGGAACGTAAGTAAAATAAATCGGTAAAGATTTATTTGGTGGTTTGAAATTTGTTTCAAAAGGTATATATGATTAATGTGATTTGAAAATTGGTTTTCAAATGGTAAAGGTGATTGTAAATTGGTTTTTCAATTGGTTAAGTGTGGAAAATTTTATCGTGAAGTGGTTTTGGTAAAACAAATAATTGGGAAATTATTTGGAAATTGTGTATATATATCTTGCAAAGATATTTTGGGACTTAATAATTTTGGAAAAAATTATTTGGAATCTGATGATGTGGCGCATCCTTATTGATAGTTAAATAACCGACTATCAATATTTACCCTTGGATGGTATTGATTGTGTTTGTTTGAAATTGAATGCACACTTGTTTTTAAAATAAGCGCTCGCTATTCGGTTTAGCCGGGAGAGGACCTTTGTGTCATATATCCCATTCCGAATATGCGATACGTCGTTTGGATTGCATTTGAAGACCGGTGTTGAAGACCGGGTATTTGTGAAAACGATAGGATGACCTATCGATTGTCTCCGCATCGTTAGCTACGATATGGAGATTTCCTTTGTGATGGGAAATTTTATCGGGATTGTGAATACCCGGATTGCAAGGGCTTCCTTGGAAGTGCCTTCGGTTCTGTTCGAACCCGGAACAGACTTGTATGGTTACGTGTCTGACATTACATTTTGAGAGATAGAGCAGATTTCTTTCAAATACATTTCTATTGGTGGCGGAGAATTTATTCTCTTAGCTTAACACCCTTCTCTGAGACGTACGAGCTCAGAGGTTATGTAGTTGAAGGTTATCAGCGATATTTCCCAATCTGGTAATGTGGCATGCTGAGTGCTGCTGTGTGATGATCATTGGTTGGTCATTTGTGATATGATCATTTGTTTGATCATTTATCTTTGTGATTATTGCTTTGGTCATCTGTGGACCCGAAGCATGGCTTTGTTACACAAAGCGTAGCTTTGTGGACGAGACTTCGTCAGGACCTCACTCCCCGGAAATGGTCGAAACAGGAATATGCGGCAAGGTTATGAGGGTCGCGCCCTTTAGGGTATGTCATTTCCTTCTGGAAAAGGGTGGTATCATGGTATGGAGCCCAGATATTTACTCATGTGGAAACACTATATCTATTTCTGTGTGGTGTTGTTGGTATCGAGCGCTCGGATAAAGGTCCCAAAGGACCGGGGGATGACATATTCGTGTAGTAGTTACCTAGTTACAGAGGTAACCCGGCCTTGTGTTGGCAGAGATCTAACCGTAACGTTAGTTCTCGGGACGTCCCGCCAGAGGCGATCCCATGTGGCAGTAGGAAGTTCCTTAGCCTGACCATTTGTTGGAAATCCATTCCTCCAATACGCGCCTTGTACGGTTTTAGTTGTATTACCTGCCATTCACTTATGGTGGTCACCACTGTTTGGATGGTAGCTATAGTAGGCATAGTTCGGAATGTCTATGCTGGCTAGGATTTATATTCTACTTTCGAAATTGTTTTCTACACTATGCACTAGTAATAATATCAAAAATGATTTGATTTTCGCGTAGTAAGCATCTTTGACTATCATAAGGAGAAATCTCCTCCAATTCTGCGTTTGCATTGTGTGTGTGGCGGGAGGCCTTATGGTAGTTTCATTTTCCAAAAAGCATTGCGGATTTCAAAAATTAAAATTTCTTGTTGCTTGTTTAAAGATAAAACTGTTTTGAGTTCTCACACCAGTCCCATGACTGACCTGGAGTTTATTGTTCCTTTCCTAAACTCTGGGTGCCCACTATTTTCCACACGGGCAGTCTAGAGTTAGGTTGTCAGGTTATTCTGGATTCGGGAGTTGCTGTGCAGATCTGGAGGCGAGCCAGATAGCGTAGTCTATTATCTATTGTATATAGTATTTCTTTCCGCTGTTGTTGTCGTACACTCTGATTGATGTAATGTAATGTGATGTAATGTATAAAATGTATAGTTCTTTGTTTTAATGAATATTCATTTATCTATTATATGTTGTTCCGCTGCGACTGTGAGATTCTGTTATTGTTTCTCGTTCTGTTACTTGTTTTTCTGTTTTCTCTTCTCTTTCTTTTCTTTCTTCTTCTACCTCTTTCTTCTTCTAAAACCCTAACGGTTCGATTTTTCGGCAACGAAAAATCGCGATCGTTACATTTGGCATCAGAGCTTATGGTTAAGCGACAACCTGCTCTGTTGGGTGTTACTCATTAGAGATAGAGTCAGTAGTACTCTAGAATGAGTGTGAGTGTAATAATAGATATGAGTGCGTATTTGTTAGTGAGTATAAAATTGTTTTATATTGTGATGATTGGTTTGTTGAGTGGTATATGAACCTTCGTCGGCGCAGCCTCGAAAACTGAATCGAAGGGGTTCCTAAACACTTGAATAGAACAATTCGACACAATATTGTTTTAAATTGGGTAAATGAAATAATTTTGCCTCGATTATATTTTATATATAAAGAGAAAATAATTTTTCAAGAATTATTGAAGTGTGTATATAATTGATTGCTTGGTTGTTGTAAATGATATATATACATATAAAATAATTAAAAGTTGTTTGAATAAGTTATATAAAAACGACTATTGTAAAAAGAATAATGGTATAAACCAATGAATCATAAGATGAAATTATAATTAATAATGATTTACAATTGTAAGATAATCATGTATGTATATAAGAAGTAAAAATTATATAAGTAAAAGGGTTATAAAAGTGATTTATGAATAGAAAGAAAACTTTTTGAAAGAATAATTAGCATTGATTTCACTATTGTCACTGGGAAATAATAAGGGTGATGACTGCAGCATCATCAGTATCATTTTCGAGTTTCTATGTGATGGATTTGCTACAAAAATGAATTTAAAATTGAAGTTTTGTTGTAATAAATCAATTTGAAATTAAAATTCAACTTGAAGTTGATAAGTATAAGTGAAAAAGGTTTTGAACTTATAATATAAGTTAGAAGTTGAATAATAAGTTTTATAACTTATAGAATGGGAAAATGTAAGTGAAACCAGTTATTGAAGTGGTTAAAAAATTAAGTTAAGTAAAATGGAATATGAATTTGAATATTGATATGAATTTGGCTTAAGTAAAAGTTAAATAGGATTTACTTTGGAATTTAAAATCCGAATTGAATTGATAAGTAAAACTTAAGTTTAATTAACAAATGATGTTTAAATGGAATAACTTAAGTGAAGTTGAATAAAAAATCGATCTTTGCATCAAAGTTAAATAATCAAGTGAATTAAATGATGTAAATAAAGTTGAAATGGAATGCAAGTTAAGTAATGTTGAAAGAATTGATGTTAATATCAAAATAAATGAATAAAGTGAGTAAATGAAATTGTTAAAAAGATGTGAACTTAAGTTATATAAATGAAATTCAATTTTATTTGTAAAAAGAACTAGCAATTGAGTTAAAGTATGAATTGAATGTTAATCAATAGAATATGAATAAGTTGATATGAAATGATGCATGCAAGTGTAAATTCATTTGAAAATAGTTTAATAATAGGATGAAAATCAATTGAATGTTAAACCAATTGAAATTAAAACAGTTGAACCAAATTGAATGTAAGAAAAATGGATAAAATTTGGTTGTATTGGATGTGCATTGGTCGTTATTTGCTTGTTGGTGGGTTGTATGTAAATTCATTAAGTGTTAATGAAAATTGAATTAGTAAAATTTGAAAGCTATGTAATTGAATTCAAATTGAATGTAAAGTAAATGAATTTGAATAGAATTGAATTTGATTTGGGCTGAATATGAACCAATGTGAATTTAATTAGTGAATGTAACTAATTGAAACGAATGAATTGAATATGCAACTTCAATAATAAACCAAAAATGTATAAGAAGCATGTATTGGAAATTTTATAATTGAATTGGCAAATTGGTTTGAATATTATAATTGGATATTATGCTAGCAGGATATACAGGTATATAATGGAATTGGGATTTTGATTTTGAAGTAAAAATTTGAATCGCTCGACAAAAGGTACGTATTTCAGTTTTTATATGAGATTTGATGATTTCCTTCTCTAGCCACTTGGCTTCCTCTTTTCTTTTTGATTCTGAGGGGCCGTAGAGCCGTTTTGTAGTCGTACCGATCTAGCCGCGCAAAGGAGACTCTGGCGAAATTTTTCGAAAATTTAGGGAGTTAGAGAAATTTTGAGAAATTTTGAAAGTTTGAAATTTGAATTTAAATTTAAATTTGAATTGTTGAGTAAACAATGTTGTTTGAAACCTATAATTGAAGTTGGAAAGCTAATTGAAATGATAGTAAATCTTTAATAAAAAGATTGGTGTTAGAAGGTTGATAAAACTATTAGTTTTGGAAAAATAATAAACGGATTATGAATTATTCTCCTTAACTTGCAATTTCGAGGACGAAATTCTTTTAAGGGGGGAAGATTGTAACGACCCAGAATTTTTAGTAATTTAAATTTGAGTATTTAATTAATTTTATATATTTATAAGTGAAAATTTTAAGTTAAATAATTTATTTCTTGAATATTGGATTTAATTGGTCATTTAAATCGATTAATTAATAGTGAAATTCCGTAGATAATTGAATATTGGGTTAAATATGATTGAAAATGGTTTGGAAAATTTTATTTTATCATATTAAAGTTATAGAGATATTTTAGAACTTGTAAAACTGAATTTGGAGTTAATTTGTAAAAATTGAATATTTTAATATTTAATTATCGACTGAAAAATAGCCAATTTTTGAACAGTCTCGGAATTGAACGAAACAAGTTCCATTGGATCCGTAATAGTTAATTATTATCGGATTTCAAATTTCGTAGCAAACGGAGTTGTCGTTTGACCGTGGCAGCTCGAAAACGCATCGATATCGTTTTAATATTTATTTAGCGAGTTAAAATAGCCATTTTTCAAACGGTCTCGGATTTCGACGAAACCAGTTTCATCGGATCCGTAATGTGATATTATTGTAAGATTTCAAATTTCAAGTCGATCGGATTTGTCGTTTGTCCGGTACAAGCCAAAACGCCTAGAAATCGTTTAAATCGGTTTTTATTTAATCGAGCGTTTATTGCCGTATCTCACACATACGATGGAATTAGCTTCCGAAACCTATTCCATAGCGTCCGGAACGCCAAAAAACCTTAGAATCGCCTGTCGGCATGCGTAAATTGGAGATCGTTTGAGAAATTGGTTTATAAGTGATTTAATGTTAAAATAATAAGATAATTGGTTATAAATATAATTTTTTATTTTTCAAAACCCTAGTTCATCATGTTCATAGCCGGCCCTAGCTATTCCAATGGCTGAGAATACTCCTCCTTCCTCCCTCAATTACTCCCAATCCCCTCAACGATTTTAAAATCTCTCAACTAACAAAACGAAGAGTGTTGTGAGATCTTCGAATCCATATGGATTTGATCGGAAACGAAGCCATGTAGATCGAGTTGTGGGCCCGCGTCTCCCTGGGGTTTGGCATGCATTTCGAGCAGCAGGTGGTGGCCGAGCTCTGCAAGCTCCTGGCCGTGTGTAGCTTAGGAGGAGGGCTTCGAAACCCATATCTCCGATCGTTGTCAAAGTCGAAAACAAGGTTGCATTTTGTAACCCTAGAAGCATGGTTTGGGTTCAATTTTTGCACGACATGGCCTGGTAGGGGACGCTACCTGCAGGAAACGAATGGAAGAGAAGTGTGGGGGGGGCCCACGCACGTGTATTGGGGTGAGGGTGGTTTCTTTTGTTTGATTTTAATTTAAATTTGAAATTCAAATAGTGTCAACTTTAAAAATGAATAACTTTTGCATACGAGGTCGGATTCGGACGCGGTTTTTTGCGTTGGCTTCGTATCGCCGAGCTCTTCGCAATGCAGCTGGTTTGGAGTCGATTGGAGCTCGTTTGAATTTTGGGTAAAATTAAACGTTCGTTTAATTTTATTCGAAACGAACGCGAAAAACGGAAATAAAATCAAGGTGAGAACTCCTCACTCAATCGAAAGGTTTTGTTTAAAATTTTAAATAGTTAATATTGATTGTTGATTTGCTGATTGATTGTGTTAGTAGATACAGTAGGATATATACTATATATAGCGATATATATATATTGGCATATGTATATATCGGATTTGATTTCCCGCCTCGTATAGCGGATGAGACCCTATTGCGCCGTTATTAAGCGGATATTTTATAAAATCCCATATACCGCGATATTCCACCTTGAAGTGGAATTGGTATTGTGCTAACGTCTGTGGATGCAGGGTAACAGGTTGGAGGGATCCAACTGGATTCCTCGCATATTTATTTGTTTATGAATATTATGTTGATTGTTGATAATCACATTGATATATGATGTTATTCCCGTGATTGACCATTCGATGTCGTTGCATCATCGGATTCTAATTTTTAAATTAAAAATAACGGTTTTGAATTTAAAAGGGGTTTTAAATCGATTTTTTTCAAAGAATATGGTTTATTTAAAAATTTTGAATTGATTAAATTTTAAAATAAATAGATGGATAAAATTTTATGTTTTAAAAATTTATATTTTTATAAAATATAACTTAAAAGAAATTTTTAACAATAATAGGTTTTTATAAAATAGTTAAATTTGGTTTTTGGGAAGTTATTATTATTAATGGTTTATATAAAGGATTTTATAAATGGATGTTTTTAAATAAAAATTATTGAAGTTATAGAATAAATTTATAAAGTGTTAAGTTGATGTATAACATGAATTTCACTAGGATTTATAGATTAATAAATGTGAAATTTATAAAACGAACGGTTATTGGAAAATTTTAAGTTTATAAGTTATTAACTTATAGAAATGAATTTGGGGCATTAAAAAGGGGAATTTTATAGAAATTGTTAATAAATGAAGATTTCATTAGTTGAAATTATTATAAACCCTAAAGAAATCTTGTAAGTGATAAGATTTTAAAATTGGTGAAGTTCAAAGAAACGATTTGGTAAATAAATAATATTATAAGTATTTAACTTACAATATGGCTTTTGGGTATGAAACTGGGTTATGTAAATTGCATCGGATTAATAAAGGAATTTATAAAATTGGGGTTTATAATAGAAATGGAATTTATAAACTATGTTTATAAATTTGAAATTCATCGAATTTGATAAATTGAAATATGGGAATTTGTTAAGTGGGCTATATTCACTATTTTGAATATTGAATAGATTATTAAATAAAATGGGTTTGTTTTTGGGAAAGGAATGTTTTAAATGGAATTTAAAACGAATTAAAGGTGTTTTAAAATGTATTGAGTATTGAAAACATAGATTTCAACATTGATTGTTGAAATAGACGTTTTCGAGAAACAGAAGGGGATAATTTGTATAGTATTGGATTTATATATCTATTTTTAATTTCAAATCCATATACTAGTGTTTTTGGGTTGTCGTAACGATGTTTTACGCAACATTCGTTTTTAACCCAAATAAATGTGAAATAAAGAATGTTTTCTTAAAGAGAATGGAATAAAATACTTAACGGTAACTTAAGTATATTGAATATTTCCAAATTGTTGAAAATAAATAAATTTGTGGATTACTTATTTTTAAAATAAGCATGGGAATGGTTTTCTAATATGAAATGGAACGGTTTTTGTTAATTCACCTTTAAGGTAATTGAAAGCAAATAACTTGAAATCGATTTGGGAATCGTATGCTAGTAGATGCTTGGAATTTAAATCCACTTTGGAATTTATATATATGAAGGGAAATTTGTTTAAAAATAAATGTTGATTTATTTTTAAATATGAAAATATAATTTACGAATTTGGAACGTAAGTAAAATAAATCGGTAAAGATTTATTTGGTGGTTTGAAATTTGTTTCAAAAGGTATATATGATTAATGTGATTTGAAAATTGGTTTTCAAATGGTAAAGGTGATTGTAAATTGGTTTTTCAATTGGTTAAGTGTGGAAAATTTTATCGTGAAGTGGTTTTGGTAAAACAAATAATTGGGAAATTATTTGGAAATTGTGTATATATATCTTGCAAAGATATTTTGGGACTTAATAATTTTGGAAAAAATTATTTGGAATCTGATGATGTGGCGCATCCTTATTGATAGTTAAATAACCGACTATCAATATTTACCCTTGGATGGTATTGATTGTGTTTGTTTGAAATTGAATGCACACTTGTTTTTAAAATAAGCGCTCGCTATTCGGTTTAGCCGGGAGAGGACCTTTGTGTCATATATCCCATTCCGAATATGCGATACGTCGTTTGGATTGCATTTGAAGACCGGTGTTGAAGACCGGGTATTTGTGAAAACGATAGGATGACCTATCGATTGTCTCCGCATCGTTAGCTACGATATGGAGATTTCCTTTGTGATGGGAAATTTTATCGGGATTGTGAATACCCGGATTGCAAGGGCTTCCTTGGAAGTGCCTTCGGTTCTGTTCGAACCCGGAACAGACTTGTATGGTTACGTGTCTGACATTACATTTTGAGAGATAGAGCAGATTTCTTTCAAATACATTTCTATTGGTGGCGGAGAATTTATTCTCTTAGCTTAACACCCTTCTCTGAGACGTACGAGCTCAGAGGTTATGTAGTTGAAGGTTATCAGCGATATTTCCCAATCTGGTAATGTGGCATGCTGAGTGCTGCTGTGTGATGATCATTGGTTGGTCATTTGTGATATGATCATTTGTTTGATCATTTATCTTTGTGATTATTGCTTTGGTCATCTGTGGACCCGAAGCATGGCTTTGTTACACAAAGCGTAGCTTTGTGGACGAGACTTCGTCAGGACCTCACTCCCCGGAAATGGTCGAAACAGGAATATGCGGCAAGGTTATGAGGGTCGCGCCCTTTAGGGTATGTCATTTCCTTCTGGAAAAGGGTGGTATCATGGTATGGAGCCCAGATATTTACTCATGTGGAAACACTATATCTATTTCTGTGTGGTGTTGTTGGTATCGAGCGCTCGGATAAAGGTCCCAAAGGACCGGGGGATGACATATTCGTGTAGTAGTTACCTAGTTACAGAGGTAACCCGGCCTTGTGTTGGCAGAGATCTAACCGTAACGTTAGTTCTCGGGACGTCCCGCCAGAGGCGATCCCATGTGGCAGTAGGAAGTTCCTTAGCCTGACCATTTGTTGGAAATCCATTCCTCCAATACGCGCCTTGTACGGTTTTAGTTGTATTACCTGCCATTCACTTATGGTGGTCACCACTGTTTGGATGGTAGCTATAGTAGGCATAGTTCGGAATGTCTATGCTGGCTAGGATTTATATTCTACTTTCGAAATTGTTTTCTACACTATGCACTAGTAATAATATCAAAAATGATTTGATTTTCGCGTAGTAAGCATCTTTGACTATCATAAGGAGAAATCTCCTCCAATTCTGCGTTTGCATTGTGTGTGTGGCGGGAGGCCTTATGGTAGTTTCATTTTCCAAAAAGCATTGCGGATTTCAAAAATTAAAATTTCTTGTTGCTTGTTTAAAGATAAAACTGTTTTGAGTTCTCACACCAGTCCCATGACTGACCTGGAGTTTATTGTTCCTTTCCTAAACTCTGGGTGCCCACTATTTTCCACACGGGCAGTCTAGAGTTAGGTTGTCAGGTTATTCTGGATTCGGGAGTTGCTGTGCAGATCTGGAGGCGAGCCAGATAGCGTAGTCTATTATCTATTGTATATAGTATTTCTTTCCGCTGTTGTTGTCGTACACTCTGATTGATGTAATGTAATGTGATGTAATGTATAAAATGTATAGTTCTTTGTTTTAATGAATATTCATTTATCTATTATATGTTGTTCCGCTGCGACTGTGAGATTCTGTTATTGTTTCTCGTTCTGTTACTTGTTTTTCTGTTTTCTCTTCTCTTTCTTTTCTTTCTTCTTCTACCTCTTTCTTCTTCTAAAACCCTAACGGTTCGATTTTTCGGCAACGAAAAATCGCGATCGTTACACATATGGCCGAGCTTCACTTGTTCATTTAAATTTAAAGTAAACAGAAGACTGGCTTCCATTAAAATATAAGTAAAATGAAAAACAACTCAAAGTTCTAGGGGATCAAAAGCAAGCAGTATTTGTTTTCCCAAAAGCAACGTCTCTGTTCAAAATAAAGGTGAGTTGGACTAAAATCCTTTACACTAAAATTATATGTTTTGGTTTTAGATCACGAAAATTGAAGTGCTATGGATATGAATGTTTGTGTTGTATGTATAAATACTTGTCTATGAATATGTGTAAGTGTTATAACCTAAGAAGCCAGGCTACTCATCATCTTTTCTTTTGTCACTTCTCTGTATATTTTAAAAAAATGTGTTATGTTGATTCCAAAATCTCTTATCTTCCAATCTAAATAGATTTAGGTTATGGTGTAAAAAGGTAAACAATTTTTTTATTATACTTTGATTTAAAATTAGTTTTATTAAGTGTTATCAAGTGTAAAGAAATTAAAATGCCTGTTATAGTAAGCAATGTATAAATGTCCAAAATTCGAGTGGCATAAATTAAGCTTCTGATTATATGATTGTGATTGTCTTCGAAAATCTTGAATTATAGAGTTAGTTTTGTGATTTTTAATTAAGTGTGGAGGGACAAAGGGCGGGATGAACGGTATTGGATATTTGGACAAATTCTGGCGATGGGTTTGGGTTTTGAAGCAAGACGTTGGTCGTGGTGGAGCGTTGGGAGTAGGTGAAGGTCGGAAAAATGGCGTGGGATTTTCCTACAACCTATGGTGGCTAGGCGAGGACAAAGAATGGTTTAGGGATGAGTTTTGGTCATGGTTTATTTTCTTGCGACCGTGGCGTCATGGTGGGGATTGAAGGCTGCGGTACAGGGGGAAAGGTAGAGGGGAGAGAGAAGAAGCTACTGGCGAAGCAGGTTGGACTCCGATGGTCGAAGGCGGTGGCACGAGGCGGGAAAGGAAGTCATTTTTTTCTGGTGGTGGTGATTTGGTCGATTTTGTTGATTGCCTTTTGAAGGAAGACTGAGTGGCTAGAGTAGTCGCGTGGGCCGGGGGCAACATGGGGGAGAGGTCGGAGGTAGGCGGCGAGTCACCATCGACGTGTGTACGTGCACGGTGAAAGGTCCGTACAGGCAGAAGGGAAGAAGAGAGGAAGAAAATGAGGTAGAGGAGAAGGATTGGGCCGAAAATGGGCCAAGGAGAATAGGAAAAAGAAAAATTAAAGAAAAAGTAAAAGGAAAAAAAGGAAAGAGAAAAGAAATAAAGAAAAATGGAAGAAAACAAAAGAAGTAAAAAATAAGAGTAAAAGAAAAGAGAAAGAAAAGGAGATAAAATGAAAGGAAAAATAATGAAGAAAAGAAATGGAGTTTATACACACACACATTTATATGAAAACTTATATTTCCTTCCTTAAATAAAAACCTAATTTCATTTTAAATCCATAATTTAAAGTCGGTGATATTTCACAATTTAATGGAAATTAGCATTATTATCATTTAACTTAAAGGTATGAATAATTAATGGTATTTTATAATTTATTATTAATAAATTGTTTATTTTAAAATTAACTTGGATTCATAAGTAAATGGATATGGTTAATCAAGAGTTGATAAAAGCCTGATGTGTGACTTATTTGACATTTGTTATAGACCATTAAATTGGTTAACGATCTACATCATGACTTAATTCTACTGGAGATTTAATCCAATTATTCTTGTCTATGACATAAAGTGAACAATGGCGTTAAAATAATTGGATTTAAATGATGATACGTTTTATTTGAAATAAATGGATGCAATTAATTGCCATATTTGAATATTATCACCCAAATTAATAAATTGTTTATTTTAAACAATTTACCACTTAAATTTATTACTTGGATTTGAAAGGCTTAGGTTGGATACTTGTGATATCCGAAACCACTTCGATTTAAAAATCACTACAAACCCTTACGGATTTTGATTATAAAGTTTATAGGCTGGAACGGAATAAGTTAAGAAAAATTGATTATATTAGATAAGTAACTATACCCAGACAGTGTTTAAATATATATGGACTTCTGTAAAAGTTGTTAGATATAATTATATAAAACACGTAACTTTGTACGAGTTACCTTGGTTTCGAAGGACTTTCAGAACTCAAGTATTTCAAGTTAAATGTGTTTACTCACACTGGTTTCGAGCCTAACTCGGGTGTTACTTTATTGTAATGTTCGGGTCAGACCGAGTGGTACAGATTTTCAGGTTAGGATGCTTTTGGAGCTCAAGAGATGAGTCAGATTGTAATGACCCGGAATTTTGGGCAATATCAATTTAATAATCTGTGTAAATAATTTAACTAGTTTGATAATTTTTCTCTATAGTTTTAGTTTAAATTGATAAATTTATTCTTTTTAAAGGATAACAAATGTTTAATCTGATAATTGTGATTTATATCTTTCGGACAATTTAAAATGGACAAGATTTATTTTTCAAAGTTAATGAAATTTTATTCTATCTATAATACATACACTTGATATATATTGTGAATAGGAGATCTTTCGTTTTAAATAAAGTTGAATTTTCAATATATATGTATGTATATGTTATAGTTTGATATTGTTTTGAAATTTAATTTAATCTATTAATAATTGATGTATGAATATTACAGATTGAAGCTTTGTTTTAGAATCAATGTTTTCACAAGTTAATTTATTTTAATTTATTTGTTTTCAAATATAAGATGGATATTTATTTTTAATATGATAGTTTATAAAGGATTTAATCAAAGTTTTCTTTTTGTTTTCTTTAAAGTGCTTTAAATTTAAAATGGTTGTATAAATATAGATGTTTAGATTTTAAATTACATGTATAAAGATTTATTTGTATTATAATTAGTTTATAATATTTTCTTTAAAAAGTAAGCTATTTATAAAATAAAGGTTTACAAAGATTTCACACTTGTATTTATTAAAATTCAAAAGCTTATAATCTTAAAACATTTCACTAATGCATATAAACATTTCATAAATACATACAAATACTTTATGAATACATTTATAATTTAAATAATTTAATACATTAAAGTTTAACACTTGTAAATTGAGAAGTGCATGCAATTGACATTTGTTTGAATTAAAGAACATGTGGCAACATTTACTCTTATTTAGAATTTAAATTTATATAAAAGTTTTTGTTTCAAGAGAAAATTTGTTTTCCACTTTTATTTTTCATCTCAAACTCTTTTCTTATCTTTCTTCATTCTTTCAAACATTAATGGCAAAATCAGTAAACACTTCTTACAAAATCAAAAGCAAAAACCAATCTGAAAGTAAACCTGCAAATTAATGTTCTTTTCATCATCAAATCTGTAATCAAGTTTTACTAGCAACCTGCAAATTAAAGCTTCGGCATGTAATACAAGAATTCACATTCATCGACAAGTCAAATTAAAGCATGCAAGGGAATAAATTTCATCAACATATCAAAAACCTGAATTTGAAACCAAAGGCAACTCAAACCTGTAATTAAAAGCATTTCTGCAAAGCAAAAGAATTATCAATCTGAAAGCATGCAAAGGAAATTTCAAAAGCAAAACATAAATTAGCAAGCATGCAGGGAGTTTCAATAGCTAAGCCTGGGAAATACAGGACCTGTTCACTGCTCTGCAAATTAGTGAGTAAATCCTATTTTAAAAGCAGTTTGACTTAAATTTTTGTTTGAATGTTGCGTGCAAATGGATTGCTTTGATGATGAATTTTTGTTACCTTAATGCATGATTATAAAAATATGGAACTGTACAGTGTTATTAGAAACAATTCCAAATCTTCAAAAACCCAAATAACTTGATTTTTAACATGAATTAGACAGTGATTTGTTAATGAAAATTGTTTATAATCAAGTGAGTTATCATCTAAAATTAGTTTTAGGATTTTAAATGAATTAGTTATTCATTTTTTTTCCAAATTTACAGTAAACTTAAATTTTGGTCAAAAATTTTCTGCTTTAAATTCAAAATTGAATTACAAGTATGGAATGGTGAAGGAAAATCATGATTTTTGATGTAACTATCATAATTTTTAATTGAGTAATTATGTTGAATTTGGGGTTTAAATGAAATTGGGGATTTTGTAGATTTCTGATTATATGTACATTAATTCGATTTGATTTTTGAATCTTAGCTAGCTTGTAAGCTATAGATTTTAGGAAAAATGTCTAAGAATTTTTCTAATAGCAGAATTGTGCGAATTAGATTAAACTAGGGTTTAGCAGTGTGATTTGTTGCCCTGGGTTGCCGAGGCATTTGCATCTCGGTTTATGGTTCGTATGAAATCGCGTCAGAGGGGGAAGGGTGTTCAGGGTCATGGCATTTAGATGGAGGCTCGGCGAAGTTTATCGATGAAGAGGTCGACGGCGTTGGGAAGTTTGGTGACGAGTTTTGGGTTTTAGTTTTCGAACGATGATGTTACGTTTGATCTGGGTTTGGGTTATTGCTCGCACGCGTTCAGGTGATTGTCGCCGATGGTCGCGACGACCAAGTTTGGCCGGAGGCAGTTGCGCAAGTTCACGAGGGTATACCGTGTACACTGGAGGTGGATTTGAGAAGACGAGTTGAAGAACTCAGGTTTGCTTTTGCGTTTTCATAGAGACGACTCGAAGCAGGGAGTTTGGGTTTTTCTTCGGGGCTGGCTCGTGTGGGATAAGTGTTTTACTCCAGTATTTTTGTTTGTGGGCTTTTGGGTTAATACTGTATAAATGTTGAAGTGCCAGTTTAACCTATTGTTGGAAATAAAATAAAATCAAGCTTTAAATTTTAAAACCAAGTTTATAAAGAAAACAAATTTATAAAAGGTTAAACTTGTTCCTCGATATAAAAGTAAATTAACTTTTAAAAGTGTTAATTGAACTAAATTTTTAAATTTAAATTTGTTTAAGATGGTTTCTTTTGAGAGTAATTTAACTTAATTAAAATTGAATTTTAAATTTAAATGAGGAATGTTTTGAATTTATATTTTTAATCAAAGTTTTAAAGTAAATTATTAAGTAATGTTTAAAAGCTAATTTTTCAAATTCTATTTGAAATAAATAGGTTTAAATTTAGATAACTTAAAGTGTTTAGATTTTAAATTGATTTAAAAATGCATTATTTCCAAATAAGGTTATTGTTAAAATTTTGAAATAAAAATAGAATAATTTATTTTTAAGTTGTTAAAATTTGATTTAATTCAAATAATTTATGTATGAAAATAAATAAGGATAAATTATTTGGATAATTAACTTAAGAATACTTATTTAATAAGATTTGCTAATAAGTTAAGAATTAACTAAGATAAATGTTTTCTTGATTAATTAAGGATTTTGAAATATTAAAAGTTAATTAATTAATTTTTTAATTAATTTTAAATAATTAGTTAATTTTTTATTTAATTTTAAATAATCACTTAATTATGGATTAATTAAGTGTAATTACTTAATGAAGTAATTAATGGTTAATAACTGAATGTAATTAAGAAAGTAATTACTAATGGAAGTAATTAAAGTGGAAGTGATTAATGGATAATCACATGATGCAATTAATTAAGGATTAATTAATATAGTTGTTTTGAAGTTAATTAATTATGGAGTAATCAATTAAGAATTATTTAATGATGGAATTAATTATTTATTAAGTACTTAATTAAGAGATTAATTAAGGTTTATTAATGAAAGTAATTAGAGATAATTACTTATGTAAGTAATTAAGAGTTAATTACTTAATTTATTTTAGTTAATTAATTTATGTGATTAATTAATTAATGAATGAGATTAATTTAAGATTAATCACTAAGGGTAATTAATTAAAATTGTAATTAATTAATAAAGTAATTAATTAAGGATTATTTGTTAATTGAATTGAATAATAATTTATTAAATAAGTGATTAAAGATTAATTAATTGAATTAATTAATCAAGGATTAACATAATTAAATTAGAAATTAATTAATTAAGAAGTTAATTAATTAAGTTAAGTAACTACAAATTTTTAATTACTGATTATGATTAATAAATTAATTAATTATAAGTTAATTATTTATTTAATTAAAGTATTATTAATTAATAAGGATCATTAATGAAGGTGATTAATGATATTAATCAAAGTTGATTAATATAAGTGATTAATTTAAATGTGATTAATTAATTGTAATTAATTAAGAATTAATGTAATTAATTATAGTTAAACAATTAATGAATGATCATTAATTATTGTAATTAATGATAGTAATTAAAGGGTGAATTACTGAATATGGTTAAGGATAATTACTTGAATGTAATTAAAGGATAATTAATCAAGGAAGATTAATTAAGGAAAATCATTAGAGATGATTAATTTATTTATTTGAAATAAATAAATGAAGAAGGCTTTAAGTAATTCAATTGATTAAAAGATAATCAATTCTGTTTTGGATGTTTGATTAATATGGATTGATTGATTAATATTGGTTAATTGATTGATATTGGATGATCTATATTTAGAGATTGATACTGTATGATTGGTTGATATTGGATGTTTGATATTGGTTGATACTGGATATCTTTGTTATGTGATATGCTGCTTTTTGAAGATGAATATTGATATGAATTATCTCTTGTGATAATATGGTTCATCTATCTGTTTATATCATCCTGAATATGAGTTTAAACTGTTTAAACCCTTAAGTATAACTTGGACATTAAAATGACGTTTGGTTTCGGTGAGACCAGGATCGGATTTTCATATTTGGATATCCGAAAACCACATAGATTCCAATTAAACGTTAGGTCGTGTATCCAAGTGGAGCAAGTGAAGACTCGAGGTCTAAGGGCTATACGTCAGTATAACTCTGTGGGTGATTCCGTAATGAGTTGACAGAATAGTACTTATAGATTCGAGATGATGAATCACAGTGCAAGGGCTATGATCGTTGACTCTGAGGGTGATTCCAATAATGAGTGCAACGAGATAGTGCCTTCGGTTTCGTTCTAACCCTGAACGAAGTTGTATGGATTGAATGCTTTCAGAACATCGTCAGGTGGACGATGAGCATTCTAAGATAGATGTGATCTATAAAGGTAATCATAACCTCAAGCCTCGTCAACCGGGAATGGCTAAAACAGGGGAGGTGCAGCAAGGCTTCGTGGGTAGCCCCCACTTGAGAGTGAGATTTACCCCTGTCTAGAGGTCCCTTTCTATTTCGGCTTAGTATGTGGTTGGTCGTGCCAACTACGGGGTGGTCTTGTTCGGGACTGTCCAGTAAGGGATGGTTCTGGCCTTGTGTTGCAGGGGAGCGGGTGTACTCCTCAGTACTGTGATCTAGGCCACGTACTGTGACGGGCGGTACCCCAGTAGCCCTGCCATTGATGGAATCCAAAATCCAATAAGTGCCTGTACGGTTTTGATTGTGCCCAACTATGTTGGAACGTGAGATGTAAGCATTCCAGCTATTTCTGTATTTTATTTTGAAAACCCTAGACACTATTATAATATCACTGGATTTCCTATCAAATGTTTTGGTTAGCGTAAGGTAAAAACTTTTCCATATTTATGTGTGGGAAGTCTTACGTGATACCTTTTATTTTCAAAGGTTTTCTAAAGTTAAGCAATTTTAACCCGTTTACTCACACCAGACCCCTGTCTGACCCGAGTGTTTATTTTCTGTTTTATTAAACTCTTGGGTACTCATATTATGTATGAGTAGTCAAGTGGATCAGGTTAGCTTGACAAACTTTTGGAGGAGATATGGAGCAGGAGGCTTCCACGTGTAGATATATTATGATTCCGCTGTGTTTGTTATATCTGTTTCTCTTGTATCTTGAGTTGTATAGTTAGACAGATGTTTATAACTGTCTAATAGGTATTGTTTTAAGTTGTGTACTCTGATGTAATAAGATACTATGTAATATTTTATGTGATATATTATATTTTATTCGTTCCGCTGTGAGTTCTCTGATGTTGTTTGTGTTCTTCTTTCTCTTTCTTTTTCTTATTCTATCCCTTTCTTTCTTCAAGATGATGCGATTTCCTGGAGATAGGAAGTCGGGTCATCACACAGATGGCAGAGACATATTGATTATATTCCGCTACGTATTATAGACTATATGGCCAGTATTTAGGGACAAGTTATTATAACTGTCTAGATTTGTTGTACTCTGATATCTTGTATGTATATGTTAACGGTTACAACTTTTCTTGCGTAAAATGTTGCTATTGTATATTATATTTTGTTCCGCTGCGATTGTGTGATTCTGTGCTATTATATATGTTTTCATCTTCTATCTCTTTTATTCTTAACCCTAACAGCCTGGTATTTTCGAAACTCGATTGCTCGGCACTTTATATAGTGGACGTATTAGTGTTGATTTTCGAGGGTCGAAAATCACTCGAGCTATTACACGTGGTATCAGAGATGAAGGTTACGCGAGAACCTTGGCTCTGGTGGAGATTACTCATTAGAGATAGGGTCAGTAGTACCCTAGAATGAGTTGAGAGTACTATATGAGGGCGTACTTGATATTTTCTTATGTAATGATTTTAAAATGATTTTAAAAACGATTTTTATATAAGGTTATATTTTGATATACAAAAGAATTTTTTTTGCAGATTATTGTAGTATATCAAGGTGATTGGCTGTGACTATTATAATCAAATATGATTATAAGATTTAAGGGGTAAAATACATATAACCGAATAGAAATTTGGGTGAGGATTAACTGTACAAATAAGTTAAGCTAAAAATGGATTCAAACCTGAATTTAAATCCTGGAAAATTCAAAAGAATTTTCAAAGTGTTTGAAATAAATTACCTTGATTATATTTTCCTAATGAATTTTGATGGAATATATGGTGTATTTAATTTCCAAGTATGATAATATTGATTATTATCATAAATTGGTTGTTGTGTCTTAGTAAAGGATGTTTATTACCAAATAAACAATGATAAAACAGATGGAATGTTTTAAGGAAGTAAAAATTTATATAAGTATGACTTATAAATTGAAATGGATTTAAAATCATGGAGTTTTAAATCTAAGCCAGAAGAATTTTGGAATTGTTTTAAAGTGTTAAGAAAATAATAAGTAATATTATTTAGAATATTTTTTGAATACAGAAATCTTGTTCTAAAAACAAGAGTTGTTGGAGGATTAATTTGTTTCGGATTAAAAACCCAGGATGGTTTAAAATTTAAAAGTGTGACTTGATGTGTGAATGGGATAAATATTTATGTATATGTGAATATATATGATTTCAAAGTTGATTTTAAGTAAATAACTAGGTGTTTAAGTTTTGAATTTCCCTTTGAAATGAGAGTATAAACCAAGGAGAAACCAGTTTTTGAACTTATAAGTGGGAAAAGATATTGATAAGAAATTTAATTTGGAATGGAAGATTTAAATTGACCAAGGTTAAATGGATTGAATGGATTGGAAATTTACTTAGGACAAGTTGATTAATTTTTGAACTTATGATCGAAAGTTGGAAATTTTCAATGTGAAATTGAAAATTTAACTTAAGGAAGTTAAATGGATTAAATTGAAAAGAAACGTATGGATTTGATATGAGGTTATGTATGAATAATTTCAAACAGCTTTTGAAATAAAAGGGGGTTTTGAATTCTGGAAAATTTATGATGGATGCTATTGATGGGAGTTTAGATAATTTGGATGTTCATTTACTTTGACATATCCTGCAATCATCCTGCATGTTATTGACAGTATATATAAAACTGTAAATTGGGTCATTTCGATTAAATTGAGAAATGGAGTGAAATGATATATGTCCATTCCTGAAATTAAAGTAAAAATTTATCCTAAAATTTATTTAATTGATTTTGATTCTTAGAAATAAAAACTGAATTTATGGAAATGGAATCATTTTGAACTTAAGTTTAAAATGTTAAAAATGAATTTATCGACCATAATTGTTTAAAGGATCAGATTTAAAATTTTGAAGTCATAATTGGAAAATAAAATTGAATTCCAAAAAAAAGATTTGAACTCTCACTTGAACCATTAAATAAGTTTTAGTAAAGGTAATTTAAATGAATATTTGAAATTTGGGCTCATGATTTAATTATAAGAGATTTAGATTGTTAAATTGAATGTTAAGGGTTAATCTGATTTAAGTCATTAAATCAGTATTTTGAAAACCGAACTCGAATTTATATAAATCGAGATGGTTGAAGGTTGAGAACGAATTGAAATTAATTCAACATCAAAATTGAATTTGAATTAATTGGGATGGTAATCGGAGTTCAATTAGTGATCAAAATGGGAATTGATTTGAATTGAAATAGGAATCGAAGATAATTCGAATTGGAATATGAATTGAATCAATTTAAATGGAAATGGGAATTGGAAATTGCTTTGAATTAGAGATTGGAAATTGAACCAGTTTGGCCTTGAAACCATTTTCAAATAAATTATTTTAATATATATTGCATCAAATCTTTTTTCTTAAATATTCAAATTATTTTGAATTTTCCAAGCTATTTACTTTACGAACCATTCTTTTTAAAACTCAAACTATCTTATATTAACTGTTTAACTATTTTGAAACCTATTCAAATCATTTTCTAAATTCAAACTAGTCGAAGTGGAAAATATTTATATTTAAATCCATGGTTTAAATATAAATTGGAATAAACTGAAATTATAACCCAAATGGAATTAGAAGCAATTTTGAATTGGAACCGAAATCGGATATTAAGGCAAAAGTGATTTTGAAGTGAAAGAGTATATTTTGAGAAATATATGATGATTAGAACTGAAAACGTTGATAGCACTATAACTAAAACTTACTTTATTAAGAGGTAAGAGCTTGAAAATTTGATTTGGCATTAATGAGATTATAAATATTAGTTATATATTCAAACTCCCTTATTGAAATTATGACCAGAAGAAATAATCTTTGAAAGATATCTGAAATATAAAGTGGAATTTATATAAGCATGAGGTAATCCAAAAATTATTCAAGTTGAAAGAATAATCATTTATATATACAAGAATGATTTTATGAGAATGGAACTGAATGGGTTTTGGAACTCATTGATTTTAAAGGCTTTTGATTTTGGCAAAAAGTCAATTTTGGGAATTCGGAAAGCCAAGTTTGAGAACGATCGATTTTGAGATGTCGATTTTGAAATTTATATGTGATACATATAAAGAGTATGATTTGAAAGGTACTATATGTATATAGCATGAAATGTTTTGAGAATGATATGTGAAAAACGGTGCTCGCATTTAGAGTTGAAACTCATAGTAGGATATCAACTGGGTGGTTCTGCATTGAGCCCTAAGGGGGGTTCTAAATTTGGATCCCAGAGGACGTCCGAATAAAACTTTAGTTCCTGAGGATTATGTTTGGGGTAGTGCAATTCGTGTGGCGCTGATGCCTATAGTTAAAGTGGGGTTATGCTGTGACGGCAATGTAATCCTTTTGTGACTGTGATCTATAGCGTTTCCATAGCGTAAGTCGAGGGGAAGTAATTGCCTAAAATCTACATTTGATTTCGCTGGTAGAGCGTTGTAACAGCGATAGATTGCGATCTGTATGGTTCATAGCGAAAGTCGTGTGGCAGTGAGTGGCTACAGGATACATTGGGACTCGGCTGGTGTAGTCTGCGATCTATATGGTCAAGTTTCATTTGGCAGCGTAATTCGAGTGGCGTCGATGCCTACAGTTACATGGGTTCTGCTTTGGTGGTAACGCAACGCTGGTGTAGCTGCGATCTGTTGCATTTTCCATGGCGAAGTGGGGTGGCGGCCTGGAGTGCATGCATGGGGGGTGGCCTCGGATCCTTGTGGAAGCGATCGAGTGGTCGGCAAAAAATTGGGATTAGGGCTCCTATAAGCGGCGGCTCAGTTCGATTACGTGAGTAGGTTTTCATGCGATCTGTGATTTGCTCGGTGACGTGGAGGTAGGGAGAGGTAATTATAAATTGTTTTATTTATATTATAAATTAGATCGTTCAATGTTCTAACGTACGTACCTTTCACATATGAACACAAATTCACTCGCGGTTTTTTTGTTAGGATCGTATTGAAATTTCGAACATTTTGGCGCTGGTTTGGACGAATTCTGAGACTGTCATTTTTGGGTTTAAATTGAATTCAAATTCAATTTAAATTCAAATGGTGAGTGTTTTAACCCACTCTGTAACATCCCGCCTTTTCACACGCTTTAAATCGACACACGTGCCAATTCAAACCGTTCGTAAGGGCGGATTGTTATCGGGTAAATAAGAAAAACGAGAAAGAAATAAAACAAAATAGAATCTCACAGTGGAAGGATAAAATATAATAAACAAATATACAGTTTATAAAGCTGTTTTACAAAATATTCGATTATACTTACACATTTATCAGAGTTACACCTACCAATAACAATGCAGCGGAACAATATGAGTGTAGTGGAATATAATATAGTAGATAATAGTAATACAAGTCTTCATCTTCGTCCTCCAGAATAAAATCTTCAAACCTTGAAACGCTCGGACTGACCCGAACGAATTGAAAAGACAAAAACACTCGAGTCAGAACTAAAGGATCTTATGTGAGTGAAATTAACAGAAATAAATATGAGTGTAGTAACTTAAGAGATGCTCGGGATTCACATCTCCTAAGGATCCGTTAAACTATTTACTATGTAGTATATTTCGCTATTATAATAGTGTCTAATTGTAAAATAAACTTACTTTAAAATAGCGTTAAGGAGTGACCCAATATTCCCCTTAACACGTAATATATTCCCATAGTCTATACAGTACCGTAATCTCCCCCGAAATGGGCGTCGTAAGAGGGCACTCCATAGGTATGGTACAAAACAAAATCGTATAAGGCACGCTAGGGTAGGTGACACGGCACAACTAGGCAATGCCAGGGTAGATATACCAATTACGCTTCCGGACCGGTGGTAGCGCGTATCCGCAGCTACCGCCCACCTCGAACAAACTCCCCCCTAAATCAAAAGTAAAGGTGGCCACCGAATCAATCCAAAGTTAGCGTATAGTATCGAAGAGGAGTGTCCGATAAAGGGCACTAACCCCCTTAGCCCGTCGATCGCTCATGTTTTAGCCACCTTATGCCAACTCACGGGAGTTGGGTACACGTATTTACCTCAAAGGAAACGCCGCCACCAACCTACTTCATTCTGGAATCTCCACCGCGTACACGGTTGTTAAAGTGGTTTTCGGAGTTGGCAGAGAATATGACAACTTCCGATCCCGGTCTCTTCAACAACCAATCGTTATTATAAACCGCGGTCTTTTCAAAAATAGTTTATACTTTAAAACCAGAATATAATATCCATTTCAAAACTATGAATACGATATCCTTTAAAAACCCAAATCAATATGATATCATTTTTATTTCAAATATATCCTTTTCCAAATCATAGCCCTTTAAATCTATATATCTTGAAACCCATAGCTTTGAAACATACTTCAATTACTTAAATGGTTTAAATATGAAATTACTTTATAAAGTAAAATAGCTTCTTTAATTTCACAATAATTTCCCAATATCAATTTGAACCTCCAAATAAACCATTTTAATTCCCATATACTTCAAAGCTTAAATATTCTATATTTCAAAACTTAAATTTTTATAGTTCATATATTTCAATCTTTAAATATTCCACTATTTCAAATGGATTCTTTGAAAATTTAACATATCAAATCCAATTCCTATTATTTAAAACTTGAAATGTATACTTAATAGAACAAATATTATTTAAGTAAAACCCTTAAACTTCAATAACAGGATATTCTTTTAATTAAATTAACTTGATAATATTATTTAAATTAATTTGATATTCGTTTAAATCCTCTACTCAAAAATCAAGTTATAAGATCATACCCTTTAAATCTTAATTTATTTACATTTCAAAACAATTTTTTCGAGGAAAATTCTTAAATCCATTAATTCAAATTATATTCACATTTATCTTCAACCTTACTTTTATTTGAGTTATTATAAACTCTATATACAATAGAATTCCAAATACATTCTTAACCATATTATATAAACGAAATCAACTTCATTATTAAGCTTATTTTAAAAATTCGAAACTAATTTATACATAGCTAAATTCAAGAATTTTTAATATATATATATATCAAAATTTAATATTTATTAAACCGTATTCTTTCCAAAACCATAGAAAATCATTTCAAAAAATAATTTTATATATATACCGCGGTGCCTGTATATAATTTTCTATCCTTTGGTCAAGTGATACGGATATTTATCATTTCAATCCGCAATTTAAAAATAAAAAATGCGGATGTATATCATTTCAAACCGCAATCCCGAATGAAATGAAAATGCATAATAACTTGCAGTTTATACAATATAAATACAGCATCCATTCATCCATCATATCAATCATCAAACATTTATCAATTTAACATCCATATTCAAACAATCACATCAATAAATAATAGTTAATTACTGACAGTTAACTTTCAATAATGAATTAAATAACTATTTAATTGTAGTTTATATGCAACAATAAATAAATTTAACTAGCAGTTTATATGCAATAATAAATTTAACTAAAATTTTAACTGCAGTTTATATGCAAAAATGAATTACATAACAAGTAAATTATATGAATGCAAATTAACTGAGATAATGATGAAATATATGCCAAACCACTATAAATAAATTTCTAAACACATCATAAATCAATTTAACAAACATAAGAAATTTTAGAAATTGTAAGTGGGTTAAAACACTCACCTTTATACAAATCTGAAAATAATAGACTTCTAATCAATAACTTCGCTCTACGTTTCCTTAGTCTTCTTTTTAATTGCTAGCTTTGTTCCGTAAATTTTCTTTTATTTTGATTTACTTTAATTTCCCTCCTTATTATATTAATATATATATATGTATTTATGTATGTATTTTTAAAAGGTTTGGAAAAAAATTGAAAAAGAACAATTTGAAAAAGAAAAGGATTGAAATAAGAAGAGCTGAAAATTGTAGAGAAGATCAAGATTTGAAAAGAAAGAAGAAAGTTTGAAATGGAATAAAACTTGAGAAGAAGAATATTTGAAGTGGAAGGAAAAATTAAAATGAGATACGATAAGGAGATTTGAAAAAAAAAAAGATTTGAATGGAGGCTAGGGTTTCATTTGCATCATATCGTATTTATAAGGTTAGAGTTAGGTTTAGGGACAAAGAGATTTGAAAAGAGAGGCTGCTATTAATTAGAAATAAAGTAAATATGAACAACTTGGTATTGAAATATAGTAAATATGAACAGCCTTTTTTTTAAAAGTAGCAGGTATTAAAAAGAGGTAATTATTAATTAGAAAGGGAATGAATCTGGAGGGAAAAAATTAAATGTCACGTTTTATTAGTTTGATTCTAAATTAATTAAGTGCTAGATACAGAAAAGTTTGAATACATCATATATATTCATACTTTAACTGTGTGTCAAAATTGCTAAACATATATCAAGTACGATTAATTGGTGATAATATATAGGAATAAACAAGAGTAAATGTAGATGCAATCACATAAGGATCTAATAGGGAAGGAGATAAAAGGTAACGACATTGATTAATTCCACTTTCCCACTTTAGCCAATTTTATTAATACGACATTTAATTATCATGCAAGTTGTATTATGACTAGAAAACATAAACAACAAACAATAAATTAACATGTATATAATATTTCCTCACTTTTAAATTGTTTGATAATAATAATAAAAATTAAATCATGCTTTAGCAATTTGAAATTAAAATATTAAATGTTTATATGTATATACATGCACACAAACACACATACATGTGTGTATAAAGTTAAACCAAAGCTTATTAATTAATTCAAAGCATACTTCCATACCACATTAAATTGTCTAATGCATTTGTAAACTTATGTATACTTGAAGTCAAAAATACATGTATACATATAAATTAAACCTTTTTACCTTAATGAAATTTATTTAATTTTTCAACAAAACAAAAGTGAAACACGACAAATTAAGCAATATAGTAACAAACCTTTAAGATCCTTAAATAAGGACATTTGAGATAATAAATTAGGTAACAAATTTAAATAGTGTTGTAATCAAAATCAAAGCTTAGATTTATTATCGAAAAATTGTTGAGCATATGTAAACTTCTATTATAATTTATTAGATTAAGAACAAATAATTTATTCAACAAATTATTCAAATTTCATGATATTTTCAATTCAAGATGAAGTGACAATATGTGTATACAATATTTCTGTTTCACACAAATGCAAATTATTTGTATATAAACTTTCAGATCTAAAAAAATGTAATTTGGTTTAAGAGTTTAAAACATGGATCTATAATTAAAACATTCTTTTAATTATATACAATTTTTTTTGATTTATCAAATTAAAAGTCAAATTAATTCATTCAACAAAAAAATTCAAATAAATAAATAAATGTTGATTCCCATTCTTACTATTAATACATTCATTATCCCACAAACATATTTACAATTGGTTAAGTTTCATTACATTGATACTTCCGTTTCACCTTTATTCGTATTACTATTTTATTTCCACAAATTGTGTAATGACTACCTAATTCAACATATTGAAATTTGTCGATTTCACCCATAAATTAAGATTTTAAATCCACTTAACTAATTTTCCTCGGTTCCATCCTTTATTACATCAACTGTTACTTTAATTTACATTAACCAACGTAAAATTAAGATTTATTTGTAATCGATTACCAAATTTTATTCTAACTCGTTAAATAAACAAGCAACCTAAAAATTGCAACTTATGTGCTTTTAATTGCATTGAGATTTAAACTTATTAGCTTATATCAACACTATAATCATTAATTGCAAACGGATTACCAATTTTAGTCACTACCCTAAATAACTAACGTATATTAATCTACATTATTCCCAAGTTACAAGAATTAATTACTATTTATTATATCGTTTCATTGATCAATTCAACATTTGCATTGGTTTTTCTCATAATAAATTTATTACCCAATACTCCTATATTCATCTTAGATTTGTTCAAATGGCTATATTTCAATTTATAACCAAAAATTTCTATTGATTTCCCATCTTAATTTATTAGCCTCCATTAACGTTAATTTACCTTTAAGTTATCTAACGGACAAGTGTTGAAATTGATTACATACACCGTTCTCACCCTATTACCAATTGGATGAACTTTCATTGATTCGTAGCTATTGCATTAATATCCATAAATTTCATCCACATCTCTATTAATGTAAAATTTAATATTAAATCCCCCTTATTTGCAATTAATTCACTTATTGAATTTTTTTTCTTTTCTTTCAAATAAATTAATAAATCTAAATTTCACTCCTAAGATCCACCACTTGTTATATTATAAATGAAATTAACATTTGTTACATCCACTAGAATTAACAATCTTTTATGACAAATCAATTTATCCTAAATGCACAATTAGGTCAATTAACTGCAATTAATTTCACATTAAATTTTATAAATTATCAATTGAAACTTTAACAAATCCGTTACTTGATTTAAAACCCTGTTATTCAATAAATTGACATTTAAAGGTGAAATTAACATTGACTTATATTTCATATCATAAATGCATGCTTTATTTCATACTATTTAGTTATAAATGTATATTGATTACTACTTATATTCTTTAATTAATTTACTTTCTTGGTTTCATACTTAATAAGTTTTCACTTCCGCAAATATTATAATTACCTACATGACATTGATTTTTATTTCATGAATTCATTAAATAAATCCACTAATTGCCTTTGTTTCCTTATATTCAATTTATTACCATTTTAAATACGTTTATTATCAACAACATTCCTTAAAATTACTTATCTACAATTATTGCATTTTACTTTCGGTTACTATAACAATGAATTCATTAAATTTATTACTAATTATATCATTGCATTAGTTAATACAATATTCCCATTTGTTTTTCATATATTCAATTCCTTAGCCTATAACAATTTCCATTACTTTAAATAAATCATAATTTCATTTCAATTATTAATACTTATCTTTAATTTTAAACGTTACATTTCATTTATTTAAAATTTTAGTTTTTACTTATTTCTTCCTAAAATTAATTACAAACTCTTAATCAAATTAAGCAATTAATTTCTCAAAATTTACGGGTCGTTATACTCTCCCTCACTCAAAACTTTTCGTCCCCGAAAAGGAAAAGAAGGGAAAGAGGAACTTATAAATTAATATCTATTATGTAAATCATTACATATAATCGTAACTTTAATTGTGTTATATAAAATGAAATATTAAAAATGGTTTCAATCGCAAACATCTAATTCAATACAAACAACCATCAATAAACAAAATCAATACAACATCAAACACTTGCAACAAGGCATACGACCATAAAAACAATCATTCATTCATATCAAACATAACAAATAGTTGTTTAGGTTTGGACACTTTAAATTGTACAGAATGAAGAATAACTACTAAGTGTATCCTTACTCAAACAACCATAAACCAACAAACAACAATTTCAACAATAAACTAAGTTTATTCTTGTCAATTTCATTTCATACTATTGTTGTTTGACTTCTTTTTATACATATAATGGTTTATATCTTTTTTTTCCATTTATTTGCAGTATTCATCTTTCTGCTTATTTTATTAATACATAGCTTCAATCATTTACTTAAGTTTATTATCTTTCATATATACTACTTAATTTTATTATTACTAAATTCCATTTATAATGCTTGCCTTTCTATTTTAATCAATAGCCTTTCAATTAGTGCTTAAGTTCATAACGCCTCTAACCCCAAATTCTTATTATAGTAAGAATTCCATTATAACTTAAGTTTATAACTCTATAACATCAATTCTTATAAATAAAAGCAATTGATTGAACACTTCCATTTCATACTTTTAATTGTACAATCTCCATTACATTTCTTATTAAACATTTCAACTTTTAATATTTGGTAAGTTATATATATATATATATGCTTTTAAAGAATGAAATTGAAGGTTATACAAGTTTTCTCATTTCTTTTAATCAATTTAATGTTCAATAATTATATCCTTTATTTCATAGGTTACAAATTTCAAATTTCATTTAATACCATTTATAACCTAGCATTAAATCTCTTATTTCGTTTAGAGGTTTCGATTTATTTATTACCTACGTTCCAATTCACTACAATAATTGAAACTATTTTTTAATGGAAACTTAAAAATTTAATGCCGGGTTTTATTTCAAATCATTTTAAAATAATAGATAAATATATACTTTCAACTTATATATCCATTTATATTTAAACAACTCAAATTTATATTTGTTTGAAAATTTCTGTAGTCGAACTGCTACAATGGCCTTCCCACTTCGAAACTCGAAAATGAATGTCGATGCGTGCACTCATCACCGAAATTATTTTCCAGCGACAGAGAGGGGAGTACAGAACTTATATTTTTTTTTTCTCAAATTTCTTTTAAAACATTTCTTTCAAATTATATTGAAATACTTATATCAGAAAATACTTCTAAAATAATATTACTATTCCAAAATTATTCGAAAGAAATTTTCAATAGCCCGGAACTTAAATTCTAAATTTCCAATTTTATTTATTTTATTTTAAATCTTACTTTGACTATTAATTATAAAGTTATTACCTAAAAAATAATATATTGCAACCAAATATATATATATATATATATATATATATCATTTAAAATTTTATGTTATATATAGAAAATATAATAGGCAAAATTATTTCATTCGCCTATAATAAAAACAAATATTATGTCGGTCTGTCCTATTAAGTGTTTAGAAATCCCTATTGATGTCACAGCGTCCCGTGCACCAACTAGAATTTATAAATACAAAACGGAACAGATTAACACTATATTAAAACCTTTTTATAACACTAACAAGTACGCTCTCTCATATATACACTCAGCGACTCCCACAGGGTATTACTACCCTATTAGTAAAGAGTCAGACCCCACAAAGATAAGGTTTATCGCTAAACCAAAGCTCTGATACCACATTGTAACATCCCGCCTTTTCGCACGCTTTAAATCGACACACGTGCCAATTCAAACCGTTCGGAAGGGCGGATTGTTATGGGGTAAATAAGAAAAACGAGAAAGAAATAAAACAAAATAGAATCTCACAGCGGAAGGATAAAATATAATAATCAAATATACACTTTATAAAGCTGTTTTACAAAATATTCGATTATACTTACACATTTATCAGAGTTACACCTACCAATAACAATGCAGCGGAACAATATGAGTGTAGTGGAATATATATAGTAGATAATAGTACTACAAGTCCTCATCTTCGTCCTCCGGAATAAAATCTTCAAATCCTGAAACGCTTGGACTGGCCCGAGCGAATTGAAAAGACAAAGCACTCAAGTCATAACTAAAAGATCTTATGTGAGTTAAATTAACAGAAATAAATATGAGTGCAGTAACTTAATAGATGCTCGGGATTCACATCTCCTAAGGATTCGTTAAACTATTTACTATGTAGTATATTTCGCTATTATAATAGTGTCTGATTGTAAAATAAACTTACTTTAAAATAGCGTTAAGGAGTGACCCAATATTCCCCTTAACACATAATATATTCCCATAGTCTATACAGTACCGTAATCTTCCCCGAAATGGGTGTCGTTAGATGGCACTCCATAGGTATGGTACAAAACAAAATCGTACAAGGCGCGCTAGGGTAGGTGACACGGCACAACTAGGCAATGCCAGGGTAGATATACCATTTACGCTTCCGGCCCGGTGGTAGTGCGTAGCCGCAGCTACCGCCCACCTCAAACAAACTCCCCCCTAAATCAAAAGTAAAGGTGGCCACCGAATCAATCCAAAGTTAGAGTATAGTATCGAAGAGGAGTGTCCGATAAAGGGCGCTAACCCCCTTAGCCCGTCGATCGCTCCTGTTTTAGCCACCTTATGCCAACTCACGGGAGTTGGGTCCGCGTATTTACCTCAAAGGAAACGCCGCCACCAACCTACTTCATTCTGGAATCTCCACCGCGTACAAGATTGTTAAAGTGGTTTTCGGAGTTGGCAGCTAATATGACAACTTCCGATCCCGGTCTCTTCAACAACCAATCGTTATTATAACATCGCGGTCTTTTAAAAATAGTTTATACTTTAAAACCAGAATATAATATCCATTTCAAAACTATGAATACGATATCCTTTAAAAACCCGAATCAATATGATATCATTTTTATTTCAAATATATCCTTTCCCAAATCATAGCCCTTTAAATCTATATATCTTGAAACCCATAGCTTTGAAACATACTTCAATTACTTAAATGGTTTAAATATGAAATTACTTTATAAAGTAAAATAGCTTCTTTAATTTCACAATAATTTCCCAATATCAATTTGAACCTCCAAATAAACCATTTTAATTCCCATATACTTCAAAGCTTAAATATTCTATATTTCAAAACTTAAATCTTTATAGTTCATATATTTCAATCTTTAAATATTCCACTATTTCAAATGGATTCTTTGAAAATTTAATATATCAATCCAATTCTTGTTATTTAAAACTTGAAATGTATACTTAATAGAACAAATATTATTTAAGTAAAACCCTTAAAATTCAATAATAGGATATTCTTTTAATTAAATTAACCTAATAATATTATTTAAATTAATTTGATATTCGTTTAAATCCTCTACTCAAAAATCAAGTTATAAGATCATAACCTTTAAATCTTAATTTATTTACATTTCAAAACAAATTTTTCGAGGAAAATTCTTAGATCCATTAATTCAAATCATATTCACATTTATCTTCAACCTTACTTTTATTTGAGTTATTATAAACTCTATATACAATAGAATTCCAAATATATTCTTAACCATATTATATAAACGAAATCAACTTCATTGTTTAGCTTATTTTAAAAATTCGAAACCAATTTATACATAGCTAAATTCAAGTATTTTTACTATATATATATATATCAAAATTTATTATTTATTAAACCGTATTCTTTCCTAAACCATAGAAAATCATTTCAACAAATAATTTTATATATATATCGTGGTGCCTGTATATAATTTTCTATCCTATGGTCAAGTGATACAGATATTTATCATTTCAATCCGCAATTTAAAAATAAAAAATGCGGTTGTATATCATTTCAAACTGCAATCCCGAATGAAATGAAAATGCATAAAAACTTGCAGTTTATACAATATAAATACAGCATCCATTCATCCATCATATCAATCATCAAACATTTATCAATTTATTTCCATATTCAAACAATCACATCAATAAATAATAGTTAATTACCGACAGTTAACTTTCAATAATGAATTAAATAACTGTTTAACTGTAGTTTATATGCAATAATAAATAAATTTATCTAGGAGTTTATATGCAATAATAAATTTAACTAAAATTTTAACTAGCAGTTTATATGCAAAAATGAATTAAATAACAAGTAAATTATATGAATGCAAATTAACTGAGATAATGATGAAATATATGCCAAACAACTATAAATAAATTTCTAAACACATCATAAATCAATTTAACAAACATAAGAAATTTTAGAAATTATGAGTGGGTTAAAACACTCACCTTTATACGAATCATAAAATAATAGACTTCTAATCAATAGCTTCGCTCTTCGTCTCCTTAGTCTTCTTCTTGATTGCTAGCTTTGTTCCGTAATTTTTCTTTTATTTTGATTTACTTTAATTTCCCTCCTTATTATATTAATATATATGTATTTATGTATGTATTTTTAAAAGGTTTGGAAAAGATTTGAAAAAGAAGAATTTGAAAAAGAAAAGGATTGAAATAAGAAGAATTAAAAATTGTAGAGAAGATCAAGATTTGAAAAGAAAGAAGAAAGTTTGAAATAGAATAAAACTTGAGAAGAAGAATATTTGAAGAGGAAGGAAAAATTAAAATGAGATACAATAAGGAGATTTGAAAAAAAGAAGAAGATTTGAATGGAGGCTAGGGTTTCATTTGCATCATATCGTATTTATAAGGTTAGAGTTAGGTTTAGGGACAAAGAGATTTGGCTGCTATTAATTAGAAATAAAGTAAATATGAACAACATGGTATTGAAATATAGTAAATATGAACAGCCTTTTTTTAAAAGTAGCAGGTATTAAAAAGAGGTAATTATTAATTAGAAAGGGAATGAATACGAAGGGACAAAATTAAATGTCACGTTTTATTAGTTTGATTCTAAATTAATTAAGTGCTAGATACAGAAAAGTTTGAATACATCATATATATTCATACTTTAACTGTGTGTCAAAATTGCTAAACATATATCAAGTACGATTAATTGGTGACAATATATAGGAATAAACAAGAATAAATGTAGATGCAATCACATAAGGATCTAATAGGAAAGGAGAAAAAAGGTGACGACGTTGATTAATTCCACTTTCCCACTTCAGCCAATTTTATTAATACGACATTTAATTATCATGCAAGTTGTATTATGACTAGAAAACATAAACAACAAACAATAAATTAATATGTATATAATATTACCTCACTTTTAAATTGTTTGATAATAATAACAAAAATTAAATCATGCTTTAGCAATTTGAAATTAAAATATTAAATGTTTATATGTATAAACATGCACACAAACACACATACATGTGTGTATAAAGATTAAACCAAAGCTTATTAATTAATTCAAAGCATACTTCCATACCACATTAAATTGTCTAATGCATTTGTAAACTTATGTATACTTGAAGTCAAAAATATATATATACATATAAATTAAACCTTTTTACCTTAATAAAAATTATTTAATTTTTTAACAAAACAAAAGTGGAACACAACAAATTAAGCAATATAGTAACAAACCTTTAAGATCCTCAAATAAGGACATTTGAGATAATAAATTAGGTAACAAATTTAAATATTGTTGTAATCAAAATCAAAGCTTAGATTTATTATCGAAAAATTGTTAAGCGTATGTAAAATTCTATTATAATTTGTTAGATTAAGAACAAATAATTTATTCAACAAAGTATTCAAATTTCATGATATTTTCAATTCAAGATAAAGTGACAATATGTGTATACAAAATTTCTGTTTCAACACAAATGCAAATTATATGTATATAAAATTTCAGATCTAAAAAAATGCCATTTGGTTTAAGACTTTAAAACGTGGATCTATAATTAAAACATTCTTTTAATTATATACAATTTTTTTTTGATTTATCAAACTAAAAGTCAAATTAATTCATTCAACAAAAAAATTCAAATAGATAACTAAATGTTGATTCCCATTCTTATTATTAATACATTCATTATCCCATAAACATATTTACATTTGGTTACGTTTCATTACATTGATATTTCCGTTTCACCTTTATTCGTATTACTATTTTATTTCCACTAATTGTGTAATAACTACCAAATTCAACATATTGAAATTTTTTGATTTCACCCATAAATAATGATTTTGAATCCACTTAACTAATTTTCCTCGGTTACATCCTTTATTACATCAACTGTTACTTTAATTTACATTAACCAACGTAAAATTAAGATTTATTTGTAATCGATTACCAAATTTTATTCTAACTCATTAAATAAACAAACAACCTAAAAATTGCAACTTATGTGCTTTTAATTGCATTGGAATTTAAACTTATTAGCTTATATCAACACTATTATCATTAATTGCAAACGGATTACCAATTTTAGTCACTACCCTAAATAACTAACATATATTAATCAACATTATTCCCAAGTTACTAATTTTGAATTAATTACTATTTATTATTATCGTTTCACTGATTAATTCAACATTTGCATTGGTTTTTCTTATAATAAATTTATTACCCAATACTCCTATATTCATCTTAGATTTGTTCAAATGGCTATATTTCAATTTATAACCAAAAATTTCTATTGATTTCCCATTTTAATTTATTAGCCTCCATTAACGTTAGTTTACCTTTAAGTTATCACTAACGGACAAGTGTTGATATTGATTACATACACCGTTCTCACCCTATTACCAATTGGATGAATTTTCATTGATTCGTAGCTATTGCATTAATATCCACAAATTTCATCCGCATCTCTATTAATGTAAAATTTAATATTTAATCCCCTTTATTTGCAATTAATTGACTTATTGAATTTTTTTCTTTTCTTTCAAATAAATTAATAAATCTAAAATTTCACTCCTAAGATCCACCAATTGTTATATTATCAATGAAATTAACATTGGTTACATCCTCTGGAATTAACAATCTTTTATGACAAATCAATTTATCCTAACTGCACAATTAGGTCAATTAACTGCAATTAATTTCACATTAAATTTTATAAATTATCAATTGAAACTTTAACAAATCCGTTACTTGATTTAAAACCCTACTATTCAATAAATTGACATTTAAAGGTGAAATTAACATTGACTTATATTTCATATCATAAATGCATGCTTTATTTCATACTATTTAGTTATATTTGCCAAGTATGTATATTAATTACTACTTATATTCTTTAATTAATTTACTTTCTTGGTTTCATACTTAATAAGTTTTCACTTCCGTCAATATTATAATTACCTATATGACATTGATTTTTATTTCATGAATTCAATAAATAAATCCACTAATTGCCTTTGTTTCCTTATATTCAATTTATTACCATTTTAAATACGTTTATTATCAACAACATTCCTTAAAATTACTTATCCACAATTATTGCATTTTACTTTCGGTTACTATAACATTGAATTCATTAAATTTATTACTAATTATATCATTGCATTAGTTAATACAATATTCCCATTTGTTTTTCATATATTCAATTCCTTAGCCTATAACAATTTCCATTACTTTAAATAAATCGTAATTTCATTTCCATTGTTAATACTTATCTTTAAATTTAAATGTTGCATTTTATTTATTTAAAATTTTAGTATTTGCTTATTTATTCCTAAAATTAATTACAACCTCTGAATTAAATTAAGCAATTAATTTCTCAAAATTTATGGGTCGTCAAACACTCACAACTTCTAAAATTTCTTATGTTTGTTAAATTAAATTTTTGTTATGATTATGCATTTATTTATGACTTTTTTCCGTATATTTTTAATCATCATCTCAGTTATTGCATTTATTTAAATTAAATCGTTATTTAATTTATTATCGAATATAACTGCCAGTTAATTACCTGTTAAATATTATCAGTTATATATTGACACCGATTGATTGTTTTGGATGATGATTGTGATGGATGTATGATTTTATGATGGATGAATGGATGTTTTATTTATATCATCATAATCTGCAAGTTGTTATGCATTTATTTTGATTCGGGATTGTGGTTTGAAATGATATACAACCACATTTTTATTTTAAATTGCGGATTGAAATGATAAATATCCGTATCACTTGACCATATGATAGAAAATTATATACAGGCGCCGCGGTATATATATAAAATTATTTTGAAATGATTTTCTATGGTATTGGAAAGAAATATACGGTTTAATAAATATTAATTTTTGATGTTATATAAGTATGATTTATATATATATATAGTTAAATTCTTGAATTTAAGCTATGTATAAAATTGATTAAGAAAAATGAGTTTAATAATAAAGTTTGATTTCTTTTATATAAAATGGGTAAGTATCTATTTAATTCTATTGTATATAGAGTTTATATTGACTCAAATAAAATTAAGGTTGGAAGATAAAAGTGAATTTGATTTGAATTAAAGTACTTAAGAATTATCCTCGAAAATTTTGATTTGAAATGTAAATACATTGAGATATAGAGGGTATGATTTTATAACTTGATTTTGTTTAGAGGATTTAAATGAATATCAAGTTGATTTAAATAAATATTATCAAGTTAATTTAATAAAAAAATATCCAGTTATTTGATGTCTTAAGGTTTTACTAAAATGATATTTGATTTATTTAGTAAACATTTCAAATCTAAATAATAGTAGTTAAATTGATGTATATGAATTTATCAAAGAATAAGTTTTGAATTGGTGGGATAATTAAAGCTTTGAAATATATGGAAATTATATTGTTTTATTTGGGAATTTAAAATCCATATTGGAATTGATTTGTGAAGGTGAAGAAGCTATTTTACTATATATAGTAATTAAGTATTTAAACCAATTAAATGGTGCAGTATGTTTCAAAGTTACAAATTTCAAAGTATTACGTTTTGGAAAGGTTATAGCTTAAGTATTTGGTTTCGAAATATTATAACTTTGAAATGAGTTTTAGAAAAGGATATATTGAAATGATATCATATTTATTTGGTTTTAAAAGAAGAAATGATATCGGAATTTTATGATTTTGAAATGGATATTATATTCTGGTTTTAAAAGTATAAACCATTTTGAAAAGGTCGCGGTTTATAATAACCATTGGTTGTTGAAGAGACCGGGATCAGATGTTGTCATACTCTCTGCCAACTCCGAAAATCACTTTAACAACCGTGTACGCGGTGGAGATTCCAGAATGAAGTAGGATGGTGGCGGCGTTTCCTTTGATGTAAATACGTGGACCCAACTCCCGTGATTTGGCATAAGGTGGCTAAAACAGGAGCGATTCTCGCGCTAATGAGGTAGCACCTTTGATCGGACACATCCCTTCGATATTATACTTTGACTTTTGGATTGATTCGGTGGCCACTTTTGATTTTTTTTTATTTGGGGTTGTGGTTCGAGGTGGGCGGTAGCTGCGCGCTACGCGTTACCACCAGCCCGGATGCGTAATTGGTATATCTACCCTGGCATTGCCTAGTTGTGCCATGTCACCTACCCTCTCGCGCCCTGTACGAATTTGGTTTTCTCCCGTAGCCCGTGTGGTATCCTCTGGTGGCTTCCCGATCAAGAGGGACTATGATATTGGATGGACTATTGGGACTATTACGTGTTAAGGGGAATATTGGGTCACTCCTTAATGCTATTTAAAAGTATGTTCATTTTACTGTAGACAGTACTATAATAGTGAAATATTACTACATAGTAAATAGTTTAACGGATCCTTAGAGATGTGAATCCCGAGCATCTCTTGAGTTACTGCACTCACGTTAGACACTGGATAGGAGATGTCAAACCCCGTAAACATCTCCGACGCCGTTACAATCATATTTATTTCAGTTGATTTAACTTATATAAGATCTTTTAGTTCTGACTCGAGTGTTTTGTCTTTTCAATTCGCTCGGGTCAGCCTGAGCATTTCAGGAATTGGAGGCCTTATTTCTGGAGGACGAAGACGAAGATTGTATTATTACTATTATATATTATATTAGTCCACTGCATCACAATTGTTCCGCTGCATTATTAGTTGTTTTCTCTGGTATGTGCAACTCTGATATGTACGTATAAATATAATCAAATGTATATAAAACAGCTTCATGAACTGTATATTTGATTATTATATTTTATCGTTCCGCTGCAAGATTTTATTTTGTTTTTTTTCTTTCCCTGCTTTTTCTTATTTACCCCATAACAATCTGCCCTTTTGTATGGTTTAAGTCTGATGTGTGTGGTTTATCGTCAATTTAAACCATGCGGAAAGGATGGATATTACATCTGGTATCAGAGCTTTGGTTTAGTGATAAACCTTAGCTTTGTGGGGTTTGACTCTTTACTAATAGGGTAGTAATGCCCTATGATGAGTCATTGAGTGTATATGTATGAGAGAGCGTATTTGTTAGTGTTATAAAAAAAAGGTTTTAAAATTGTGTTAATTTATTCCGTTTTGTATTTATAAATTCTGGTTAATGCGTGGGACGCTATGACATCAATAGGGATTTCTAAACACTTAATAGGACAGACCGACACAATATTTATTTTTAATATAGGTGAATGAACTAATTTTGCCTATTATATTTTCTATATATATAAATAAATTTTTATAAATGATATATATTTGGTTGCAAAATGTTTGTTGTTAGGTAATGAAATTATAAATAATAGTTGAAATGAGATTTAGAATAAAATAAATAAATTTGGAAATTTTAGAACTTAAGTTCCGGGGTTTTGAAAATTTCTTTCAAATGATTTTGGAATATGGTAATAATAGTATTAGAAGTATTTTTTGATATAAACATTTCAACATAATTTGAAAGAATTGTTTTAAAGAAATTTGGAAGGAATAAATTTTGTACTCCCCTCTCTGTCGCTGGAAAATAATTTCGGTGATGAGTGCATGCATCATCGAAATTCATTTTTGAGTTTTGAAGTGGGAAGGCCAATGTAGTAGTTTTACTACGAATTATTCTGAAAACCAAATATAAATTTTATTTTTTTTAAATATAATTGGATATATAAATACATTTATCTATTATTTTAAAATGATTTGAAATTAAACCCGATATTTAATTCTCAAGTTTCCATTAATTAATAGTTTCAATTAGTGTAGTGAAATGGAATTTAATTAATAATTGAAACCTTTAATTAAATTAAGTGATTTAATGCTAAGTTAAAAATGGGATTAAAAGAAAGTTGAAATTGTAATCTTATAAAACAGAAGATATAATTATTGAACACTTAACTAATCAAAAGAATTGAGAAAAACCTGTATAACTTTCAATTACATTCTTTAAAATCATATAGATAACTTACCAATATTAAAAGTTGAAATGTTTAATAAGAAAATGTAATGGAAATTGCACAAGTAAAAGTATGTAATAAAGTGTTCAATAAATTGCTTTTATTAATAAAGATTGAGGTTATAATTATTATATACTTAAGTAAATAAGTTGAAGTTATTTCTAAATAAAATTGAAGAAATAAATTAAATAAAAAAGATAAACCATTATATGAAAGAAAATAAATCAAACAACAAATATTATGAAATTAAATAAATAAGAATGAATTTGATCCATTTTCTGAAATTGTTGGTTGTTGTTTGGTTTATGGTTGTTTGGGAAATGATGCTTTAAAATTGTTTGGATGAATGAATAATCTATTTAGTTTCATCTAAGACTGTAGAGTAATTGATGTAACTTAGTAGTTATTTTTCATTATGTACAATTTAGAATTTGAACCCGAACAACTATTTGTTTGTTTGATATGAATGAATGTTTGATTTGTGTTGATTTTTATGTGACAAGTGGTTGTTGGTTGTATTGATTTGTTTATTTATGGGTGAAACAACTTTAATATTTCATTTATATAATTGTTAACCCTTTTAGATTATATAAGTGAAATGCAGGTTATGGAAGCAATTGCTACTGCTTTTGGTTCCATAAAATAAGCGTTAATTGCCCTACTAATAGGCATGTTTTCGGATTACGGTTTATAGCGTTATTATTTTGTTTTCCCATGTTGGGATATATATTATTTTGGAAAATATATGTTATATACTGTTATATTTGGATATTATATTTTCTCCCAAGCCTCTCCGTACAAAGGAGACCCTGTCGAAATTTTTTGTAAATATTGGACTTAGAAAATATTTTGATAATGTTTCCAAACCTTATAAATTTGAATATAAAAGATTTAATTGTTTATAAATCTATATATTTTCTTTAAATTATCAAATTTTGTAAACTTATTGTTATGAATATAGTAAAATATATTGATTTATAATTCTTCTTTTCCCTTCTTTTCCTTTTCGGGGACGAAAAGTTTCGAGTGGGGGAGAGTGTAACGACCCGTAAATTTTGATGAATAAATTTGGTCAATTTAATTAAATTTTGTATATAATTTATAGTAATTGAATGAATTCGGTATTATGTAGGTAATTATAAAAAATGGTTGAAGCTGGATAAACTTAAGTGTAACCTTAGCATGTAAACAATTACTATAAGTTACATGTTTAATTTGTGGATGGAATTGGAAATAAATTTTAGTAAAAATAAATAAATGTTACATTTATGGGGATGTGATACAATGTTAGAAATTAGATGTAGCAATTGTAATTAAAATTAATAATTTAGAATAAATTTGCAATTAATTGAAAATAATGTAAATTGTCTTACTTGGTTATAAGTTTAATATAAGCAACAAATGGAAATGTTGAATTAGTGAATCATTAATAAAAATATTAACTAGAATGGAATTCAATTAATATAATAACGGAAAGAGTGAATGCAAATTTAAAATAGTAACGTAAAATTTATTTATAAGGTGGAAATTGGTGTAATAGAATGCATGGGACCAAGTAAATGAATTTATTGAGGATATTAATTGTAATTAATGAATCAAAGAAATAGTAACGGTCGTAAGTTATTATTTAATTGTCCTATTAATTTGTTGTAACTGTTACATTTGGGAATAATGTAAATTTTATTCAGTGTTATGATAATTAGTCGAATAGAACATAAACTTAAGTGTAAATTTAAGGAATGGAAATAAAGATGTATTAATGTAATTACTTAATTAGCTAAAGGAATAATAATAATATAGTAACGGTAAAGTAATAAAAGCTTAT